>JAUYWH010000002.1:15680595-15740541 GCA_034779795.1 Ctenopoma multispine
TACATATGTATATATATATAAATAAATGTTCATATAATATACAAAGGACATGTACTGTAAATGCACTTGAGTAATAAATAGATAAATAGAATAATAGATATTCTGGATTTAGTGTAATTAACTGTTATATAAAATACTGATTACTGTTTTAAAAGTGTTTCATGTGTTTTTTTTTTTTATTTGTCTGAATGCATTGTTGCTTAACTTGATTTGAAAACAACTAAGTAAAACGTTAATTCAATCAGCTCTAATTTTGTTCAAGTAAATTTGGTTTTACAGTGGTAACATACAGTATTTCTGTTCCAACTATTCTAAACTCACTCATTTGTGATGAGTTAACATTTGGAGCACATCTGTTTTGCAGCTATTAAATATTATCTACACAGTCTTGTTAATGTGACAGACATGGAACAACTGTCAGTGGACTGAATAGTGCAGGCTCAAAGGGGTAGAGAGCATGGCAGCTGCTCAAAGCTGCTTCACAGCCATAGAAACCCATTTTGGTAGATGCAAAACATCTGGTGTCTAATAAAAAAAACAAACAATTTGTGTGCAGAAATTAGTGTGTGGATTCATTTTTGAATGTGCAAATGACCATCTGGAACAAAACAAACAATTTGGATACAAATATTCAGATGTACTGCTTAGTATTTGTGAGACAATAATTGTTTTTGTTGTCAATATTAAATAGATAATAATAAATTCCTGTAAATATGCTGAAATCTATACAAATTTTCAGTTTGTAATTTTAAAGTTTCACTTTTCCTGATGTTCATCTTTCACCTTCCCTTACCAGAAGCACCTATAGACTTGATCTGATAAAGATTTATATCCAAAAATATCAGAGACGTTGAACAAATCAGCCACAAACAATGTAGTTCAAAGCTCTCTAATCACATCTCATTCCTTAGTAGTGTGAAATTATAAATCAGACTGCTAATCCTGCTTATTTAACCATATTACTCTAAGCAATAACAGCAGAATAACTAGTTGTACATTGCTAAATATGATCTATCCTGCTTGCTTTAAGGAGGTTAGTACTTTAATGGGTTATTAATGAAAGGAAATGAAAGACACGGTTTTCAGAGAACACTGACTGAGCTGTCAGGAAATATAATTTCAAGACCTCATTAATGCTAATAGATGAGATGGGGGGGGAAATATTATGGTATCAGTTTCACAATCAAGTGTTTATAATATCAGCTTTATTACATCCCGTGGGACAGTGTACACTCCAATCACTGTGCATTTTAATTAACTACTTGGCAATTAATACCACAATGAGAATTTGGTTGTATAATCGCCTTACCCCTTGGCAATTTATTAAACAAATATTTGGCAAAGCAGTGATGTGAAACAAACAACTCATTCTCCATCATAGCTGTGGCGTATTGCTTCCCAGTGCAGACTGAGGAGTGAAACGGCCCCTGGTATCTTGAAGTTGAGAGAAAAAAACAGCTACTGTGATTGAAGTTCTGCCATATTTATGTTTTCAGTAAACACTGGGCCAAATAAATGAAGGTTTTGAAAAATAAAGACAGAGCAGATGGTGAAAACTTAGACTGAGAAAAATTAACAGTTAATTTCAACACCTGATCACATTGCATTTGATTGACTAATACCACGTATGGCAAATATTTGTATTTGCCATAAAGAATGATGGATTTAGAAATTGAGAGGAAAGTCTTTTTAACAACACCCAACATACAGACTTCCTTTCACCCTACCTGTTCCTGCTGGCATCCTCCAATTTGCTTTGCTCGGTGGAGTGGAAATAAGGAATGATAGGCCTTGTAGGTGTCCGGCCTCGAACCACTCTTTCTAAACTGCCTTCTCCACAAGTGTGCCACTTATTTATAGATGATGGGTACGGTGGATTAACAAGAATCCCCGAGACTACAGTTGGAAGAAATGACTTTGATGGCTTTTTGGCAGGGTCCAGCAGTCCATTTCCCGGCACAAAGCCCAGCTGAGCCTTTTGGCCAGGGTTGTAGACATGGCGCTCATTGACTTTAGACAGCACATGGCAGAATGTGGTTCTTGATGGGGGATTCAGGTTTGTGTTAAACCCTTGTGGTTACAGCAGCATTTTCTTAAACTGTGTGGAGATGTGATTTTTATGTTGTCAGTCAGCACTGTCTTATTTGATCAGCATGTCATTTATTTCATAAGGTATACATCCTTGTCTGTATCTTCTCTTTTGATATTATGCTAATGTACAGAATTCCAAAAAAAATGTTTTTAGATGAAATGTATTTCTCCCCTTCCAGGCCTCTTAATCATTTTATTTATGTACTGTATATAATATCATAACAGCTCTGACTGGGCATTTTTTAGATTTAAAATGCTGGTGAGATAAACTGTGAGTCACCTACCAAAGGCAGCAGTAAGGTTTGCACTGCATGTGAGTAAATTAGTAAAAACTGTGCCCTGTCCCTGCCTGTCTGTGCTAGATTAGTTCTGGGTGACAGTATATACTGGCAAAGCTCTAGGTCTTGGCACATGTTGGCAAATCTATGTAGAGACCTTGTCTGACAGCAGTTGGCACAACTGTACAGCATCAGCACCCGAGCTACAACATTTTTACTTCGCAACAATTTCATTTAAAGGGACTGAGCGGTTCAAACAGCATTATGGCTGGCAAGAACATACATTTAGAATTTGCTTTCTGCCTTTCTTGCGTGTAGATAAGCAGGGTTGCTCTTGGTCTTACTCAATGCAACAACATCCTTTCAGTCACGAGCAGAGATACAAAGTGCAGCCATGCAAAGCAACCTGGGTGCTTTCAGGTAGTGATATTTTATGTTTATCTACTTTCCAATGAAAGTGCAAACCTTGCTATATGCATAAAGGGAGGGACAGAATAAAGCCTTTGGGTTTTACATAGTGCACTCGTAAAGATGTGTACAGGAACAAAACAGAAAGCAGTTCTCCAGTGATTTGTTTACCTATTTTTGGTTATAGAGTTGTTGGCATTTAGACATTTTTTACTAAAGCAGGGCAGGAATACTCAGAAGTGAGAGGGTGAAGACAGAGTATATCCAAGGCTTGGACCAAAAGCTAAGAGAGGTTGCTCTTGTTACGTTTCTAAACTTGTTTAATTTGACCAAATTAGCTTTAGAAAATGATAACGTCTCATTCCCCCGGGAGAAAAAGATACTGGTGGTGTAATTAAACACAAAAAGTCTTCCCCATTAACATTTTGCAAAAATGGAAAATGTCAGAAAAAAATGTGAAAAGAAATAAAAGGAAAAGAGAGTGATATTATTGAACCTCATTTCATTACATTAGCAGGAATTGGACTGATGTCAGACAGTGCTCAACACCATCATCAAAACAGCAAATGAGAATATCTTTTGAAAGAATGGCCACCATGCTCCACCACAACAGCCTCAGTGCACCTTTGTGCACTGATTTCACAAGCCACTGGACTTTACCGGAGGGATGGAACATTATTCTTCCAAAAAATATATTCCCAGTCTTCCATAGTGGAGGACACTTTCTAATGTGTAGATCCAAAATCTCACATACGTAAGTGTTCATGCGGGTTAAGATGTGGTGACTGCAAAGGTCATATTAAATGCTTCACATTATTGTCACACTCGTCAAACTATCCGGTGGCCCCTCATGCCCTATGGATGGGGTCGTTGTCATTGTGGAAGAAATTACTCCCATCAGGACAGAAATGTTTCATCATAGGACAAAGGTTATAACTCAGAACTACTTTGTATTGATTTGCAGTGGCCCTTGTCTCTAAGGGAACAAGTGAAGCTAAACCATGCCAGTAAAATGCCTCCCGCGGCTTAACAGAGCCACTGGATCCTCTCATTAGAGGTCAAGCATTCAGGGATTCTGTTCATTCGTCAAATGTCTGTACATTTCCCAATTTCAATTATTAAAATAAAGACATCAGAATTACAGTGAAAATTATATTAAAAGGCTCAATTTAGTTTCATATTTGTAACTGTACAGTTAATAAAAGTTGTAGGTTCTCAAACCAAAACAGCTTTACTTGCCTAATATTAGGGAAAGGAACTACAGCATAATTGATATAGCAGCAATAAGTACTTGTATGGGAAAGGGGTCACTGGTGGTGACAAACCAACAGAGAATTATTAGCAGACTCTGCAGTTGCTCTCAGTTCTTCAGGGCATTGCAGCATCTTTTAGATCATTGTTTAACGGCCTGCGATTGGTTCGCTCTCACTCCTCATCAGCATCTTTCTCACAGGGGGATGGCTGTTACAGAATGTTGTAATAAAAAGCTCTGATAAATCATATATCCCCTAAACAACCACCAAATGGCACACAAAGTTAGCAGGTAGCCGTGGAGCATTTAATAGCTACACTAAATGTTTCCCTTCTGAGTTGTTGGAGATTGAAACATAGGTAAGAGAAGATGAATATTGAACTTACAAACATCAGTTAAATGTTAACCACTCAGCATTTGTTTGCTAAAAACAAACTATTTCCACCTAAAAGTGGTTATTATTTCAGTGATGTGACTGTAACATGCTTTTCTTCCATAAATATGTAAATACTATGTTAATATCACTTAAAGGAGCAGTGTGTAGGATTTAGTGACATCTAGAGGTCAGGTTGCAGATTACCATCCTACCCAATACCCAACACCTCCCGCTACTTCCTTTCCAAACATAAGAGAGAGTCTATGATGGGCGTCAGGTTAAATGTTCTTGTCTACGCCTATATCAAGCAGCAATTTATGAAGTGACGAGGTTACTTCTTCTGCTACTGAAGCATAATGGTATAACATAGTGGCCTCTACTGTAGCTATAACACACAAAAACCATCAACTTAAATGATCAGAATACTTCTGTTCTGTCTTAATCTAATACAACATTTGGACGCACACTTCAGTCTCACACTCTAGAAAAAGTGCTGCTTCTGCATCATATTATGATGATCAGCAGTGTATTACACAGTTGAAATCTTTGTGCTGTAGGGAATACTGATCAAGGATTTCAAAATGTGCTGGTTGGACAGAAGACACGGTTACTGTTTTAATCCTCGGTTCAGTGATGACTATTGTTCTGGCTGAGTCTGTCTTCTACTGTTACACGTATTGAAAATGTAATTAGAACTTGGGAGAAATGAAACAAAGTTCAAACATTCAGCAGTTAGTGTTTGAATAAATTATTTGTTTGTTTTTTAATTTCCGAATACACAATGGTGAATTTTTTTGTTTTACTCTAAAGCAAATCACATCTCTTAACGTGAATGTGCCCTCAGAC
The DNA here is from genome assembly GCA_034779795.1 of Ctenopoma multispine. Lineage (NCBI taxonomy): Eukaryota > Metazoa > Chordata > Actinopteri > Anabantiformes > Anabantidae > Ctenopoma > Ctenopoma multispine. The sequence continues at coordinate 15,685,847 of JAUYWH010000002.1, forward strand.
TCTAAAATAGGACAGGACTCTGACGCCTGGGGGAAACTTTACCTCTTACCTACGGCATAATTAGACTCAAAGGTTATTCCTGTGCAACCTCATGCAACAGCTACTTCTTTATATATGTGTTTAAGGTTACAAAGGAGCTGGGGTTAGGAGAAAGTTAGCCTTCAGAAAGTTCAGACCTCTACAAAGAATAATTACTTGATCACTTTTGTCATTCTGTTGTCTACTTCACATCTTTACTTTAGAAACAGCTCTCTTCCTCTCGCTTCTCCGGTGGTTGTCTGAAGCTTAGTGAGCCCCAAGTGAATGTGCTCATGCTGCACATTTTCTTTTGATTACAACAGGGAGAGAAGCTTTTGCTATGGGATACTGGGTGGAGAAATGCTTTAACTGCTCCCTCACGAATTAGTCCACTGCTTAAATGAGCAGAGCCTACAAAGGAATGTAATGAGGCCAGGCTACAGTCCCAGTAATATGTTCAGCATTAATTATTTAGTGTCAGTGACAGCTGTGAGTTGTATTGAGGCATAGTTTGGGGATTATGTTAAAGTAATGTTGGAGTGTCTTACCTGTCCTGCTGTGTACTTAAAACGTAATACCAGTACATTTTTTAAATGCCTCAAAATTATAGAAAAAATAGATAATTGAAGTAAGGAGAAAAGACTATACAAAAATTCTTCCACAACTTGCACAGCATCAGTGAAATCTCAAATCTGACTTAACCAATGCCTACTACGCAGAAACATGAAGTGCAGGTAGTAACTCCTCTAAAAAGGTACTCTCAGTTCACCAGGTTGGATAACATAGGTGGGCGCAGCTTCCTTCAGCAGCAACTGATCTTAAGGGATTTTAGGTGGATTACCATGTTATTCACTCCAGATGCAACACCAACCTCATTTGTGCATACGTATGAAAAGTAAATACGTTCCTCCAGCTTGGCTCGGTTTACTCGCCTCTGGTTTCAGGCGATAATGTAATGTGTGTTGAGCGCTGTAAGTTGTGGGGATAAATGACTAAGCTCCAAACACACAGTCACTGCGTAATAACATTAATTGGCCTATCAAGCCTGGAAAATAATTGCGCTATCAATATGAGCATTATCTACTGGCCTCTGCGTGGGTTGATTGTGTCTTCAGGTCAATCCATTTTAAAGACAGACTACGTATTGGATACATTTAACAATTATACCTTTGACAGGGAAAATCGGACAGAAACCACAGACAAGAACAAGTCTCCATGAAGAGATATTAGGTAAACACAACTAACTGGCTGACTGTGCAGACCCCAAGATCACTTGACAAGGACACCAAAACACATAAAGTGAACAAACACACACAGGACCCAATTTATCAGCAGGCATTTAAATATTCTCTTTAAACTGCTGCGCAGCTGCAACCTTGTTGCACCTCAGTAGCAGGCAGGAGGCTTTGGCTTGCATTCAGGAGACAGCAGTGCCAAAGAGCAGTCTCTCGCTACAGTAACTAAAGGCAAACCAAACACTTCAGCAGCCATGTTCTTGCCAAGTCCAATTCTATTTTCCCTGTGGTTTCTCTCTGTGTGCTGCATTCTGGTTCAAGGTACTGTGAAATATTATTCACCAAAGTGTTGCCATTCTGTGAGATATTTATTTATTTAGGTGGAAAGTGTGTCAGGTAACAGAGTGAGAAATTAAGTTCTGATTTATATTGCCAGTTTGACTTGATGAGGTGGCAACTAAACAGCTAGATTTTTTTTTATCACACTGTATTTTTTTATTTCTGTGTTGAGTCACTCTGAGTCAGTCACATTAATGAACCACAAAAAGACGATGTTTGAAATACGAATATTTGTCCTTGATGTTCAGCGTGGCCATGATGCTGCATCTATCCAGTAGCCACTGAGCCTTTAACACAGTCAACGGATTATTGCTTCTTAAAATGTAGCTTGACAGACAAACTGTCATGTGAATCTTTTACTTAGACTAATATACTGCTGGAAAGAGAAACCTTTAAGACTTTGTCTTCGCTTTCACATGTTATATTTATTATTATAAAAATATTACCTCTATTACATTTTCATATTGTCTGTATATAATGTATTTTGTCCTTATTTGAGATGTTTCAGTAACTGGAAGCAAATTCCATTAATGGTGGGGTAACTGAACACACTTGGCAACACATAATTTCTTATTCTGAACATTCAGAACGTTTCCTGCAAAAGCTATCACATGACATTTTTATGAAACATGACATCTCATGAAACATGAATCCAAAAGGCAACAGGGACGTTTGAAAGACAACTTGAAAATGAATCCATCCATCCATCTATTATCCTAACTGCTTGTCTTCTTAAGGGTTGCAGAGGTGCTGGAGGCTATCCCAGCTGTCACTGTCGCTTGTGTATCACAAGGCTGACATATAGAGAACGACAACTATTCAAATTCACATTCACACCTATGGACGAGTCACCACTTTACGTAGCAACATCCCCTTGGAGGGTAGGAGGAAGCCTGTACCCAGAGAGAACCCACACAGTCACAAGCAGAACATGCAAACTCCACACAGAAAGGCACCTGGATGACCCGTGAATTTGAACCTGGGTCCTTCTTGCTGTGAGGCAACAGTGCTAATCACTGCAATCAGAATACATTGATGTTCAAACTTTATTTTTAGGTTAAACTGTAACTTGCTTTTAGTGCAGTGCTGTTTTGTACACCAATCTGTGTGTTGTAAGTAGCCCATGCTGGTATCAAGCTACAGACCAAGTAGTGCAGTGTCGTAGAGCATGAAGATGTGGGTTAATGGAATAATTCAATGTGCCACGCAGTGCAGCCTGCAAGCATAATGCAAATATTTACCTTTCCACTTCAGCAGAGCAAGATGAACCAAATATGCATCTAATTTACATCACAATACCGGGAGTACAGGAGAGACAGCATTTAGCTAGGACACAAGTGAAGGGGAAAAATAAGGTCATTTAATTTTTACCCTCAAGAAATGTTATACTTTTTTTTTCTTTTATCTCATATGGTGAGAAACTTGCCAAGCTGAATGTTGAGCATTACATATTTACTGAATTTGTTTTGCTATGCAGGTACTTAAATGTTGTGTTTCTTTGAAGAATCTGAAAAAATCTGGTTTTGTTTAATGGCTTCCTAGCAGTACCGATTTGTACTAAGCACCAAGTTACTGCTATGGCTTCAGGCAACAACAAATGGCTCCTAGTTTTGCCCAAGGCTGCCTTTATCAAATTATTTTTTTGCCTCTAACTTTCTATGCAAATGTTGGCTATGGATAAATAGCAGATTCCTCACTTTCGCATAACCAGTATTTGTTTAGCAGTGTACTGCTGAAACAAATGCGCTTTTAATGACTAAAACCCTAATGAGGGATTGAAAATATCAAAAATAAGATGACCATTAAGGTGAAGCTTCACTGAGGTTGCCCCTCCAATGTGTTTCCCCAGTTATTAATAGGCCTCATGCAGGTTTCTGACACTGGCCATCAAATAAACATTTGCACATGTAATGAAAGGGAAGCTTTTACATTCTGCCAGTTCTGCAGAAAAATGGCAGAGTGTGGCAAAAGCTCCTCATTTCATTCTATTAATTCACTGCGAGGAGGAACAAGTTTTAGGGAGAGTAAAAAAATGAATTTAAAAGATGCATACATAAAAAAGACTGAAAGGGAATCATATCTACTGCAGCTGCACCATTTACAACGTCATAGTGATGCTTTCATTGCATTTTCCCTCTAACCAGAATTACGTTGGTGAATGTTACCCGGTCAGTTTGCACTGTGTTGATGCAGGTAGAAGCTGTGAATTCTTGGGTTTTGTAGAGTAAACATTAGCTGTTCAATCAAATTAATGGGAACGAAAGCATGTGGCTATAAATGGACATGAACTGCCACAAGAAAGGAGCTTACCTTCAAACCGACTCATTGATATGCGGCACAGGTAATCTGTTTTCAGAGACAATCTTTTCACTGTCACTTTGATTGAAATTATAATTATAATTTAAGGTTATTAAATCACCTAAGAACCATGGAAAGTGAAAGAATGTGATCTGACTTTAAGAATAAGCAGGAAGCCTCGTGTTTTTTTTCCCCAACATATGAAGGTTATTATTCCAGGATTGGTAACATTGCCTTTGTTCTCCTCATGGCTTCTCATTGTTCCCCAGAACACAATTTTAATGCTGGAACCTCTGGAATTTGATGTGACAATACTGGGGGGGATTTAAGGCTCAAGAGTCATTAGGGTGAAACGTATTCAACACCAAGTTATCAAGAATGAACATGAAACCAGACCCGCCTTTATTCTGATACCATCTAAAGAACCCTGTCAAGACCTTAGTAAAGTGAGCTTACTGTACCAGCACAAGGTCTCCTTTACTAAATTAAATCGGAAGGCAAACAACAACAACAACAACACTGCTAACAGCATCTATCCCTCCCTGCTTATTTCAAAGGCAACTCATGCCTCAACACTTTTTATGTGGAAATGTGAAGTGGGTGTTTGATCGTGGAGTCAGTTCATACATGAGTAAATATGCTCACGCACACACACACACACAAATGTTTAACCATTTATACATGCACACAGGCACAATCCAAGGATGACTGGCAGACAGTTAAGGTAGAGCTGACACTCACAAAGCCTTGTTGTCACATTCATGGAATTCCCGACCAGGACTCGCCATCACCATCCAAGAACATTAGGAGATTTCGCCACAACGTGGCCTGTTTCTCTCTGCCACGCTCGCAATCGTTCCCCTGCCAGTTGCCGTAATTGTCAGCTCTGATTTGCTGGTAAGCGTCAGAGTTTGTTCCAAGCTTGGCTCATCTTCTCACATGATTATCTCAGCGAGGAGAAGTCTTGTATCTCACCTTTATTTGTCTCTCATATGGCTTTCTCATCTCTTATCTGAGTCCCAGTGAGGATGTTTTTAACTTTACACAGAAGGAAAGACATAAGTCTTTCCTTCTGCTTGATCAAAATCATCTCTTCTCAGGATTTCTGTAAATACAGTGTATGCCAGAAGAGATAATATACAGTCTCCCACTACTAATTCCTTCATCGTGATTTTGGAATATGGTTCATTGTAATCATGTTTTTATGGCAGCTTTTTTTTTTTTGCTTTTCCAAAGTGCATATATACCCAGTGTATACATTTTTTATGACAGGTCAGGCAGGAGGGTCAGGGATGCTTGTGCAGGCCTCGAGGACACAAGGGGGTAATAGCCTCTTCTCACAGGCTGCAGCTTTCTGCTGATGTAGTAAAATGCGTGTTGTGAAAAGCAAAAAAAAAGACTGTTAAACAGAAACATATATGAACAGCAGCACTACTACTAAACTGTCAACATTTTGTCAGTGCATGTGCCTTCTTTTTTCAGCAGCCTCATGTGGAATCTGGTATTTCTACTGAACATGCCAGCATTCTTTATGAAAGCATGACCCTATTCCCGTTTTTCTTTTTTTTTTTCAAGGCGTCTGAGAAACAATGAGCTTTGAAGTGTAAAGTATGATCCTGCTGCATCTGCCATAGTAGCTGGGCTTTATATGTAAATACGCTGTCAATGAGATAAAATGCCTCTTGTTTACTGTACACTATGGCACACAGAGCGCTGAGTGAAAGGAAATGTATGTTTCATATAGAAGCATAATATCCAAAGAGGCACCAGTATAATATTGCCCTTGTGAGGACTCGCGCTTGGCGACTGCTTACAAATTCAAACCATTTGCTCATCAGTTGCTTTTGTTTAATCTTGGCGTACTGATTTTATTTATCCCCTCCAGTCAACAATGATCCCCATTCATCAGCGTTCAGTAGTTAAGTGCTGACATAAGATCTGTTACCAGGGTCTCCTTATAACTCATTCATTACAATTCAAAAACCAAAACTGACCCTGACCAAGCATTACTCCTGAGATGTTCTAAAAAATGCTTTCACCATACAGATTTAGTTACATTGTGTGCGATTAAAAACGAAAAACAAATCCTTCACCTAAACCTTTAAACCCCCACTCCAATTATGTTTTTGACTATAGCTGCTTTACTTTGAGATAACCGAATGTGCTGTAATGCTTGATACTGTTTTTAAAATTTAAGACATTTAATAACAACTAGAAAGGTAATTTCTCAAACTCTATGACAAACTCTATACATACAAATATAATATAATATAAAAAAATATTTATCTCTATAATTAGTTATATATAGTTATATAATTATATTTGAATGAGCAATTTAAATTTAACAATCTTATTGCAGGTTAGCGAACCTGTTGCATACGTTTCCAGATCTGCAGAATAAAAAAATTATTTGGGTTTAGCTTTTTTGTCACTCTTTCATCTATAAACTCGGCCATAAATGACAAAACTAAATAAATAAATAACAGAATGTCTAATGCAATGGCATGTGCAACCTTTGTCTGCTCATCTGTTACATAAGATTTCAGCAGACTTATGTAACAGACTGAGGAAGTGACAGTAACTGTCAAAACACAACTGGTCCTGTCAGCCTGAAACAGCCAGCTGAGGAAACAAGATGATCAGGACAGGAGACTTTTTTTGGTATTGGAACTCAGCCTGACAGCCTCCTGGCAAGATTTGGCTCCGCTGTAGCACAGTCACCTCTATCTCCTCTGTGTTTTAAGGATAGTTATCTACTTGTCAGGAGGAGGACAGGACACAGAGAGAAAGAGAGGTAGAAAGAGATCTGTAATACGTGCCCTGCACACCTTCGGGGACTCCTCACTTGATTAATGACACAGTTGACTCGGTGATTAACACCTGTGCATCGAGTTACTATAAAAAGCCCTGGGAGATCTGAAATGGCGAGATATTGATTTCCTCTCTTCTCTAAGCACAACCCCCATCTCCCTGTCTCCCACCATATGACCATGAAGAAGAAACTTTCTTCCTTTTTCGTCAACCCAGTCACAGTACATACTCACTGGGGCATTTTTATCACCCTGGAGTTTATTCAGAAAGCTTGCCCCTGTATTTACATGTATTTACTTCTCTTAAACACATGCTATTCTCTCATTTTTGTCAAGTCCTCCCATTAAAAACATGATAGATTGATTGTTCAAACGGCTTATTATGATAGTTACATTTATTGTTAAGTGACTTCTCATGGCTTGTGAATATGCCCCTAGGATGACAAAAATCCTTTAGGAGCCACTATCTGATTTAATCAATTAGCGATTGATGGGGAAGCCTGAAACTGTATCACATTGTGTTCAATGTATCGTTGGCTGATTTTCATGGTTATAGTACAAAGGTGCTTTCTATCACAATTTACATATGTTCATCCCTGGAGCTAAGGTAGCATCATTCTGTTCCTGCAGACTACTGTTACTTCTTGGGGATAGGAGTCAAACGTTTGATCTTCACGTAGGACAAGCATACTTCCTCTCAACACTCCCTCATGAGGGACAGAGGAGAAAGTGTGGATCCATTAATTGAAATTCTGGACCTGAAGTGTTGAAAGGGAACGTTAGTGGTAAAGTTTCAATGTGAAACTCAGTAGTTATCTAAGAGAGACTATTAGTCTCTCTTAGATAATGCAGTTTTATTATTGTTCTAGAAATTAGAAATATGTGTGAGAGATTTATGTTAAATCATAGTTATTTGATATGATGCATTACAAAATTCAGGGGTAACACAAGAAGTACAAGCCCCATGAAATTAGGAGGGTTAATGCATTTCTCTCTGTGTGACCTCAAAATTTGCCAGTGGGTGTAATACTTCAAAAAATAAAATGCAAATATTGTTTTTTTCTAGAATGAAATAATTATTAATCCAGAGGTAAAAGATAAGTTGTGTTTATTTAAAGTTTATTTTGTACACATTTAATATCATCAAAGTATGAAAGCAGGCAAATGCATAAAATAAAATAAAAATTGTTCAGTTTCTCACTTCCTAACTTCCAAAGACATTATCACCTATTGTGAAATTTAGAATGATGTTTCATATAATTAATTTTTACCAGCCTGTATAGCATATAAATAATGTACGTTTTAGCACACATTGAGGATATGCAGCCTTGTATTTCTACAGCAGCCACTCTAAATATTTAAAGTCAATTACATTTTATTAATGCCAGCCTGCCACATTTTCTGACTATGTCGAGAACAGGAAGCAGAGATGAGAAGACAATAAATAAAAAAAATCACTGGAGAGGTGAAATTGTGCCTGTGACACAAAATTGAACATAAGCAATTTTGTTTTATTTGGCTCTTTGATGATTACACATGGAGCAATCACACAAGAAGGTATCTGTTTTACAGAGGGATTTTATCACAGGGCACCACTTTCTCAGTATATTTGTATTTACATATTAATAACTTAGTGGTTTAGTTGTTGTACACTAAACAAAATTAAATAATCATAACTACCCAAAGCATGAACTTTTCCTAAACATATCCAAACCCTAACAAACATAACCATGAAATAATGCCTTAGTTGCTACAAATGAATATTTTAGTCTAAGGGCACACATTATGGTGGAAACAAATGAGTTATGTGAGGACCTTTTACTAATACCTTACATTAAGTTACTTAAAAATAGAACTTCCTACAAAACATATTTGCTGTTGTAAATGAGTTGTACATAAACGTAAGTTCCAGGACTTAAAATATGAGACGTGCAAAAGCGACAGCAGCATTCGTTGCAGCAGAAGTGACAGCTGGACTTTCAGCTGAGTCTGGCTCTTACACCAGGACAGCCTGCTGCCCAGATGTACCCTAAACAGAGTCCTGCATGCCCTGTCTGCCCACGAGGCCTGTTAGACTCAGATGGTGCTATTCCTGCTGCCCATCCAGACTCCACATCTCCACTGAGCAATGAGCCGGTCGCTGTGGGACAAAGTGGCACAGCAGCATTCCCTAACAGATGTCACTGTTCAATTCATCACACTGTGCAGATGCACACTGGTGGACTTGTGGCTCATTGACTAGCTGACACAGGTATCTATATCTGTACACCGTGGATTTAGTGTGAATATGTCACATTAAGTACAGGACATTATAAATTGAAGGTGCCCCATATGATTGCTTATGAACACATACACTTCACTTGGTGTTGCTGATACTCAGTGAAGTGGGAAAAGTACTCGGCCAACAAAATCTCTGCAGGTAATGTATCCCAGCATGACTGAATTTTTATTCAATATGCCGGTCCTGACATGAATCCAAGCCCAGAAAGTGAATGTCTACAGAATCCTGAGCATAATTTTAAAGCAGCTGTAGAGTCGCAAGCACATTGTACTGTCGACAATGGACGTTTTCTGATAAAGGATGATACAATTTACCACATTTTTTGTCTGTTTTAACAATTGTCTGTTTAGTTACCACGTGTGAAAGTCTTTAGTATCAAGATAGTTTAAGATTAGCTTGTTTTGTAGAAACACAAGCAGGTGAGATGAATTGAATACTAAGTGGGGGACTGGTGACATAAAACTAACAACCTTACTGGTACCTAACTAAAGTTATTGTGTGACATTATTGAGCTTCACCAGGACCCTCACTAGGAAGACTCCACTGAAAAAAAATACATTACATCGTAATGAAACGGCTAAAATTAAGAGTTTTTTTAGCTTTGCAGAAAGCCCTAAGGCACAAGAGAGATCTATACACGCTGTCATGATTTCATCATATTCTGAAAGCTGTGCATTGATTTTTTTTTTCCTCTCTAGCATCACAACATAACACTTCAGATGCGTTTTTAAACACAAAATATGTATTTCATAAAACATGTTTTTTATTTTTATGTAGCAAACAGCTTCAGTATTACAGAAATATACCAAGTGAATACCAAGGTGGTAAACACTCAGAAATCAAAGCTCAATTACTGTTTGAAACCACTTCTGGCATTGCTCATTAGTTTGAGTAGAAACGTTGTTGTTGTCAACTTTGGGTTGAAAACAGAATCAAAGCAGAAGAATGTGTGCCCTCCTAAATTTATGCTTATTTAATGCAGAGCAGCAGCCAAAGAAACAAACATTTTTCAGCCCTTGGCTTTCATCACCATCAGTATGAGTGCAAAAATCCATGTTTATGTCCCTGAGTCTTATGGAGTCAGGATATTTGGGGGGATGGTAAAACCTAATGTGTAACAACATTATAACTGTGTAACTAGGCTGAAGCATCACTTTAAACTGAAATTAGGGAAAACGCCTTATACATATAACTAATTACTATCATTAAGGCTACAAGACTAAAGTTGAGGGTCTTTTTAGATCTCCATGATACATTTACCTTTTCTACTTTTCTCACTGTTGTTTATCTAAATGTCTTATGTGAAGTCTACAAATATTCACAGTAACTCAAGTTAATTTAATATTAACGTAATATCAAAACAAGATCAACACGTACATTTTACGTACATTTCTAGGCCTAATCCCATCCAAATCGCTCTGTTCACACAGTTGTTGTTGAGCATTTAAAAATAAGCGTTACCATACAATAACCTGGCGTGAATAGGGGTACGATTTCCTGCCTCAATACATGACGGCACTAAAAACAAATAGTGACTTTTGAACTGTGAGTTTTGGGACAAATGACTTATATGGGCAACTTGGAGAACTTTAACAAGGAATCTTCCTAAAATGTTCAGATGATAAGTTTACATGTGCATATTTGTTTTAACTTAAATGATATCTTACCCACTTGACTGAACACTATGGCTTTTTAGAAACTGAGCGATTCACTGATACTGTTTATGTTGTTTTTCTCCATACGATAGAGAAGCATGAGGAGGTCTCTGTTTACTGGAGACATGTCACAATGATTGCAGAAGCCATTAAATGTTGCTACACTGACAGCTGTTCAGGGTCATCCATCAAATGATGGAGTGAGAGACAAAGTTGGAAAGATGAGGTAAACAGGAGGGGATGCAAATCTGTTGAGGAAGGGAGTGCAGAAGTTGATGAAACATTTCTTGGACGATTACCCCCAGGTTCAGATGGTCCTCTCTGGCCACTGAGACATATTTCTGTTTTCTTTACTGAGAAGCTAGTTCATGGCTCTGTGCTGCACTAAACTTTGCAAAAAGTCAAATCAATAATATTTACATAAACACAATCTATTAAACGTTACTACTGTGTTAAATTGTGTAAAACAACTCCATAATTTTGAGACCACCGTGATCAGATGTGCCCGGACTGCCTCGAGCGGCAGTCTGATTAGCCCTTGTTGACACATTCCATTTCTGCCAGACAACACAAACACACACTCAGTCATGCACCACCAAAGGTGGGGATCATCTCTGTTTACTCTTTATTCACCTCTCAAGGACACAGACCTTTATCAGGGCTGACCAGCACTGTGTGTTCCACCTTTGTCCCCTCCAATATGCCACTGAGTTATGGAGCGCCTACTGATGCTCCTTAAAGGGCAGTGGGAAGAGAGAGAGATGCAGCGTATGCTTAACTCTAAGCCGATGGGTCCAGGCACTCCCCATCCATCACTGTCTGCCCCGACCAACCTCTTTTTGCCTGCCATTCGAGTCCCTGAATTGCAGACCACCCAAGCCACCATTTAGTGGATTTCTGGTAAATACAAAGAAAACTGAACTATTTTTGTAATTGGACACATTAGATTTCAGGTATGCATAAAAAAATCTTAAATTCAAATAAGAAAAAAATATCACTGTTGCCTCAGGCTAGAGCATCGGATATTTGAAGGTTTGTAAGAACAGAGAAATGATGCATAAATAATTTAGGGTGATAATGAGTTCTTATGTCAGGAAACATAACCTTAGATGTCCATTGTTGTGTGTGTGCCTTCGTTAATAAAATCATTTCATCTGAGAATGTATGGAAGCCATCCTTCTCATCCTTTTACTGTTTCTTGTTGTTATTACCATTATTCTTGGATAATAAAACTCAGATTTGTGTACTCCTCTAGTGGCCATTGTATTATTAAAACTACAATACTGTTAGTGCGTTAATGTAGAAGGGCAATCTGACTATTCAAGGTTACAGCTCACTTGGTGATAAGATAAATCCCTATTCGCTCTGTGAATGTATGGGAGCAGTAAGTCATGCCAATCTCTATAATGTTTGCACCATGGTGAGATTGTAGGCATAAAAGATTATGATCGCGTTTAATTGGAGGCCTGCTGCATCAGTGTTACTCTGTGGCTTTTACTCATCTGGTCAAATTTAATTTTCTTCTCAACATTGTTGGACATCAGCAGAAGCCAGTTAGAGCCAATGCGATTCCAAATTAGTTGGAATTAAAGAAAATGACTCAGTTAGTGAGTATTTATTCACAGCTGCACACTGCCCAGGGAGGCAATTAACTCCTTTAACACCAGAGCATGAGTCAGAGGTGCTTGAAACATCTAACTGTGCAAGAAGTGAATGACAAGGTCAAATTATGCGTGTGTTTCAACAAAGGCCCAGATTACTTGTTATAGGCATTAAAACAAATCACCACAAACTTCCTATAATCCTATGTCCAGTGTCCGTGTTCTTTTGCCCTTCTTATTATTTTGGACTGGTCTTGCAGACTTTAATGTGTTTGTCTTCCTGCTTATTCCTATTTGTATTCTGGTTAGAGCCACTTTGCGCTGCACTGTCTACCAGTCAACCAGTCTAAATAAGGCCCGTTTTATTGCGTCTTTAATCAGTGGGACAGTTTTTAGTGCTAACATAATAACAAATGGTTTTCTAATAATCAATTAGCCTTTTACATTGACAGAATTACAAATAAATAGCATTTGCACAATGTGGAAGACAGGATTCATTTTTGCTGATAATGGTCGCATGTACATTTTCCATTAAAAAAAGAGGCACGGTGGTCATTTACAACATTAACTATGCCTACACAATATTTAAATGAACATAAAACCATCTTTCTTTCAAGAACAAGGACATTTCTAAGTAATGATAAAAAGTTATTTTATGCTTACAACACAAAATATTTTGAAGCTCCAAATGATATATAAACTAGAAGTGACAACAAGGAAAACAACTTATTTACTTCTGAAATAATTTATGTAGTTCAAATGCAGTTTTTATATATTTAACCATAAATATACTGGTTCTGAGTGACCTGTTGTGTTGTTGACGCTGAGTTTAAGGTTACCACTCTAATCAGAAACATACAGTATACCTACCACTTTCTCTATGATGGTTCTGTGTATTGTATCAGTGTTTTGCAGGGTTTGTATTTACTGTTCATTTGGCACTAGCACGTATGGCAGCAGTGCAGAATTTGCCAGGAGTATGTACTCCACTGTGTTCTTCCAGGTGATAATTAAGGTGACATCAAATAAAGAGTTCGCTGCTCATTCATCTATGCAAGTCGTGAGTTAATGAGCAAAGGGAAATGGAAAACTTTTTTTTTTTTTTGCGACTGTGCTCTGTTTTAATTGTGTGCACCAGTCTTGGCACGTTTGCTGTATAGGTCCATGTTAATTTGAACACTGCACACATCCGGTTGGTTTTGTATTTAATCTGTTTTGTCACCAGTGTCACCAGCAATAGTGTTTGGTATTAAAACTTGGTTTTAAGACATGCCGTTGGGCTGTAAACATACAAGAAATATAATGTTTGCTTTGGTGGTGTGTTGGTGTGTGATTGTGCTGTGTTTTCAGTAATGTCATTTCTCATTTATGTCTTGAGTTTTTACTCACTTACTGGTAACCTACAGTGTTCAGCAGCATTGTGACAATCCTTCCGTGTTGTGCCAGCGATGTGTAGGCATGAACTGTAAGCAACATTTGTGAGTCTCATGCTTGTTTTTTTCCTCTCTGAAAATCTAATGTTTGCAATCAGTCACTGTGCTGCCAATGAGCAGTGAGAGCTGATTTGGGAAACATCAGTTTCTCATATTCACAAACATGTCAGTAAACACAGAAGCTTTCACAAAACTAAAGGGGCTACTTTAGATAAATTCGAACCCAAAAATACTGTAGTCATGTCTGAATAAATAACAGGATTCTTTATTATGCGGCACGGTGGTGTAGTGGTTAGCACGGTCGCCTCACAGCTAGAAGGGCCTTCCGAAATTGTCCGTAGGTGTGTATGTGAGTGTGCATGGTTGTTTGTCTGTTCGTCTGTATGTCGGCCCTGCGCTGAACTGGCGATGGACTGGCGATCTGTCCGGGCTGTACCCTGCCTCTCGCCCGAAGACAGCTGGGACACCCCGCGACCCGAAATGGATTAAGCGGTAGATAATGGATGGATTCTTTATTATTTGGGCTGTTTCTTGGCTTAGGTGTCCTTAAATGATGGCAGAGGCACTGATTTATAATAAAGACATAAATAGTCAAATGATAAAGCAGTGAAACTGTCAGCAGGATGATTATTATAATACCTAAGCACAAATATTAAACACGAGAGAACAGAGAAAAGTTGTTTTCTTCACAACTTCCTCTTTATTCTAATTTTTACTCAACTGGTATCTTCAAAAATCACATGATTAATTTGTACATGTTTCTAATTATTGCAGTTGTACAGGCAAACCCTAATGTACGCTGAAAAAAATACACACATCAGGAAACCAAGCTCGACACCTGTCCTCCAGGAGCTACAGTACATTACTTCTGGGGTGAGCATATCGCAAATCTTATTACTATCTGCCACTTGGTCTCAGTGGGTCTGGTTTTTGACTGTCAAGGGTAAGAGCTTTATTGGACATCCTTCTTCAGGATGTTCCATCATGACTGCTGGAGCAATGCATGGATGAGCAAAACAGAATTATTAAAAGATAACATCGCTCATGCTCCTTTCACTCCCCCTACATGGCCGATTATGATATTCTGAGCTGCTATCCTACATGCTGCTCACATTCCCCCATTTATACATCCAAAGAGCAGCTGCCATTTGTGACTTTATGACACATGTACAATTGAGGTCAACCAATACAACAGGTCAAGTTTTCAAAACTAATATGTAATAGGAGCTTGATTAGTGTAATATTTTTTAATTTGAAAAGCAACAACCACAAAATAAGACACATTTTTGATGCAGGGTAAACGATCAGGAATAAATATCTCTTCTCTGTTTACAATTCAGAACACAAATTAAAGTCCTAAATAGATTGTGAGCATAATTACTTGATTAATCTCTTCAGTGAGTCAACAAATTATTTCCGGAAAAAAACGGATATATTTTTATTCAAAGACCCATTGAAAAACATTGTTTATCCTCTCTACCAACGAGGCAAAGCACCTGCCAGTGAAGAAAACAGCACAGGGTACAACCATGTACGACCTGTGTGTGTTTGTGATGGGTGTTGTGTCTGTGTTTGGGAGACTTCAAAAGGCAATGGTTGCCATAGAGACGAGCATAGAGAACTATGGGTGGAACAGGCACTAAGGGAGACATCACCGATGTTTGTGTAGTTATTGTTCCAATATGTTCTCTCCCCTCCTTCATTGTCTTCCTTGGAGTCTACGCTTGGAGTCTGAAATGACCTCCATGTATCTCCAGCGCTTTTCAGACCTTTGGCTGATCTTTTGTTTTATAGTTTTACACATAACCTTAGTATGCTGTTGATGTGTAACCCCCTCCACGTGCTGCAACGTGTGTTCGCATTAGTAATATTTATTGGTGTAATTCCTCACTCTTAAGACAGGAGGAGCAATATTGTGTTCCCTGGTGTCATTGCCCATCATTCCATTAGTGTCTACTGGTTTCATTGTATTGTAATAGCTGCAAGCAAACATTAAAACCCATTATGTGACCCTCCCCATATCACAATACCCCAGCTCCATTTCTCACAAACCTCAAAAGTGTGGTTTAAGATTGAATATTCTCAGGCGCAGAGAGAGTTTGTGGCCGCAGCAGCTTTAACATGTGAGATCCGATGTGGTGCAAAGAATAAAGGCCTCATTTTCTTACAAAAGAAAAAAACTGGGCTTCTCTTTTTGGCAGCAGTAACACCATCAAAACAAACCAGTCCCCATCAACAAACACGGAATGTGTTGTTTTTACTCAGCAGTAAAAGAAAAGGAAAACAGATCTCAAAAGAACTCAGCTCTGTTGTTCGTTTGAATAAAGCCAAATGCTCAATGTCAAACCCACAGCACCTATGTCTGTCGTAAGTAAAATGTCTTTACATTTAATTAATCCATTCACCTCATCCGTCTTTCTCCCGCTTCCCTTCATCTGTATGGCCATCACATAAAAGAGAAAAAAGCTACAATGTGGACATTCTGTCTAATTAAAGGATTAGATACACTATCCTGGTCTTGTAGAAAAGCCCCATTTATTTCTTCTAATTTAATTTTCGTTTGTGTTGTTTCTGTTTTATTCAATTTTATGCTGCAGTTTGTATTCATTATGGGGCAACAGAGAGAGTTAATGGGCGTCCAAAAAAATGCCACACAGAGTTTAAGTATCTCTGCCTGAGTATTGATCTGAAAGTATTTGCGTGCATTACAATCTTAATGATCTTCACTCTTCCTCCATCAAAGAAGACGTGGCAGGCATCCAGACATGCTCATGTAGTATATAAAACATAACTAGTGTATTTTTGGCAATCTGCATTGACTGCAAGGTCAGAGGTAGTTTGCCGATCATAATGATTAGGTCTGAATACATTTAACTGTAGCGCGCTTCCAAATATATCCTCTGAGGATTACATTTGCTTTATTATGCTCTATGTAGCAAAAGCCCATAAATGATATATTGAAAGCTTGTCACAACAATACAAAGATTTATCACTGTCATTTCAGCAAATGACTAAAACTGACATGCCATGGTGACAACGTGACAAAGATTCAAGCAACTGAAGGAATGAATGTGTCATTGCATAAAAAATGTGCCTATAGGTTTTTTGCTCAAGCAGCTCATTACAACCAGCAGTTAGGTTTTACTGTTAAGAGACAGTGACACAATTGTGCTAGAATTTTGAGACCTTTAAATAGTCATTCTTGGATTTCTACAATATGGATGAAAACAATAAGAGGACTCTGACATTTTCCTTGTAAGAAAAGGACATTATCATCCTTTGCCGTATCAGTGTACATCAGCAGGGAGGCTAGAGCCAATCTACAGCAGCTGGTTTCGTCAGGATCCATGCCACACAGGGCTTTTGTTTCTTCAGTTTCCCTAGAGAGCTAGCCATGAGCCTGAGAGATGCGACTGAATGTCAGCTTCTGTGAAAAGAGAGATCCTGCAGGTGACACAGCAGGACACTGTTAAAAGACGGCGTCCAATAGAGTGAAGCACAAACCAGCAAAACCCTGCTGGGAAGTTGTATCTAGGTAGGGCATCATGCAATTCTGTGGTCTGAAAGGAAGGTGCAAAGGAGTTTTAGTGAGCTATAAAATTGAAGCTGACATAAAAAAGTAAGAAGTAGTAGAAGAATTAAAAATAGTACAGTATTTTTACACCAAATCAGTCTAGGCTCACTACGTTCATTGCAAGCAGTGATGTAGATTTAAAAATGCAACTTCTTGGAACTTAGAAAAGAGAAAGTGTTTTGAAAATTTGGAAAAGGCTACAGTGTGACAAGTCCCACAGGGTGGCTGTCATTTATGTGATATAAAAAAAACACAAAGCGTCTTTTGAGGCATGAAAACCACTGTTCAGGAATTTCAAAGTAGGAAGTCGATAATTAAAATGAAGATGCAAACAAAATGGCAAATATGCAGCCTAGCGGGATAGTGTGATTTTATTTATGTCAGAAGTCAGAAGTATGGGAGTGAGCACTTCTGAATTTTAATAAACTATAAACAATACACAAAAAAAGAGGAGTGAAGGAAAATGCTCCACTTTTCTTTGTCGTCCCTCTTGAGTGGGTGGTGTATCCTATAATACAGACACTTGCTGCAGGGCACGAAAGCCATCTTAACCAAAGCAGGGTGACCTAAATGTTCATGTACGAACTTGGTGATTAGAAGGATTCATACATAAGAGCGAGCATCTTATTTTGTCTGTGGATACCAAGGAAAGAGTCCCCCCCCATCAGTATAATGCATGTTACACAACAGGGTGAATTATAGATTTTAAAAGGCAGCAACCAAAGTAGTTCAAAAAGAGAGTCTGAAATGTGCTGCTGAGATCATTTTAAGATCCAGGGAACCAGTTCTCATTTCCAGAGGTTGCTGTGCATTTGGCTTGACTCCCCGTTAATTTTCAAAATAATATGTTGTGCCTTTTCATGTGTTAAACCTAATTACCCATGATAGATGTTAGACAAGTTTCTGACAAGATCTAATAACTGTTGATCATTTCCTGAGAGTTTGCTGCTTCCTCTTCCTCCCACACCCAAGTCTCGCTTTCTATCACGTCTACGGATGCTTTGACAAAATAAACCCCACAACATGCTGAGAAATTATTCAAATTTGGCTCAGTTATGTATGAAGACTCCATTGCAACAGAGAGATGCGCTAATACTTCCAAACCTCTTCCTCCCACCACATGAACCCCCAGTCAAACCAATTACCATCCACAACCCCCAGCTCCAGCTCCATCTAAGGAGAAATAGAAGTGTCTGCTACCATAATTTTAGAGTAGCTGTAGTCAGAACTGCTGTGGTGCACAGATGAAGGTGATGGTATTTATCATGTCGTACCTCTAAAGTGATTCTAGTTGTTCCTGCAGTTTGTCAATGACAATCCAGTTAATTAAGAGGAAGTGCACTGTACTCCACAGCTACACTGATGACTGGTGTGAGGGCAAATATTTGGTTTATTTTCATTATCAATTGATTTACAGATAATAAATAAACTGATACATTTTCTACAAAATGTCGGAAAATTGTGAAACGAGTTCATATTTCCTTTAGCAAACATCTTGGCATCCTGAGATGTCTTATTTTTGTCTAAAACGTAAAGATATTCAGTTTGAGATCGTTTTGTACCTGATGCATGACACACGTCACACCACCCTAATCTCTGTCTCTTCATTCCCCTCACTTCTAATTCCTTCCCCACTGTCCCAAACTGAAAGTTGAGGAGTCTCTCTCTCTCTCTCTCTAATGTGCCCCCAGCTGTTCATCCAATGCTCTCTTAAATATTCATAACCTGGGAGAGAAGGAAACTGATGAGAAGGCCAAAGAATCCCATACTTGCAGAAACACAGACGAAGAGTTTACAGTTTGTCGCTACAACAGTAAACTATCCTGCCTATTCTTGCAAGTTACTTTTTGGACCAAAACATATTCTTACACAGGCTTTAAACAGCACAGCTGAGAACAGAAAACATAAATGTGGGCCTACTGCAGGCTGAATCAGTACAAATGTGGGATTCACAAATTATGGACTCTTATTTTTTAAGGTGCAGGAGTAAGTACCTAACTGCTAGAGAGTAAGTGTTTTCTAGGTTTACTTTCCTTCTGCTAAAATACCAGAGGTCGTGTGTACATAAGACCTCAAACTTGTGTTGTTTACAGTGGTGTGTATAGTGTTGAACCTCCTGCTGTTTTCCAGCTGTGGGTTTATTTTGATGCCAGTGAGAGAAGACTGTTACACAGCTCAGACAGATGAAGGTCAGGACCCCAAGTACTAGTACAATATTTAAGACATGGTTTCAGCAGAAACTATTGCTCATCTGTGGATTAGAGTGTTTCATACTATTATACACCAACCTATATAACCTATATGCCTTCAGCCACACTTCATTAAGACACATTTTCTTCTCAAAAAGGTTAAAGATAACAGTTCACAATAATGTCTGCAAATTTCAGAGTAGTAGTAAAAAAAGAACAGAAAAATATGAGTAGCAAACTACAGTAACTAGCTGAATAAAAAATAACTAACAAGCACTGCTCCAATATGACTCATACTGTGGGTGAAGGCAGTTTAGATTGCACTTCCTGTAAATCAGTGGGTACTTATGAGAGATCTTTTTCTGAGGGAATCTAAGTTGTTTTTATGCTTTTCTGTAAAGCATCTTTTGCATCTTCATTTATTAATGGCAAGTGATTTGCAAGCAGAAGGTTTGGGTAGATGGCAGGTACATGACTGACACTACGGTCTCAAGTTTGACTCATTTGCAGTATAAAAAATGAGGAAAAATTATTATTTTTATGAGACAGGCTGCAACCTTCAGAGGGGCCTACTACCTACCATCTCACATAAACAGTTTCACATTACAGCACCATTAAGAATTCTCTCCCCATTTACTGCAATTCTTTCTCTTAAGCTCTTCTATCCTCAACTTACTGTGAAATGAGTAGCATCAGTTAACAACAGTTAACTACTTTATTTTCCCAGAAATCTGCATAACAGCTTAACAGCTATTTACTCTAGAATGTAAAGGTTTTCTGGGAAATGTAACCTCTGAGGTCTGTTACTTGCTCACATAGAAGACGATAGTGTGAATTTTTTTCCATTGTAAAAACAAAAGATATGTTGCTCCTGGTTTCATCATACCTTATGTCAGAAAAAAATCTTGTTCAATTCTGCAGGTTGTCCTGTCTTCGTCTGGACCTGTGGCAGTCGAGACTGCTTTGTTTATTTTATCTAACATAACTCAAATCTCTCACACCCATTAACTCACAGAAACATTTGCAGATCCCACTGCATCAATAACAATTGAGTGCAGACAAATGAACCTGTTAAGATTCAAGAATCCTGACAACAAAGGGGTCAATCGACTGCATGTTAATTGCTCTTATTTTCACCCTGACTAATTTTGCACCTAATTTGTATTGCAGCATAGAGTCACTGATGAATTATGAAAATGTTTTCAAAATGCATTTACACAAAGGCACTTTTAACCTTCCATAACAGGATATGAAAAAGAGGAGGCTATCTATTGTGACTTCAAAATTAATCATTTATATGTAAACAGACATGATGATTTGAAATCATGTTGGTCTCTTGTGGTACTCACTTGTACTTATAAGACTTATAAGTACTACAGTTTAAGACAGTAATCAATGTAACTAGATGGAACTTGAACAGTTTTAGGTGCATTTAGTCAAATGTTTGATGGTGCTCACCCTATCTCTACTCTGTGTGTGGGTTTACATGGCCAAACAGGGATATTACTCATGTTCAAACACCATAGTCCACTTCCTAGCAAAGACAGTGTATCAATCAGGCTGTGCCAGACTATTATGCTAATATATATCCACATAAAGCCAGAACATCTATAAAAAGTTATTTGTTATTTGTTTTGCATTTTAGGTTTAGATTTCAAGGTAGTAAAACCTCAGGTGCCAGTCCTGTAGAAATCAGGATTTGGGTACGTGGCTTATAATTAAAAATGAATGTAGAACTTCAGTACATGGAGAACTCACTCAAATTGAGGCACAAATAAGATTTATTATGTAAATTTAAAGTATATAAATAATAATAAATGTATTTATAATTCCACTCTACAATTTTGTTGCAGATAAAAAACACATTATTAATTTGAAAATATAATTATATCTTAAAAGATTTTTAACTTATGATTTGGAACACTTAAATTTACCAAAATTATTAAGCACATAATATCATAATACATTTATTCTAGCACATGCTAGAAGATAGCAAATCTTTAAATACATTTTCTAGTCTCCCTTGATTGACAAATGGTTAACAATGATTGTACAGTAAAAGCAGTATCAAATTTTTAGTTATTAAATTTGATTAATTATTTCATTATTTATAATTTAATTATTTTCCAACTCATGCATAAAACAAATAATGTGTTACACTGCCCATGTTAAAAAATCTACATAGGAAAAAGATCTTTGTGAAGAAGAAGAATCTCGTAACATACATCAGCCTCAGACACGTTGAAAAGTAGCCATTCATGGTAGTTCAACCCTGATTTTGTTTTTGGTTGTTAAATGTATGGGAATACATTTTATTAAGTTGTTTTGTACATTTCTAAAAAGGCAAACCAGAGGACACCCCTTATAACACATAAACTTGTTTATTGACACTTATTGGAAATGTTAGAAGGTCCAACTATAAAACAGACTTACTACGGTATGTATACTGAAATGGCAGAGCATTGTGAAGTGCCTTATAAGATAGGAGGAATGACTAGAGTGACCAGTTTGTCTTTTAAGGTGTATGTGTCGAGATACACTTGGAAGGAACTATGTACCAACATTGTACCATTCAGAAAATAATAATGGTTCAACAGAATTTCATGATCATTTTATCACTATGACATTTTGAATATAGGCTACAGTAGTGTGCAGTGTAGTTGACTTTCCATGAAAGGAAGAAGTTAAAAATGTACAGTTCTCTCTTTCATGACATGAATCATGTATTGCATACTACATGAATTTCAGAGCAACCATGATTGACCATAAATCCATGACTAATTTAAAAAGATGCAAGGACAAAGGTTCAATAAAGATGACAGAATATAACACATGCCAACAGAAAATGATGGGACTGTACCACAAGGTCAAAAGATTCCTTTATGTGAAGAAAAAACTACAACCAAGAGGCAGATGTTTAACTCTTCACTGCTTCTGTGAACTAATTAAAATGTTATGCATTACCACATAGTTTTGCATTATATTCATTTCCATCAGAAACTCACAAGAGGAACATAAAAGAAGCCACAGGGCACAGTATTGTTGTCTCTCACTGTTACTAGCCGTGAGTGTCACAGGCATAAACATGGAAAATAGGACAGCCATTGAACGCTCTTTCAAAATCCACTAACAGAAATGAGTCACACAGTCACCGTTCAAAAATGCAATTTTCTTCACAAACTACTTTTATGGGCTGTTCATAATAAATGAAAAAAGATCTAAAATATGCCACTAGAAATGTTTCTGCTGCCAATTAAGCACATTTTGCTTGGTAAGTTAATAGATGAACATAGCCAGTATAGGGCACCTTGATTACAGCTGCTGAATGCTCCTGAACTATAAAGCTGCACATTCTGGTCAGCACAACCAGAGCTGTATGTCATGGTTACAACTCTTTGGCACAATGGCTACTGTATCATACAAAAAGAAGAAAAGACTTTACATCGAAAACCGACTGCATGACAGTTGTAACATGACTTAAAGAATATCAATTCCAATCTGCTGAGGGTACAAATCATTACAATTGATCAGTGGAGAAGAGAAGGAGTTGTTTGTTTGGAACAAACATTAGTGTGTGCCTGTAGTATACAAAGACACAACGTCTGCAAACACACCTGAATGTTATCTACGTGTGTCTGTGTTCAATTAAACAGACACACGTAGATATAAACAGAGGTCTTCCATGTTTAAGTTCATGTTTGTTCTCACACCAATCCACTCTGACCTGCCCCCCCGCTAGTTTCCTTTTAAAGCATCAGAAAACATTTGGAATTTCATATGATGCTTTGTTGTTTCTATATTCATATTCATAAATCTCAGGTTAAAATATCTGGCAATCAACTTGAAACTGATGCCAAGCTGTGGTCATACTTTGAATTCAGGGGCTTTTTTTGGGATGCTGCTTGTAAATTACATGTGCATGTGTATTTAAAGCAGCAGTCAAGAGGAATGGCCATAAAAGGACGGAAGCACCAACAGCACAACAATCAGGCTATCTCAGCAGGTCACGTCAATCCACAAAAAAGAGGTATGTAGGTTGGAAGGAATGCAAATGCGAGTGCAGGAGTTCACATGGTGTCATTTGGTCCTGCCCTACATGTGGCAATGAAAAAACATTTTATCAAAAGGAAGAGACAGCTTCCTCCTGCAGCTGGAAATAAGGCCATGAGCGTGTAAAAATGTGCACAGGTGGGGTTTAAACCCCTTATCAGGAAGTGTTCACTTCACAATTGCACGCAAGACCAAAGCATTAGCCTCTCTCCACTCAGAGGAATTCACCACCAAGCACTTGCTGTAAAAGGAAACTTTTCTTTCCATGTTAGTCTGTTTATCTATTTATACCACTGTTAAACACGCACGACCCTCAGTCAAACGTTGGGCTGTATCTCTACAGTTGCTTGACACCATCAGGAGATGCCGTGCCCCTTTGACAGGGGTTAGATATTTGCATAAAGCATTCAAACAGAAGAAGCAAGAGGCCTGTAGGATAAATGTTATTTTTTATTTCATCTGGGTTACTACAAAGTTGGTAGTGTCTAGAGAACATAGTGCTATTGGGTTTCCTTTGTAATTATGTGTCAATCAAGTGATGAATGCTGTTTGCCTAAGTGGAAGTTGGAGTCAGAGCCATTGAGGTGAATTACACTGCAATGATAATAATAAAATAATAAAATAATCGCCCTGCGATGGGCTGGCGATCTGTCCGGGCCGTACCCCGCCTCTCGCCCGAAGACAGCTGGGATAGGCTCCAGCACCCCCCGCGACCCGAACTCGGATAAGCGGTAGATAATGGATGGATGGATAAAATAATCATCATCACTCCCCTTTACTGTTTTATCACCAGTGTGGAACAACATGAAATTCACTATGTAATATAAAACCTGGTAAACACACAATTTTATTTTATTAATTACTCAAAAGTTGAAATCTTTTTTAGTACTATTTTACTAAAATAAAAGTGGAAAATAGTTAATAAATCAAAATTAAGTTAAGATCCTTTTATATATTTTTTCTCCTTTCAGAAGTTTGCTTTTTAATGGACGGCTGTGGTGCAGCTGTGAACTACGTGCTCTGGAATCATAAAATAAGTCTTTGACTACCACTAAAATGAATAACATGCAGAGCCTATATTGTGTTAAACTCACTTTGACACTGTAATCTTGTAATAATTTGGCTGACTGACTCTGACTGACTCTGTATTGCCTTGTCATTTCTTTCCTGGTGACCATGTCCGTCTGTCAAAGCCTATCAGCTTTCTTTTGGATTGGTTGTCTGCTTTGGCTGGCTGTACAAATTGAATGGAAGCTTTGAGCATGCAGACTGATGGTCATGTCTGTCTGAATTATTTTTCACTTTATACATCTGTGAAGACCTGCAGTGTTATCTCTGCACAGTTGTGTCTACATGGAGAGAATTCATCACTTACATACTATCAAGCGACACATATAAAATATATACAACACTCTTTTCTTTTAAATACCACTTTGGAGGGTCTGAAAACATGACTGAGCAAACAGCAATAACAGCAAAGGCCACGAGGATTAGGCTGAAATGGTCCATAACTATGTATGAGGAAGTTAGATATGACCAAGCACGTTCTTCATTGAATGGTGGGTAAGTCTTTTGAATAGGTTTATCCTCATACTCTTTAGAATATCTTATGTGAAAACGTCTTTCTTACACATTTTGTTAGATAATAATTAACAATAGTTACCTATAAAACGTTTCTTGGTGCATAATCAGGAAACTGCAGTACTCATTTTAAAGAGCTCTGTCATTGACAAAATGAGACAGTAGAACAACTCAGATAGTATCAAACCAAGAGTAAAGTCTCATTAAACGAAACACAGGTAAACAAACCAAACTGTTTTTTTACTACCTCTTTTAATTATAAATATGTAGTCAGTGTGAATGACTTGGTATAACAGAGTAGCACCTATGTAGAGGCATGTATCTCTTGAAATACACAGCTCCAAAAGCAGCTGGTTACCACAATGAAACCATGATGATTTAGTTTGTTGATGCACCAAAGCAATTTGATTGAGTTTAGGCAGACAGACAGGCGGTTAGGTTTAGGCAAGAACTGCAGGGTTAGGGATAGTAGAAATGGCTTTTGGTTTAATTTCTTAATGCTGCAGGAGATATTGACATTCTTTAATGATCATGAACAGGGACTTGGACATCCTTACTTCTACTGATTTTGTTGCTATGAAAACTACCATCATAATTACTACAGTACAGTTGCTATTGGTTGTAATAATATACTGCCACAAACATGTTTGACTTGAGTATATTACAGAAGGGCAGTCTATCTTAAACACACAGCAAAGTTAAGATAAAAGCTACTAAATCACCTGAACTTGTAAACAAATTGCATCAGTGTCCTCTCACAGTTGAATAAAGACAAATGGTTCGACTGACATATTGGTTTGTTATCTAAATGTAGGAAACTTGTAAAAAGTGTAGATACACACGGAGGAGAGCCAGTTGTTTCCAAAGTCCTATCAAATCCAGACAGCTGAGATACAACAAGAGGGGATGGAACCTGAATCTTGTCTCTATGTAGGTTTCTTTAAATATTTGGAGGATAATCACCTCTTTAGGCCATAAACAGCATGGACTGCTGCACAAAGCTTTTTGTATTCACCCAGACCAACAGCCATGCCAAATGTTATTTACTTTATAGTGGAAGATAAGGAAGAGGTTAGGCCACAAACAGGCTACTCCAGCCACAGGTCAATCCCTTGGGGGAGGGCTCAAGATTAGGATTTTGTGCCCAGCTGAGAAGCCATTTCTCAGGGACTAAAAGGGTGAAAACCTTCTAGAGCATAACTTAGCCAACTAAAACCCACTTCCACAGTATATGTTTGAATACCGGACAGTAAATCATGGTTTCAGTGAGATCTTTCCCTTTTTTGCAGACTCCAAGTACGAGCCTGTGATGTCATGTTGAGAAACAACAACTCTTAAAGGCCAAGTTTGGAACGCAGCCATTAATAAAAGGAAGACAGGTCTCATGGTTAAATTAAGACTGGTTAAAAGACACTTCTCATTTGGTTGTAGGGGTGAAAGGGAAAAGGCCAGACTGACCACCACATGTGAAACCTGACCTTTCACTGCCACCCCAGCCATTAATCTACCAAACTGAGGTCAGGGACAGCTGAAAGGTTACAGAGTGGCAAAATTAAAGGGTTGACATTTTCAGCAGTCACTTCAGATATTACATAGGTGTCTTATCTACAGCTTATTTTCTTTCTGCTGAGAAGTTTATCCTTATGTTACCACATTAAAAACCCTGGAAGTAAGTAGCTGAAAAGATCTTTAAATATCAGTCGATTTAAGGTTAGTAGTCACTGTCTGGGTGTCACCTTAAAGGATAATACTGTAATACTTTATATTCTTCATGTCAACAGTGCCATGAAAACACTAAAACAAAAAACAGCATGCATATACAAAACTGATTATTTCGTGTCAAAGATATCATCAACAGGTGCATTCTTGTATTACTTACATTCTTGTCTGGTAGGTTAATACCAGACATACCTTTTAGCTATCATCAACAGTAACTAACCACTTTTACCACATTACTGTGTCTACTTGTGTGACCATCATTACAGGTAACATATATCTATTGATTGTAACAAGTATCTTTTATTGTCTTTTACTTAATGGCAAAGGTTTAAGTCAGAAAAATTCTTTACTATCTTGTTCAGGTTCCTAACTTGAGATTATTAGGTAGCTGTTTGCAGTACAGTGCCAAAAGTGGAATTATTTGCACCAGAAAATAACAAATACTGTCTTTATCCTTGTTTGAATAGCTACTGCCAAAAACTACAGTAGCCAGCTGGTTTAGGAATTTACTGAGCCTAACGGGACTAAAGGGATTTGGAGCTGATTTCCACAAAATGAGTACAGAAGTAAATATTGAGAGACAGAATTTGATATTTTTCTCGAAATCAGTGACAATAACAAAACAATAACCCAACCTTACTTTAAAAAAAAGCCAGGGTATGTATGTGACAATAATATTCTTAATTTGGTAAGGACTTTTGTGAAAATCTGGTGGGTGACAGTGGTCTCCTTTAGGTGACATTGTGTGGCCCCAGATGTTGACATGATGACCTGTCTAGGAGAGCAGCAGGAACAGTCTAGCTACCAGCAGCAGGAATCCTCATCTTTTAATTTCCTCTGTTTGTTCACCTTCCTCATCTTCATATGATCGCTACATTACAGAGATGACCTGTCACGTTCGTACAGCTGGCCGAAACTAAAAAGAAATAACAGAAATGGAAAGGAAGATGTTACACCAGTGCCATTTCACCTACCAGAAACCAAGGGAGGCATATAGCCATAAAGAGTTTCATAAATATATTTCACATCTTTTGACTTCTATGCACCCATTAAGGTCTGCTTGCCAGCTCATATAGCAGAGCTAAACTGCTGTAAATAAACTATCAGATTGAAAAGCCAAAGAGCATTTGATTTTTTTTTTCAGTCCATCACAACAGAAATGAAATGCACTTTTAATACTAACTGTATGCTTCAGTGAAAGACAATCATGTGAGTAACTGTGTAAGGTAAAGGTTAATCTATTGTGTTTTCCCAGATAAAGAGAACAGAAGACAGTGACACCATTGCCTGCTTTGGGAAACAGTGGATCTGCTGGGTGAAATACACTCGGGAAGACGATGAGTGCAACAGAAGCAATTTGGTGGTCAAACCCAATGAGTGATGTGTCACACTGCTCTGTTGCCCTGTGATCTCTAATACAGAGGCTTTTATGGATACTGAAAGTGCAGATACACTGATCTATAACCCGAGGCACTGCACCTGTGAAAGGCACCTAGTGGATATCCAACTGACCCAGATTGATTCCCCAGTGGTGAAGACAGAGTGCATTCCCACAAGCAAAACAATAAAAGATCCTGTCACTTGTTTAATAAACCTACTGAAGTGTCACTTGTTGCCTGGTCCTCATCTCTGTTTGACGCTGGAGCCTCAAGGCGACGCTAGCCACTATATTTGCAACTCTTTGAACCTATGATCAAACTATCAGCAGTTGAATTGCATACTGGGTAATGTAGGAATTAGTGTATCGATTTTGATTTAGTTTGTCATTAGTTAGAAAATTATTGATTTACAGTTTTTATTTTAGTTTTTTTTGTAAATTGTGGGTTTATGAGGGCATATAAGGGCATTGCAAACGTACAGGCTGTGCCCTCTAGTGGCCTAAAATGTACATAAAGGTTCCTTGGAAAGGCTGAAGAAACCTCTCACTCAGCACTCATTTATTTAGACATTGATTTTGTGTGTGCTGAATTAACTAAGTCTCAGAGCACACTTTTCAGCCTATTACTCAGGCTCTGTACAAGCTGTACTCCTACTCACAAACACATATCATCCTCAAAAGATCTCCTCCTCCAACAAACTGAATCTTTATTAATATTTCACTCCGGATTGGTCATCAACCAGCTTAGCCCATCACACCAGCCATCACACCAGCCATCACTCCCTGCGTCCTAATTAAGGCCAATTAACAAAAGCTACTGTTCCTTTAAATCTTCACCCCAATTTTTGGAGCGACGGGGTAACACGAAGAAGAAGAAGAAAAAAAAGAGGCAAGCGAAACCACACTGTCACAAGAACACGCACTCTGACATGCAATCCGACACTCCCCTCCGACACAAGGACCAACAGGGTGACTGAGCGTCCAGTGCGGTCCAGCCGCCTAAAGCTGAGAGTCAGCTGTGTGAATGTGTGCAGCCCTCTGGATTAGGTGGGAGGGGGGAGAAGTTTCCCCAAAGACAAGCTTGGCTCTCTGAGAGAGACGATGCTTTCCTCCTCTAGTCCAGTCTCACAAGCCGCTCATTGGATTTGCTGATTTCCCGAAATTATTTTCTGCAAGTTATTCACCGGGATTGAGGAGAGATTTTGAACCAGAGGATGCTCCCACAGGTCATTCGGATTCTGATTGTCTTGTCTTTCTGCTTTTTCCAAGGAGGCTTTATCAGGTGAGGCGCACTAACAGTTTTTTCCCCCCACTGTGTTTATGTGCGACTTGTTTTTTTCTGCTTCACATCAACTTTTCCAGCATTGGTGTCGACGTTACATCACATAGAACATCTGCAATTTTACAGACTTTTTTTTTTTTACGTTATCTGTACATGACGCTCTTTAGAGAAGCACACGTTGTGCGCAAAAACGCTCTGTAATGCTGGTGCGAGGTTGCCTTCAACTAACTTATCCCATAGATACTTCTGCTGTTTAATGCGATAAATGAGAAATAAGACCGAAGCGAAGCATTTAAAAAGCGATGCGTGCGAGCAGGAGTGATCATGAACAAAACAGAGCCGCACGGTGCCAACTCTTGTTTCTCATCACTAACTCGGACAAACACAAATCACCATTTGAGTTCATGGGCGTAGTTTGGAAAAAAAAAGACTGCAAAAACAAATTAGTAGCAACCATATATGCACAAATTAATTATTTTCAAGAAATGTCCTGGAGACAGCTACCTGTGGAATCCGCTTGTTTTGCACTGTTGATTGAGTTATGAGATTGAAAGGTAACTCGTGGAGTGATCACTGACTGATCAACCTGTGACCAAACTGTTCACCGGGAAACAATGAACCTTCTCACTGCTTACTTGCAGAGATGCATGCGTACTAAGAATTTTCAGTCGTGATGTTTTCAAAAACAGCAAGAAGAGTGTTTGGCACATGTGCGCAGTTTTAATTATCGTGAGGAAACTGAGGCAATCTACAGTCAATGTGTGTCCAATGTCTCTGGAGACAAACGAAACAAAAACACCCTGTCTGTCTTATCTGTCCCTTCTCTATTCTCTCCATTCATCATACTACCACACACTTCATGCCACCCAGCTTTCCTTTCTGCCATCTTTCCTCCTTTTGTACCTCCTTGCACCCCACCTACCCCACCCCTCTTGAAACTTTTACTTGCAGTGAACACTTTCCTTATTTCAAGCCCTGCCAACCTCAGGTGTGAGCGGAAGGGAATTAAGATCTGCATAATCCTGGAGCGGAACAGAGCTGTGACTCTGTGAACCCAGGGGTGAGGAGAGCAGCTCTTAGCCTAGAGAGCAGTCAACTGACTGCCTCCTCTGAGAAATTATATGCTGCCTACCTGACTCTC
Organism: Ctenopoma multispine; assembly: GCA_034779795.1. Lineage (NCBI taxonomy): Eukaryota > Metazoa > Chordata > Actinopteri > Anabantiformes > Anabantidae > Ctenopoma > Ctenopoma multispine. Next base: position 15,716,431 of record JAUYWH010000002.1, read on the forward strand.
TGCTCACTGTGAAGGAACTGAACGAGGAGGAGGAAGAGGAGGGTGGGAAAAGGGCATGAGGAGGAACATGAGGGCAGGAATTCGATGGAGGAGTACAAAAATAGGGGGCAAGATGGGAGGTGGAAATTGGAATGGAACATACTGGGATGGAGGAAAATGCGAACAAGAAATTGAAAGATTTAATCATTTAGCTTGAGGCAGTGGGGAGATTAGTAAAATGGGGGGGGGGGGGGGGCTGGGAGATGGAGAGACATGGTTCAGATTGAAAAGAGGAGATGAGATGGAGAGAGGGGACATAATGGATCAGAGAAAGAAGAAAAAATAAAGAGTCATGTAAATCAGCGCACAAGATGGATTCGTACTGGATGGTTGTCAACAAGAGGAAATGAGGAACAGGAATGTAGAGTGTAATAAGTAATAAGTTCATGTGTGTAGTCTGAGAGGTTGATGGCTGAAGGGTTAGGAGAGCTGTGCTGTGAGAAGGAGACAGTGTTACGGTGCACACCTTGTTGCAACACTTCGTTTGACTTGAAACAGGCAACAGGGAATCTGTCTGGTTGTCCGAACATATTCTGCTAAGCTGTTTAGTTTGCTCGGCAGGTTCCTTTATAGAGACCCCTAAAGGATGAAAAGCTATTCAACATGAATCCAAATTAGGGCATTTGCTCAGAATTAACTATTGTTTTATGGCAAAAAATATTTGATCTGATATCTGATATGCGCACAACAGTTAGTCAAAATAGCTAAATTTCTTTAAATAACCCCAGTTCACTATTGCCTACAGTTACATTTGATTCCTGGGTGGTTGAATTTTTCATATATGTCTTTTGGCTACGTGTTTGTGGTGAATTTCATTGGTTTGTTTCACCAGATGCATATTTTTGGCTTGGGTATCATATGTATCATATATTTTACATTTCACTAAGGAATGTGTGTGAAGTACATGAAATATGACATGATCCGTACAGTGCAAGACGGCGCCTCAGGTCAAACTTCTAGTCACCTGCTTTGTCAGGTAAAGAACTATCCAGCTGTCCTTTTTATCTCTAGTTAGTGGAGTTGTAGTAAAACCTTCAAATATTTTGCACTAAAATCACTAATTAAATAATGAGTAAACATAATGAGTCTGACAAATATTTAGTTCCAGATTACAGTTTGACATATTTTGTCATTTGTACAGTAAGACGCACAGCCCAGCGCCACCTGAAGTTTTGAGCATTCAGTCAGTTGATCAACAACTGCACCGGATTTGGTGCAGTGTAAAAAAGGTCTAAAAACTACAAACTATAACAGAATAAGTTATATCACTAATATAATATAATCACAAAAGCAGACGCACAAATTGTGCAAATATACTGTATATGTGTCCTTTGGTCATCTGATGTATATCCATTCATTGGCAAACTGAAAGTGAAGCGTAGTGAATTGCATTGAAGTCAAGGACAGATAATCGCACCAAGGATCCCTGCTGTCCTTGCCTCCAGTCAGTGAGAGATCATGAGTCAAAACTGAAAATATCAGAAAATATGTTATAATCTAATGGAGCTGGGTCCTCACTAAGTGGATCGTTGTGTTTCTACTTGGTGGTATGGGAAAGAGAAAGGTAAGAAATTACATAATGGATACTCTGGTGTACAAAATATGTGGAAATGTTCTAATGCACTGTCACTGAACTTACAGGGAAATAGAGTCTATCTCAAGAGTGAACATTGTTAAAACATTTAACAAAAAGCATTTTTTGGGTCCACTATATTGTTTGGTAGCACGTTTCTTGTATTCCCATGGATAACTGGCCCAATTAAGTTGATGTACATGTCATAGAGATACTTTTGTGACACCAGTTATGTTTAATAACCAAAAAAATCTCAGCTATCTAAACAATCTTTTTTAAATGTCACATTTCATAATCAAAGAGCTTTCTAAAAGCTCTCCAGTTTGAAATGTTCAAAAAGCTGTGCTTAATGCAGGGAGCTCATTATTTTCCATTTCAGATCTCATTTACTGTAAACTGTGGTATTCTCTTTCAGTAGGAAACCGAACTGGTTTTTGACGTGTGAGATGATAAAATGCACCCCTTTCAATGAAAGTTGGTAAAAAAAAATTGCAATGATGAGCTTTTCTAAGGTTCTGTTCATGCCCCAGATCAGCAGCCTGTCTGTCATCAGGTATTTTATCTGCGACTTAGTCTTAAAACATAATGGCAGCTTTGCTCCCAGTGGAACTTTTTTCAGCTACTCCGCACTTTTGAGAAATTGGAAGCCAGGGAGAAGGTTTTGAGGGGTTGGGGTCTGGTCAGTGTGAAGACAAATGGGTGATAATATTTTGTACCTAAAGGCATTTCCTAAGACAATAGTCCTTGAACACAGTTAATGTTTTCCTGAACACCAACCTAAGATTTTAAGCACTGGTGGACACTGGTTGCAGGACCAGCAGAACATATTTCCTCAAATACTGACTATAAGAAGTGTGCATGTAATTGTATATACAGTAAAACCCATGTAGCGCACCAGCATTTCCAACAGCAAAATCCAGTGGATGGATTTGCATATGGGCAAAAGTAAATCCCTTCACATTTTTATTGTCCAGTTCAATTTTCATGAACTGGACACAAAAGTTGGGAAGTTGGCCAGTAGCAAACTAACTTGGCATCACTGACCTGTAAAGGAATGGAGAACTGAAGTGTCCAAAAATTAATTAAGCTACTGAAACTCAACTTTCCATTAATGGAATATAGGCCTAAACCTTTCCACAAAGGAAATATGGTCTACATACAGTTATAAGACTTGGGTTAACCATGTGAATTTACTGGCCTGTTGGCTGTGGAGCTAACTAACAACAAGCTAACTAACAACTAAACAACAGCTTTGCAAATAGATGGAGCAACTCAGAAGAGTCAGCTCCTTAGGACAGGACTTAGCAGCCAGTCTGCACCTGAAAGACAGCCACTCCTTTGAGGACAGCAATGTTCATGTTCTGGACGGGAAAGACAATCGGTTCAAACGAGGTGTGAGAGAAGCTGTTTACAGCAAAAATGTGCAGCAGTGTATCTTAGTAGTTAGTTCACCTGATACAGCCGTGCTACAAATAGCCCTTACACTAAGCCTCTAAAACCACATCATTAACAATAGCTCTAATAAAGTTCACAGTGGCTGGAGCTTATGCTGCTGTTGTCCTCAATGGGTCTCATGCAAGAACCATACGAAAAAAATTATCAATCAATCAGGAACAGGCTTCCACACGCAGGAGATTTTAGCGATGTGACTATGTTAATAATGTCATGGATGCACAGCTCCTCATGAAGTAATCAGTCTGAAACAAGGAATTTACAACAACTCTGTGTAGTTAGTGTTCGTCGGCGACACTTGTACACGCAAGAGTCACACAGAAAAATAACTTAGGCAAACTAAACAAAATCGTTCTTACGTTAGGCCCATGTGTGAGTCCAGATATTCTTCTGAGGTCTGAAGCCAATATGAAAAAAGTGTTCCTTGAAGAAAAAACATTTTAGAAAGAAGTAAACACAATTTAGTCAATTCAAACTTCAAAAGCAAAGTCGTTGGGCAGGGAGACAATCTTTTTGTGATAGTTTTTAATTAAATTCTGATGGTAGTCCCAGCTGGTGTAGAAGTATCTGCAACAGTAAAGTAATATCTGGAGGCTAGTAAACATTAGAGAGGAGAGAACCACAAAGATTGTGTGCCTTTATTTTAAATGTTTAACAACCCACAAGGACTTGGAAATGTGTTTGTGGAAAGTTGATTGAATAAACAACATTCCTACCTGTATATTGCTTGAGTGAAACTTCTAATGACTAAGTTCTAAGTTTGAAAGTGCAGGATGTAATTTGTTGTTCTTTCTTATTTCTCAAAGATCAAATGTAATGTAATGTAAATGCTGTGCAGCAGCAATTTCACCTTGAGCCAAACTGTCCAAGACACTTTGGGGGTTCTGTTATCCTTTCTGAAAACACAGGAAATCCCAGCACACTTCTCTGATACACATACTAGAACAGAAAGGAGTGCTGATGAAAAGGAAGCGTGAAAGGAGGACAGATGGGATGTTTACGTGAGTTAATGACTAAAAAATGAGAGCCAAGCTGGAGACAACAGTCAAAACAGGCGGATTTCTCTCCACAACCAGCACCACCATGAACAATAGTGGTGTACTTATCAATGAAATATGAAGACATGGAATACAAAGAAAATTCATCAAAAGATAAACAGAGTTTATATTTTTGTGCTGGTAAGCTTTAAATTCCATTGAGGATGGAGGATTTGGAGATTTAATTGTAGTTTGTTGAAACAGAATTTGTTTTTCTGCTCATCCTCAGAAGAATATCCACATTTTTTTACTGGTTTCATTTTGTGTAGAAACTGTCTACGTTCAGAAAAAGTTGCTGCAAAACCTTTATTAAGACTAAATAACATTTCTCCTGCTTATAAAGTTGTTATGACCAACTTTTTCTACACATAGTGGCCACAAAATCTAAAATCCCTGACTAGAAAGTGATGTCTGACACAGATCTGCTCATTGCTTCAGTGGGCATTAGACTTGTGTTTGGATATATGGTGGAGGTGACAGCTCACTGATGGTCTCTAGTAGCCAGCTATCGCCTTCGGTGTGAGGCTGACACCTCAGGCTGAGAGCTGTGAGTGATGGTTCTCTGCCTGTTTCAGTCAAACCACTTATGACCTTTTCCCCTTTTTGTTCTATGAAATGTGCATTACAACCTCATTTTGCACATTTCAAGACATGGCAAGTTTTACTGAGATACCGATGCTACATAAACTACAGAAGTTTTGTCCCCAGGAAATATATATTCTAAAATATGCCAATTACATTTAGTATATTTTCTTATAGTAAATGATCCATTATTAAAAGGTATACTTAATGGCATCATATAGGGGCGACTGTGGCTCAGGAGGTAGAGCAGTCGTCTGCCAATCGTAGGATCAGTGGTTCGATTCCCGGCTCCCCCTGTCATATGTCGAAGTGTCCTTGGGCAAGATACTGAACCCCAAATTGCCCCCGGTGTGTCAGGTCAAGCTGCATAGCAGCTCTGCCATCGGTGTGTGAATGTGTGTGTGCTTGTGTGTGTGAATGGGTGAATGAGAAGCAGTGTAAAGCACTTTGAGTACCAGCCTAGGTAGAAAAGCGCTATATAAGTGCAGACCATTTACCATTTACCATCATCTTGTAATAGAAGTGGGTATCTCTCTTTGCATTTTCCTTCCCCACACCATTTGTCTGTGACATACTTCTGCTGCCAAGTGAAATCAAAACTCTAAGTCACTGAATAATAAACACATTATGAAGTGTAACTGATGCTCGGGGTGGACTTTTAATCTCTGCGGATATATACTGTAGTTGGCTAACGCTATGCTGAAAGACTATTGCACTGCAACATTGTCCACTAGTCATGGAGGGAACCACCAAAACCTTTTAGGCAAGCATTCACAAAGGTTCAACGTGTTTTTATGACTTTTCCATATCACTTGCTGCACAAACATGCAAGCTTAAATGTTAGGCCTAAGGTAAAATAAAGCATTGAGTTCAATTTAACACAATGGAAATTATGTTAATTCTCGATGAATATTATTTGCATTTTGCAAAAGTAGATGTTAACAAATCCTTGTATTTTACAAACTTGGAAATAGATCTATAATGGAACTAACTATCTGAAGCTCTCCATAGTACCGAAGTGTGTGACACAGTGGTAGGCTAATGCAATTAAGTAGACCTCTCCACTCTCTTCTGTGGCCCAGGCAGATTAAAATGGTCTGGCTTATTGACTAGAGCAGCACTTTGGCTCTGAGGTTCACCACTGTAGGTCATTATGTTCTCTGCAATTAGAAACATAAAGTGGGGACCCATTATAATACCCTCCATCATGTCATTATGTCTGACCATAAAGTGCAAGCTGATTAAACTTCACTTTCAGGGGAAGGCAAGGTCTGGCTTCTTAAAACTAGACCTCATAATAAATTGTTTGACAAAAAAGAAACTGTGGCCAGAGAAGTCAAGCTCAAGATCTGCAATGTAATTGAATCAAGGTCTCATTAACTAAACTGTTTAGAGCAACCATGCTAAGACTGATCAGTAGTTACACAGGTCTGTAATTTACCTACCAAATTATACAGACTAAAGCCAATATAGTAGAACATATACTGCCTTTATGTAAAAAAACAAAAATCTGCCATTTCGTGTGTGTGTGTATATATATATATATATATACACACGTATATATATATATACACTGACACTGATAGAGATGATAGTCGTGGTGTGTTTGGCATAAGTGACCTCCAGATGACTGTCTCAAAACTGCTTCAAGGATAAAACACCATCGAGCACGTACTTCCACAAATCCCTTGCGCTCTGACCTCTGGATCACTGGCAGACTTTTTCTCTCCACATTAGTAAGATGAGTTGTCCTTGTTCGTGAAGTGCAATTTTAAAATGTAATGATATCATAGTGTGCTCATGCTAAAACAAAACAAAAAAATTCTGACAATAGCAGAACCACATTTTTGTAAGAACACACAGTTTGAGCTTTGAAAAGTTTTGTCCAAGGATTTTTTTGGACTGTACTGCAGCACTGCTTCATGGAAATTTCCCCAAAGTAATTGCAGTCAGACTGTGGGCTGCGTTAATGAACCACAAATGTAACAGTCACTTCACACACAACCCCTGAACCTGTTTCTTGCCTAAACCCAACCTCATGCAGGACTTTGTTCTCAAACTCAGGTCTTCAGCTTGTCAGTCCTGCCCATTATATGCTCATCACCCACCCCAACCACCTCCTTGCGACTCAATTCTCATTAATAAATGTAGCATCTCAAAAACACATTTCACCACAACATGATAATTACGTTCACTACAGAAACGTAATCGCTGTTGCAGTTTAGTTGTATATTTTTCGGAGACAGGATTTGTCTAGTCCTTCCTTCGTTCTAGATTCCTGGAATTGATAATGACGTAAGGAAAAGCTCATTCCTCTGGTAACATTTCTGGATCATTTATCTTTAAAGTCTGCACTTTGACATTAGGGACCACTGTCAAAAAGAGATACTAAACTGATTATCATTACGACAGGCTATGCACAAAATGTCAAGTTTCAAACTCTGATAGTAGTCTGAGTAATATTTATCACAAAGTATGTGAGTCCATTAGATCTTCCTCCAGTCCCTTAATTAACTCTAACCTCTTGTCTTGATTCAATCAGTTGTCTGGTTGGCATTTGTCTTCCCCTGAAGTGATACATTTACTGAAAACATGTTAGTGGGACGAAAACCAGACGGAAACTCTCAGAATGTAAAATATTTCCAAACTAGTCTTCATTTAAACCATAATAAAGACTGCAGATCTCTGTGTTATGAATAAAGAATTACATCTGGTGTTTATAGAGATGATGTGTGATTTCTAAGATGTTTTTATGTCCCAGCTGTCCAGGTCATGGTTATCCCCAAAAATATGGTTCAGCGGCAACTGGATTTGTTTTGAGCTATTGCAGATGTTTCACCTTTAATCCAAAAGGCTTCATCATCAGACAAAATGACTTTGAAAGGCAACTTCAACTACCTCACTTACCATCTATAAAAAGTCAGTTTTTACCCAAAGGCATTTGACATTTTCCACTTTACTGAAGCTGATTAACATTTCCAAAGTAGTTACTGTGTCATCTGTTAAATACAGACACAAAACATATCTGCTTTTTAACAACAAGAACCTTTAGATGGCATAAGCAATTTGCGTGTTGAGTAGACAGTAAAATTCAGTTAAAGCCCTTGTTCAGTCAGCTCAAGGTAAGTCAGCTAATATTTCAATGCCCCAGTCTTACTGATGCCAAATTTGGAAGTCACATTGACACTGGGTTAAAAATGTAGACATAGCAGAGAAGAAGAATAACTGTGACATTTTATTACGGCTCTTTGGAGGACACAACCTGGAGTTCTGGTTTGATATTCAACAGACGTGATTTTATTGTGATATTACACCTGGTGACGCACACTATTAGTCATGCATGGCCATACGTTGTTCATGGTTATTTCAGGCCACACACTGGGTTCAAAGCATCTCAACCATCCATAACAGGACTAGAGACATCTCTTTATGTTGAACAGGCACTCTGTGAGTCTGACAACATATTCGTCTCTCACATTGGTGCCTAACCACTGAGGTTTCCTCTATTTGTCTGTATCTTCCCACAAGACACCCACATCGTTTCCTCAAATAGTGTGTCCAATCCTGTGGTCCTCTTTGAATGGGAAATGTTTGCTTTTCAATAAATATAGTTTGGTTGATAAATGTTTCATGGACTAGATTATGCAGTTGTCATTTATTCCACCATTAATTCTTAAAATGAAATATGTTTAATCTTTGCAATAGGCCTATCTGTAATGTCTGGACATAATGTATTACACCAGCAAAAAACTGGATTTGCTTCTGTCTTATACAAAGGAGTAATTAAATCCACCTGATAGGAAGACATGGAGAAAGCACAACTGACTGTATGTCAAATAGGATTAGTTTGTAGTCCCTCTGAATTTGTTTTTCCTTAACAGGCTAAAGGATTACCATAGCCATATGCCTTTGTTCTTTGGAAAAACTGCTAGACATGCAATGCGTGTCCAGCACCCCAAGAGGCTCTTGTGAATAAGACATCACCCTGGAAAAAGTGCACAAAGCAAATGGAGCATTGCCGAGTTGCCTCTTGGACTCAGGTCTCTGAGGAAATCTCACAGAGATGGTGTCTGTCTTGTCTGTCTAATGTATGAGAAAGAAAAAATAACGACAACTACTAACTCTACTTAACTATAAGCTTTGCTCCCTTACAGACTTGTTTATCCAGACATAATCACCTATCTGAGAAGAATCTATCAATGCTGTTCACTTAGGGGTGCAGTTAAAGTCTTCTTTATGGTTTTGTGCATGAGCTGCACATACAGCCATTGGTCAACATGATGTCTTTTGATTGGTGCCATACTTAAGGACATATGAAAACATAAATGATGTTTTTATAAATATTAATATCTCAGATATTTTGGAGCTTTCTACGGCAGCATATTGCTGCCACCACCAACAACAAAAAAAGCTCAGGATCTCGTTTTAACATGATACTTTTCTCGTAATGCATTTCTCTAGAATATCATGTTATAACGTAAAACATATCTCGTAAAAACGAGAACTGTATTAAGTTATAATGAGAAAAGTATGTTAAAACGAGATACTGATCCTTTTTTTTTTTTTTCTTGGTGGCTGGAATACGCTGCCGTAGCTTTCAGTGATATCACATGAGCTTCATCAAAAGATGGAGTTTGCCTGTGGAAATGTAGATGTTCAAATTGCAGTGTCTGATGAACAGAATTCAATATGAGTATATATTTTATAACAGCTGCTTAAAAGAGCTTGGCGTGAGATGTTTTGTCAACTGCTGAGACTCACAGGCCAGGATACAAACAACCTTAATTTGTATCACTCTTTCAGAAAACTGCCTCTTCCTTCTCTCTTTTCAGAGACAACTTTTGACCACGAACTGTGATTGTCCTGTTCTCTAACATTAAACATCACTGTATATTTAGCCTAAAGTACTTTTGAACAAATGTGGTTTCATTCCAACAAGCTGTATACTACAGTTAGGGGAGATGTGCTAACTGTTGAATATTTAATGTTTATATTAAATATCAATATTTAATGAATTGCACTTGCAATTTTTAGCTGCCTCAGAGCAAAACAACACCAACTATTAACATTACAGCACTTTTGGCTTGTGTTAGCTAGTTAGAATGATTTACATTTACATACACCTAAATGATTTGACCAGTAAATTATTCGAGCTTACCATTATTAATCAGTGACTCTTATTTTTTATGTAAAGTAATCCCAACATTTGCTTTTTGAGGGTAGGAGAAAATGTGCATAAAAAAATCTGCTTTTGTTAATGATTCTTATAACTTAGCTTTCACTACATGTCTGTTAGTGGACATTAAAACACAGGAATAAGAACAACCTTAACTGTCCTCAAAAAGTCCAGTTTGAGGTCTCATCAGAAGTTGAAAACTAACTTCTACTTTTAGACATAGTGAAATTCTGCATTAGCAGCTTGAGTGAAACGAGAAACTCGCACTTCACAAAGCATTGTTAAGCTTATGAGTATGATTCAGAAAATGCCTGGTGGATTCAGCTCCATGCTGGCTTTGTCATGACGCTGTTGGTTCCAGACAGGAGTGTGGTCAAGCGAAACAGGCCAGAAGCTATGCCTACAACTTTATTCTTCCACATGGTCGTGTCCAAAATATGGGTCACAAAGAGTGCAGCAACTGTCTTTGTGTTTGTGTGGATGTATTGTGTTTTTGTGGGAACTATTTTCTGTATGACAATCCACTTTACCTCCTGCTCCTGGGCTGAAATCTCACTTCACCACACAGATTGACAGCAAAACCCTAGTAGCTTTTATTCTTTGGTTTAAGGCACAGGTGGACCATAACTGGGGCCAAGCACACACTGACTCACTCGCTGAACCCTAGCTTACTCATGTCTCTCTTACAATGCATTAACTACTATGGTGCTATAGTCCCTGGAGCAAAATAAGAAAGCCACCAAATCTTACTTCCTCCATCCGCAACAATGGTTGGCAGTTAATAACCATGAGGAAGTAGTTGGATGAAAGTAAAAACTGCAGAAGAGTAACCTAGGGCTAGCACTATATATAAGGGGGGAACACCATTGCATAAGCAGCTTAAAGCAGTTAGAAAGTGGCTAATGGAAGAAAAAAGATTATGGTAGCTTGAAATGAGCTGAGGCTAAAAGGAAAACAAGTATATGCCATTGGAGAATGAGTCATATTGAGACTGATGGGAGCTGACACCTATTCATATAGGTGCACATAGTAAATGGAAGACATTAACCGTCACCGCCAAGCAGTCTACAGCTTCTAATTACATGTTCACTGTACACTTTTAAACTACACCCTACGTTGGTAAGAATACAGCTGGCCAAATGTTTGTTTTCCAATTCAAGCATTTAAGGACCAGTGGTGTATATTCTGTAAACTGTAAAGCAAGTTTCTGATTTGAGATTTACCTTTGGCCTTCAAAACTAGAGAAGGGATGGGAGAAGAGTGGGGGTGGAGCCCAACACGTGGAGGCACACACAGCCCTCTTTTTCTATAGTCAAAACAAATATTCACACACTATGTAGTGCTTCATTATGCCATGTAATTACCATCTCAGTTTGGTTGCAACGAAAAATGCAGTATTGCTTCTCTAATCACTGCATTTCATTACCTTGACTACAGAATATGAGAGAGACAAACATCCTGCTTTGATCATTGTGTTCAAATGCAAGAAGGTATACACACTGACGTTCAGCTTACAGCAACGTTCAGAAGGACAACATAAATCGGCATGCAGGCACACGTCAGCTTCAAGAAACCACATGAAGTGATGAATGTGCAGATGATAAGAAAGATGCATATGCAGCGATATATATATATATATATATATATATATATATATATGCACATATACTTTATACTATTCGTTTGAATCTGAAAAAAATGTATCATTATTTTACAGTGCACGAAAAGCAAAGAGATAGCAAAACAAACCTAAAGCTTATGTGGTGAGGAGCTGTCTACTGTATAAGGATAAAGCCGCAGTCCATCTCGAGCCCCTAAGCAGACACATCAAAGCAATCTTTTGCAGTCAGTATAGTCCCTTCTCTCTATCTGAAACCCTGCTAGCTGTGTTTCACAGAGACTGACAGGAGGCAATCCATGCTGATATCAGATCTTAGACGTGAAAAAGGTGACCTGAATACAGAGAGGCTTGGAAAAGACAGAGAAAAGAGTAGGTCTGAGGAGGCTCTATGCTAGATTTATCTCATTTGGGGGGAAAGGTCAATTCCTCAAGTTTATCACAGAAATTTCATCTGCCACTGTTACAAATCATTTGTTTGATTTAGCTTTGGGATACGACAGTGGTCTAGTATGCAGTTCATCATATCCTTTCCCTTCAAAGTTTAATGTTAATGGTGTGTTTTAAAGACGGCTACAGGCTTTGTTGAGTCACCAGTGATTCAAATGTCACGTATGACTGTAGGTTTGGGCTGAAAATGTACATTTAATGTGTCCAATAGTGTGCATTTAACAGGGACAAATATTAAACACAAGAGGGGTCTTTTGTGGCTAGCTACCCAATATTCAGTAAAATCTTCTTGAAAAAAATCCCTTATCCACATGTATGGATTTCAGGTGGCAGTTATTGTCTCCTGTTGTTGCTATGCTAGTGCACATCCATGGGTTTCTTTTCTTTTTCAAGACGCTAGATTGTTAAAGTTATAACTGGGAAGCCATTGACTGTGACAGCTTTTCCTCCCACTCCTATTAAGAACTCTATTTCATGTGACAATAAAAGATCGAAATATAGGTAGATAGCTAAGAAAATACCACAAAATACGATCCTGGTATTGCTATTGTTTCATAGTTGCTGTATGGTGTAATCTCATCTTTAATCTTAAATAGGTTTGGCATTTCAACTTGTGTACTAATAAACTGAAATTCTGTTTCTTATATTTCCAAGTTAAAACAATTAATTTCTAATGACATTTTGACAGCAAATGTAAAAGGTACTTTGGGAAAGTCTCAAATTTTCTTCTTCACACTGCTTCAGAAACCCAGCAGATAAAGGAATAAAATCACAGAGAAAAGAAATTATGTTTCACACAAATATGAATTTTTAAGTCCATAGACCAGAACGTATTGGAGTTCTGAAGATTAGTTAAGGCTGCATGGGAAAAGCCTGGGGTAGTAGCTGGAGTTCAGTGTCGTAGAAACAGGCTATGATAAACATAAATCTGTCATCAAGACACTGTTCATTGTGCCTTTGTCATTACTGTGGCATAAGCCTGGAAACATCATTTCTGCTGGGTACTCCAGAGATGTCAAGCTTCACTCTCACAAGATTAAAGATTGCATTACAAATTAATACGCATGAGCAATGGCACAGAGTTTTAGTTTACTCTGGTTTAGCATGGATTAATCTAAATCATTAAACCCCAGGGTTTGCAGTGAGACAGCTAAATATACTTTAACAAGTAGATTCAACTATTAGCATTGGATCATGGCTGTACTAAGTATGCTTTACTACAAAACAAAAGATAAAAGATAACAGTGAGGAGAGTAGAAGAACTTTAAAGATAGTAACGTCAGTGAAAGAAAGTCTGTAAATACCACCATATCTAATGGGAGACATCCCTCTGTCACAGTTTACAGTGCACTAAATCTTTCAACAACAGAATTTCTGTTACTTAAGTTTGGCAATTATTGCTTAAATGTATACTGAGCTGTATAAAACCAACAGTAAGGTTGTTGAAACAATGCACATTTATATGTATAAAGTACATAAAGTAGACACCTTTTTTTACTTTCCAGAACATACTCTGAGGACAACTAATATTAAACCGTTCTGATAAAACAATCCTTCTACAAGTATTCCCTGTACCACTGTCTAATATCTCACTGTCCACTGTCCACTATTTTCCAGAAACTACTAAAACACAGCTTATTAACAAAAGCAAAAAATATCGTATCAGCCTTATCATTTAATATCAAAATATCTTGAAGACCATTGTTTTATTTAACTATACACAGTGGAGTAAATCCTTTGCTCATCAACCTCCTCCTGCATAATTGCAGATATTGCTCTACAGATAGAGGTCATAAGAAAAAAATGAATGAATGAACTATCTGCAAAATTCAGGAGTAATTTCACATCTCTTTATCTTCTATTTGACTACATAGAATATGCATGTATGCCCTGTAGGTTTCTCCCATGGCATCCTAACTCCATCAGAAAAAATTCCAACAATCTGACTTGCAAATGGGACCTCCACACAATTTTTCATTTCACCTCTATCCTAATAAGCCCTGGCTTAATGACAGTGTGTGTCTTGTTGGTCTAGAGCTTAGAGCTAGAGCTTTAGTGCGGGTGGTTTGGTACGCTTTCAGATGGTAAATGATCTGCACCTATATAGCACTTTCTATTCTATTGGCAACCTCGAGCAGCATGAGGTTCTGTGTCTTGCTCAGGGACACGTTGACATATAGACAGGAGGAGCCAGGGAGATGACAACTCTTGGGAGATGACCACTCTCTCTCTCTATATATATATGTGTGTGTGGTTTATGAGTTGATTTTAGTCAGGTTCAGTGAGAATCTTTCAACTGCAGTAAGCTATGTCTGTGTCTTTGTTTCTATATGTAGAGGTGTCACTGTGCAAGAGTGGCAATGGTCATGTCACTGAAGATAAATGTGGAAGGGTAAATTGCAGTGTGCTTCAAATTCCATTCCCCATTGTGCCTATTGATCAAAAAGGGGACAGCAGTAGCTACAGGCCATTATATACAACGGTGTGAAGAAAAGGTCTACACAGGTCATTAAAGACAAAAAATGACATTTTATTGAGGAACCTTATAGCATGCTGTGGTAGGTTATTCAGGGTGTGGTTTGATGAAAGGTCTGTCACTGGCATGAGTCAAATCATAAGGTTTGGTAGGTCTGATTAAAAGTTGTGTTGATTGTCCAAAGGCCCAGCATTCAATCTCAGAGTGAGAGCTCTTCCATGAGAGCAATACCTAAGGCTCAAGTGGATGTCAAGGGCAATTTGACAAGTAGGAAATTAGAGCAATGTGCTTCAACAGGCCGGGAGAGTAGTTTTGTTCTCTTTCCCATTATGCTAATGGCACTAAAAACTTGGTAGGTTCATGCATGGATGTCTAATGGCGCCGACATCCCCCAGTGCCTCCTCGTAGGAGGCCGGGGAGCAGCCATACTGTGAAATGATGTGCTTTTCTGATAACCAGCCTCCTAATGAAAAAGCAATTAACAGAATATGTTTGCACTCCACGGGCAGAATCCCATCCCATCTAATTAGATGTAATTCTGATCAGTTACTTTCATATCTGAGGTTGAACGAGGTTGAGGCTACACAGAAAATAACTTAGTGACAAAAATGCATCTTGTTGTTATTAAGTGAAATCCAGTCAGCCAGTATCTGTCCACATTTGCAGTAAACATATATTGAGGCTAAGGCAGCAGCGAATACTGCAGATGTAATTAAATGTTAGTCCCTTTTCTGACTTTGCCTCCCTGCCCCCTCTCTAGTCTATTTATGTCTTCATACATTTGAGCCTTATGTACTGTATTCAGCTTGACAGCTATAGCTTCTTTTCTTTACTGTGTATATTTGTTGGCACTAAATCATTCACTAAGCTGTAAATAGGTATGATTTTCTTAGTTCTACTTCCCCTCTGTCTTTGTTAATACTATTTGAACACTGGTGAATGGTGAGCAGTTAAAATCGGATCTTCCTCTTGGCAGAACAGCATAATTTCTCTGTGTTTCAGACACTAGTTGCAAGACACTGACACTGAAAAATATAATTTAATGCTATGGTTAAATTTAGGTTTAGGCTTTTGGTTGGTTTAGGGAAAGATCATAGTTTGAGTTCAAATCTTTATTTTGTTAATATAAAAAACATAATGGTTGGGTTTAAATGAATATTTCTTTAAAGTTGGGGAACAATCATGTTCATGATGAAAAACAACATAACAAATAATAACAGAGAAATATAAAAAAAAGGACCAGTGGTGTCTAAAATAACAAACAGCAGCTGTGATACTTTAGTGTTGGCCATAGTAAACTCATTGGTACTAATAACATATGGAGTCATAATTTAGAGGAAGACAGTCTTGGGCCACTTGCTGAAATGACGGACTTCTGCTGTTCTCATAGTGTATTTGGTCTAACATAACTCCCAGATGCAGATATTGTGAAATGTGATGATTTTTACAAAACATTGGTAATTGAGGCACTGAGTCTGGCAGTATGGGCTGAACACATGCAGCATGTACTATATGTTTGGCCCAGCTTCAGCCAGGACTTGTATTACCATCTATTATAAATTATTGCTGAACATTTTTCTGAGAGAAACACAGGAAAATAAGGCAACTGTGGTCAGAACTGGCTACATGCTGTCCTCTGGACTGTTAGTCATTACGTGCACATTCTTTCATCGCTGATTGATATTTTTGTTTAAGGCCATGTAGGCTGGAGCTGGAATCAGAAGCTGAGTAGCTCTTCTGATGAGTTGAACATACAGTGACTTCCCATGGTTGAACTGCTGACAACACAGCCCTGACAGGTTTGTCATAGAATTGTTTTCCTTTTCTAGCTGTACACCAGCTTAGGCTTATGTGAACACAGACTGATTACGAACCACCATACAAATTCCACCCACAATGCATCAGTATATTGGCAGGATCCTAAGATTAAAACCATGTTTTAAGTGTCTTTTCAGTCTTCAAGATTCAAGAAATCTTCATAAAAGCACTGAGGATGTACAGTAACAGTGTTGGCATACTAAGTACTAAAACAATTTCTGAGCAGCTGTGATGGTTTGTCTAAATTCTGTATTTTTCTGACAGTTTTTCTAATACTTACAACTGTGTGTTTACCATTGACTTTCAGCTTTCACTCAACTTTGCTTTTAAAGCTAAATAAAAACCCTTGTTTAAAAGGAAGTGACAGAAAATTATGGAAGGAAATAAAGAGTTATTACGTATTCTCTACAGCAGTCATGCACAGTTGCTAAAATCAAAGGGATGTAGGGGGAAGCAAAAGGTCAGGCTCATTAAATGTCAGCAAAGTGCATTTTAATAACTGAATCATTCAAAGAACCACATAATATACAGTGCTGTGAAGAACTATTTGCCCCTGTTCATTTGTCACGCTTAAATTATCTAGATCATCAAACTCTTTTTAATATTACACAAAAACAACTAAATTATATACAAAATATAGTTTTTAAATGATGATTTCATTTATTAAGTGAAAAAAATCTGTCCAAACATTCCTGACCACATGTGAAAAAGTTATTGCCCTCAAACCTAATAACTGGTTGTGCCATCCAATCAAGTGTTGCAAGTGTTGTTAACTTGCAATCCTTCTAATCGCTGACACAGACATTACTTTTTTAAATAAGACATGCAAACTGCATGGAAACGAGACGAAGTGCTCTGACTGACACTTTATGATTTCCACACCGGAAATGTCATTTAATGGATCATTTTCAGCAGTCATGAGCAAGTCATGCCAATGCATTCTCTCAATATTTGCTGAATAGAAAATAGCATAGAACATAAACCTGTGTACTTGTGTGTGTTTGTAAATGAGGGTTCACTGCACTGTGAGCAACAATGCAGCGGATTAAAGAGTTGGCCTGTAATTTTTTTAAATGGTAAGGAACTATAAACTATAATTTCAAACCAGAGAAATGTCAGTTAGTGTTCAAGTACTAGTTTTAATACGGTATGGACAACACGTTCCCATCCCACCGCTTCAGATAGTGACACTTTGGTATTTTATACCGAAGCTAAAGGTTTTTTAGTACCCTGGGAGCAACTCTGTTTGTTTTTCATCTTGATAACAATCATAAATGCATGATTAGAGTTTGGTTCAGTTTATGCATAAGTGAAAAGATAAGATAAATACACTAAAAAGATAAGATAAGTCCTTCCTGGATTGGGTTAGAGCTTTTTTGCTATACACAATGTCTCACACTAGACTCGAACCTATGGAAAAGTCCTTTTTGTTATTGACCCACCCAACCTGGCTTAATATAGCACATCATTACTTCAAGTATACTGTTGCACCCAGGTTACTGTTGTTGACTGACATCCCTGTACATAACGATACAAACGTGTTGTTATGACTCTCCAAAATACTGGACCAAGCAGCATTATATGACACCCTGGAAATAAGAGTGGGCTGGTATTGACTAGATTAGTTGCATTGTCCCTCAAGCTGCAGTAGGAAGAAAGAAGTATCACCAGTGAAAGATCAACATTAAATCACCATTAGGAAAACAATACAATATCTCATCTAGTAAAATCCACAGGAGTAGAGGTGATCAGTTCAGATGTGATTCAGTGTGTTCCTTTGTTGGTAAAAGCTCTGAACAATGCAGCAATATGAACAACAAGATGTTCACTTACTGTACTACTGTATTACTGTCTGTACTACAGTGCATTGGAGCAGAGATGTGAGCTCTTATCTTAAAGCTACACCAGATAACTTTCGTATTTTTTGTAGTAGACATATGTTACAAAACACAAAAAAGCGAACAATCTACAAAGTGAACAAACTACATATTGATTTGTTGACCTTTTCCAACAAAAATCTAACCAGTCCATCACTGAGACAGTTGACGCAGATGCATGAAAATAACTAATTACATTTGTCAAATAACAAACTGTTGCTAAGTAGCCACAGTATAAGAACATGTCTGGAATGGTTTACTTTCCATTTGTACTGGGTAGAGACTAATCATGTATAATCTGTTTTGTGTTGCTATAAAAGGGGATTAAGCCATTAAACCATTTGATCTAAGTTACAGGTGGTCTCTTCACTGCAGATTTGCAAATCGTAGGATTGTTTCAAATCTCCTTGCAAATGTGTTCACTGCAGTTCACTGGTTTCTTTTCTAAAATACGCCTAATTGCATACACAATGACAAGTGGAAGATCTCTCAGGATCAACCCAGCTTTACTCTTAAAGTACTAAAAATATCATCCACATATTCTTCTGATCCTGTAGCCCCTGACAACGCAGTTTATGTGACTCTAAATACAGCTAAGAGGCTGTAAGATTGGTGGCTCGGTGTCTGGCTCTGCACACACTTGTGAGAACACAGGGCATCAGCAGAGCTTTGCCTTGGAGGAGATTGAAGCCGTGCTCCAAAGTTTTAGATCATGACAGATTGTGAACTGTTGGTGTGCAATCAGCTGTGCAACTGCAGGGGCCAGCAAGAAATCAAATCCATTATGAACCAAGGTTTCCCAGGTTTAAAAAACATTATCCTTGTTTCCTTAGATGTTTCCCTCTATGTTTCTGGCTTTTTTTGCCTCTCCTCTTCTCGCTACTTTCTCTGTGGCCTGTTGGTTATTCCTATCAGTGGCTGCCTAAACCTCACTGGAGCTCGTATCAAGTCTTTCCTCTCTCCGGTGTGACAGTCATAGCATTACAATTGAGCCATCAATCTGTCATGCTTTGCTCCTGCTAAGACACAAGCAGCAGGAAGTGCAAGAGAGGGCCAAGTTTACCTCTGCTTCTGTTTTGCTTCTTTGTAGTTATGGCCTAACAACCATAATAAGTCTAAGACATGATGTGAAACAGACAAGCTCTTAGTTTCCAGCTGAGGCAAGCTATTCAGTCATCATTTTTCACCCTCATTTCCCCATCCACCGCTGTTTTTTTTTTATTTTTTGCTGATGACTGACTTGCTGATAGCAGTTGGCTTCTCATTCTGTTGAATTCTCATTATTTTCTCCATCGCTCCCACTGCTACATCTCATACAATACACACAATCCTCCTCTTCTGTTTCTCAAATCTCCTCTTTTCTTTCTCTTTGTATGTGTTGCCCCTCTTTCTGAATCTCCCTGGGTAATATCAGACTGAGCTCCTGTAAGGAGGAGATAAAGCCCCCCAACAGGGCAGGACCACAGCTATCACCTTCTGACTTCCTGGACAAGCTCATGGGGAGAACGTCAGGATATGATGCTCGCATCAGACCCAACTTCAAAGGTACAGTATATGCCAAGGCAGACTATCACAGTAGTCTTTAAGAAAATCCAGTAGGAAGCACAAAGACTAGAAAAAAAAAAAAGCAGTGGCTCTGTACTGTAAAAGCTACAGCTAACCATACTTATCTTACATATCTGCTGTATGATGCTCTGTCATTTGGTTTTGGCATCAAAAGTTGGTTTAGTATGGAAAAGGGGGACTGGGACCCACAGGTTGACACTAGTGTGCCTTCATCAAAATTAAATAGACATGTGCCAATAAATGATGATAGTGTATAGTGTAGCACTTGGACATACAGTAGCCTGGCAGCTCTCGCCTTGCATTAAGTAACTAATAGATTTTAAAATCTGCTCAACCAACTATCCTGTAACAGTATAAATATTCCAGGTTCAGTATATGTGTTCGTTTTATGTTTTTGTCCATTTTGTCTCAATGATGAGAACACAGTAGTGTTGAGTTGGAACTTTTTTTTACTAAATGTTTGCTGAGAACCTCATTCAATAGGTTTAATCAAATGTTAGAGTTAATAAATCCAGTTTGTAGTTCAAGTCGTTAGCACTGTTTTATCATTATTAATTTCATTAATAAATGAACCTTTTTCATTATTCACTGTGATACATCATAAAGAGAAGCACCAAATTCTCAAATTATATATTTTTCCTATATTTCTTCTTTTTAAGTTTTAAGTTTTTAGATTGTTTTGTTATAATTAAAGTGACAGACCTGATTTTGATGAGAAAATAAAACTGCTATTAATTTTTGAAAGCCTTGTTTTGCTGTGAGAGTTATTTTAGTTATGTTTGTCTGTTTTCTGTTCTCAGGCCCACCTGTGAACGTCACATGTAATATTTTCATCAACAGCTTTGGGTCCATCACAGAAACTACCATGGTAAGAACACCTAGGATATTTAAAGTGTTGTTACACTTGAAAAAATATATATATAACAAATATATTTTTAAAAATCCCATGATGATTAATTTGTTTCTAGATTATGCGTTGTTTCAGTTAATTTGTGCACACTCAATACTCCAATACTTCCAAAAAACTTCTTTGTTAATCCATTCAGTACTGAAGCTATTCCCTCATTTCTGGTGTTTCCTGGAGCATAACAGTGCAACCTTCAGAGAGCAGTGGGTCACTGACACACTGATAATGAACTGTCCACTCTGCAATTAAAATGAAAAATTGAGAAAATGAATGAAAAGGGGGAATGGAGAGAGGACAAGGGGTTCAGGGAAAAATCACTGCCCTTACGTCTGCATTTACAGTCCTACACCTGCTGGTTCAGCACAATACAGAACTGTTTAAGGGTCCAAAAGAGGCCGAGAGGGTGAGACCTTTAGTCAGTTTGAGTTAGAGAACAATCAAACACATATGATGTCATTGTGCAGTGGTAAAGTGGTAAAACATGCTTTTTATTCTGATAAATGAAACGAACAAGCAAGGAAAACAACAATCTACAATGCCCACAAATGAAGTTTGAATTAATTGTACAAATTAGAATTCTAATTTAATTACTCATGTAAGCTGGCTGCAGGCAGGAGTGATTGTGTTCAGTATTCATTGGTCTGGTTTGCGTTGCCAGCTCTCAGCTCAGCAGCAGCACATAGCTGCAATGGCTGAATAAAGAGGACATCACCTCTTTCAGTCGCTTTCAGTAAGATCTAATGAATATGTGGAAGCAGGGGCATCTTAACACTATCAAGAACTATCCTGTTAAGTCGCAAAGATGCATTTTAAAAGTTATGTTTAGGTGTAGTACATAGTAGGTAGTTCATGTCAGCATTACATATTACTTACTTCAGGTACATTGCTTATTTGCCAGTTTCATATTCAAAATCAAACACACTTTCAAGTTCTCAAACACCAGGTGTTCATTGTGACACATCATCATGCTGCTCAGAAACAAACTCCCAATAGTGGAGTATATCTGTTGCATATATTTGGCCACAATCAATACATTGACATCAGCTTGTTTTCTGGTGATGGGGGATTATATCCTTGGATATAAAATGGAATTTCATTTAGTTATCTGAACTTTAAAGTGATATGGTGGTTATTAAAAGTCTCATTGTAGTTTCATCTATCACTTAGTGCAATAAATTAATACTACTTAGAGTGGATTTTGATATTGACTAGTACCAGACTATTCCCAGAAACTCACTACAGCAGAATAATCCACTTCCAAGCTTTCCATCTGTACCATAAACTCCACTGATGATATATTTTCCATTAACTTTCCTAATCTTCACAGGACTACAGGCTCAATGTATTTCTACGGCAAAAATGGAACGACCCTCGTCTTGCATACAGCGAATACCCAGATGACTCCCTTGATCTGGATCCGTCCATGTTGGACTCTATCTGGAAACCTGATTTATTCTTTGCAAACGAGAAGGGAGCCAATTTCCATGAGGTCACCACTGATAACAAGCTGCTACGGATTTTCCAAGATGGCAGCGTTCTGTACAGCATCAGGTAACTAAAGATAACGTTTCCAAAACTTAAAGATCAGAGCCACTGAGAGATATTATAGTCAGTCAGAGAATAACATCAGTAACTTAATTATTACTGGAGAATGGTGAATTTAAATTTCGATTTATATTTACCTTGAAAATGAGCAGTGGTTTCCTTAAAATGCAAAAGACTAATGTTAATCAGAATTGCAAATTTTATTGCTTTTAAAATTGTCTGCACCTTAAATTATCAATTTGAAACTATGTGGGTATACGTCTGCCAAATAAAGTAAAGAAAACAGCTGAAGACATGAGTGCGACACAGTGTGACCTGTTCCAAGGAACCAGATGGCAAAAAAAATCAACCTCTTGACCACAATTGCAGCAGATTTCTGAACTGCCAATCACACACACCCTACTGCACCTTTCTGCCCACTTAGTTGCATTACAGGTCACAAAAATACTAAATGAGTGCCAGCAGGGAAAAATGTACAGAAGTGGCAAGTGCATGACAGAGTCTTTGAAGTCTGATTGTTTAATGGCAGATGAGAAATTTGCAGATGGCTCAGAAAACCATGACATATTTTATATATCTGACTTCCTGATTGAGTTAAACTTTAAATTGATGTGTAATAAAAATGAGCAAAGCAAAAGTCACTACTATATAAACGTGTGTCCCAAAGGTGTGCAGACATTTAGCTGAGCAACCAATCTTTGCACAAGTCAATACACTGTTTCGCATTCTAACAGGTCATTTAGCTTGTGAACACAGACCAATTTCAGCCCTTTATGGAAGCCCTTCTCTACACGTTTTTCAATGAATTAGTATAATATGCAGTTTAAATTGTAATACTGAAATTAAAAATTATATTTTCTGATGCATGGTAAGGTTAATATGTATACATTTTAATAGGATTTTATTATTTTCATTCATTTTCTTTTCTAAAAATGGCAGCAGCCTTGGAAAGAGGCATAGATACAAGCATATAATCACCACATGCTACTGATGTACTGCGTCCTCTAGTTTTGCTTTCTAACAGCATTTAGTAATTACTGATCAAACATCTTTATGTTCTCTAAATGCATGACACAATTGAGGTAATGCTAGGCAAGTCAATCAAGAGGATATTTTAAATTTGTTCTTCAGTTGGTAAAAAATATTGTGTCATCATAACACAGTAGCAAATGGGTGCCTGTGTATATATACTGCTACCAGCTCTTGTACTGCCTCTGGGCGATGCATTACAGCTGGTAATTACACAGCTTTCCTCCAGACAGACTCCCATTAAGCCCTCTCTCTCTCTGTGCTGAGGATTCTTGGAGGTTTAATGCATCAGCACCACAACAAATAACAGTAGGGATCCCTAACACCAGGTACTTTACTGTTACTGTGGTTCAACAAGTAATGAGAGTAACTCAATATGATTTCCAGTCAGCTGGTTTTAAAAGAAATGTGTTTCATTTTTTTTTATTAGCCTACTTTTATTGCACTACATACACTACATACAAACTCCTGTTTCATAGTACACATAACAAATCAGCTTGGCACTGATTTATTTCACTCTAGTCTATAATTTCTCCAGGTGTTTATTGTCTTTCTCTTAAGCTTTATTGTGCCTTTTGACATCCACTTTGGCTCATCTTCTCATCTTCTCTCTTTCAAACTGTTTTCCTGTCTCAGGCTGACTCTTACTCTTTCCTGCCCTATGGACTTGAAGAATTTCCCAATGGACATTCAGACCTGTACCATGCAGCTTGAAAGCTGTGAGTTTTCTGTTCTTCTGCTTCTTTTTCCACAATTTCCTGTTTTCTCTCCAGTGCTCCATTTTCTACCTTTTGCCCAGCTTGTAAAGTGTCCAACCATGTGATATTGAAGCAGTATGAACATGAACAGTACTTCCCTTATTTTTCTGATTGCATCCCATGTGTTTGTGGTTATTGGTGCCTGCCATTGAAAATGAATAGGAGGCAATGCATTGCATGGCGAAGCCATGCAAAGCATTGCCTCCAT
>JAUYWH010000002.1:15740641-15754636 GCA_034779795.1 Ctenopoma multispine
TGGCGTGATGCGTTTAAGGTTCACGGGCGCAAGGTGGCAGGCACCTTCAAAGTTTCCCCAGGAACTTTCTAGTTTATTAATGTTACTGTGAGTGTGACCATCAAGCTAGTCCAGGGGAAGGCAAGCCTGGTTTTAGAGAGCCGCAGTCTTGTTTGTTTTCCAGCCATCCCTGCACTTACAGCTTCTGATTGGCTGAATACACCTGATCCAGGTAATAAACAGTGAGAAGGGCAGAGTTTTCCACAGTGTGGGAGCCCGTTCTGTACTGTAGGCTAATATTACCAACTCTGAACTAGCTAAACTATTGAATTCCAGGGGTTCATTTGGCCTAGTTATTATTGTAAACCATTTATAGAATACAATGTTTGGCAGGTGTATCAGTAAGATATGATGAAAGGTCAATTGTTTACCTGTTTTTGCTTTTCAAGTTCTCAATACTTTTATTAAAACTGGTGAAGTTATGCGAATGGACAAAAGAGTCTAGAACCATTTAAAATATCATCACAGAGATAAAATGTAGGCAAGGAATAATATTTTTGTCCCCTTATAGTCTTTCCTCGCCTTTAGCAGAGTTATGATCTGCCCTTATGAAACCAATTTCCAGGATATAAATAATAAAAGTTTAATTTTGTGTCCCTTTTATTATATGTGACCCGTCCCCTTGTGCCTAGAGGTGACAAAAAAATGTAAGTCTAGCAAATGGAGGAAACAAAGAGAGCACTCATATCATAACTGAGAGCACTGTGGCTTTTCACGAGCATTTCCCAAAAACAAATCACTACCTACTCTCTTATCTGATTCAGTAACAACATGAAGTATTGTACTGTATAGAACTAGTTTTTCTTTCTCCGCACCAGGGCCGGCAAGATTTATTTCTGCAAATTGACATACGGTAGCGACAAACAAAAGCAATCCAATAAATTTAGTGGAATCTACATCAGACAGAAATATTAAGACATTTACCCTTCAGGAGTGTAAGTAAAGGAGACTTCAGGCAAACTAATGTGTACTTAAAACGATAGTGTGTTTTGTGTTTGGGTCTGTTGCAGCGCGCTGCCATTAGAGGAGACATAATCATTTCTGATTAAAAGCCTGGTGAGGATACTAGGGCTTGTGTTGACAAGTGCTTGTACACAAACCAAGGGTGTGATCACCTTGGCTAGAGCTCAATGTTAAAAGGACACTATGAGTTTTACTGTTGTTACTGGAGCTGTGGCAACACAGTTTGTTCAACATGAGAAAGAGAGAGAAGGGCGCATGGTGAGAAAAAAAAAAAGAGGAGAGTCCTCTTTGGGGTACGACAGAGCCAAGACCAATCTTCTTTTCTGGCCTTTTATGCCAGAGGCTCATATAGATACAGTATATAAATAGATTCTGCCTTATTCTGACACATCAAAGGCTCTTATATGCAGCTTATAGCACTTTGCTTTGCCTCAAGCCATTAGTGTCCAGTAACCTCAAATCCACTTTGTAACTTACACTGTAAGTAAAAGAAAGACTAAGACAGCGAATTTGAAGTGTAACTGTATTAACAGATTGGCTTTCATCAGGTGAACAGCTTTTTTTTTTTTTTTTTAACATGAAAAAGGAGACGGCATGTGACTAAGTAAATTCCATCCTGAGATATTCCAGACATTGTGCCTCATTAATTTCACTGGTTTTGACGCCTCTTAGCTGTACAGTGGCTGACGGAAGAAAAGAAGATCATTTCAATTATCGTATAAAAAGCATTGGTATTCCCCTTGCTTGTTAAAGCGGGATGTGTGAATGACAATGAATTCTCCTAGTGAACGAGATAAGTATGTTTTACTGGTGTTGTTTTTCAGGCATGTGGTACATCTTGAATAATTGATGTCTTTATGACTCAAACCGTAAAGGGTCCCAGTAGACATAAGTATTATTTAAATGTCCTTCATTGTTGTTGTATGTGGCATGCATTCTTAATATACCTATACTGAGGAAACTGTAAGAAGGTTTAAAACCCTTAAAACATCATGCGCTTAATCAACAAGTCTATGTGAGTATTTTTGTTTCAAGCAGGTAAGAAAAGTAATTATTTACCTGTCCTGTGTAGTCATGCTTAAATGCTTCACTAATTGAAAATTTACTTACAAAAATAACTGAAGTTAGTTTATATATTCAGTTAAGTGCATTGGCAAGATTACATACACTAATCAGCTCATTGTGTGTTAGCACATGCAAGTACAGAAGCTCCCAGTGTCCTAGGGAGATGTGCTCCTCATGTCCTCCTCTATTCTGTAAGCTTCAAGCTACGTGAGACAACACGACTGTTTCTTTGGTGTGTGACCTTAACTGTGGCAAACATGATGGCAGGGGGTATCTGTTAGCTGGACAGATGGGCGCACAGGACCATTACATGACCATATTCCTCTAACGTTCATTATCACTCTGTCATTAGCCAATGTGTTTGATGTCTCTAAAGCACACATTGTCACATTTTTTACTTTGATAATAGGATCCCATTGCACATTAAGGTTAAAAAGGAGGAACCTCAGGAACATGAGAGCAACAGCAACAATAAGGATGAGAAGGTTTAACAGCTAAACTTTCACCAGTATTTTAAAATCTAAACAGCATTATCTTTGTTATTCTTTTATTGAATACAAAGCAATTGGAAAATGTTGTGTCCCATGACTGATGCAATCCCTGCTTACAGTGAGTAACCAGTATGCAGTCTTGTTTTGACATGTACTGCACCTAGCTGCAGTATTTTCAGTATGAATATGTTGGAGAAGAAGGGAGTGCACTTGTAGGTTCCACATTATGACAATGTGACCAGTGACATCTGATTTATAATCTGGTACACGTTTCTAGGTTTTTTGAAGATTTATTTATGTTCGGTATTAAATGTTGTATTTTAGATTGAAACTGATCATGAACAAATGAAAATTCAATCTTTTTTGTAGGCAATTACATTTCATTAATTAATAGATAGATATAATAGAACAATATGAGGCTTTCTAGTGGATTTGATTCCATTCAACCAAATTACATATTTCTTATTATTTGTTGATCTCTTATTTCTCCTCTGCTGTCTTTTCACAGTTGGTTACACCATGAATGACTTGATCTTTGAGTGGCTGTCTGAGAACCCTGTCCAGGTGGCTGATGATCTCACCCTCCCCCAGTTTGTGCTAAAAGAGGAGAAGGACTTGGGATACTGCACTAAGCATTATAACACAGGTTCATTATGAATTCCATTTAAAGTGCTGAGAAGTGCAGGAATACACTTAAATTCCCAAAATTGAATTCTTCAGCTGATTTTGTTTCCAGTAATGCGTTTAAGGTGATAATCTGTGACTCGCGAACATAGTATTGTTTTTGCAGGAATGTAAATGTGTTTTTATTAAACATAGTGATGTCCGATATAATCGGCCTACCGATATTAGCATTAAAATGTAATATCGGAAAATATCGGTAGCGGTTTTTACTCTTTTAATGACACAACTTTTACATACTATGCACATATTATACATCAAACTCTTCAGCTACTTCACCTCTCTCTCAAAATGTCAAAATATAATTATTATAAATATTCTACATATGCAGTTTCCCCAATTGTGTAATTGTAGCAAACATAACAGTAACAACAAAAAAAGAATTTAAGCAAGACAGCTGAATGTACCATATCTTATGTTTGCAGGTAAATTCACCTGTATTGAGGTCAAGTTTCACCTTGAACGTCAAATGGGCTACTACTTGATCCAGATGTACATCCCCTCCCTTCTCATTGTCATCCTCTCGTGGGTCTCTTTCTGGATAAACATGGATGCTGCACCTGCCAGAGTGGGCCTGGGTATCACAACTGTTCTGACTATGACCACGCAGAGCTCTGGATCCAGAGCCTCGCTTCCCAAGGTGAGTTATGATCAGGCTAATGATCAATGAGTGTGATGGTTTATATGTTCTGGCAGGATATTTTTTTTTGGCAGACTGACCACCAAATGCCACCAGAAGAGCTTCAGTGGATCTTGGCTTTCATTCCACGAGCTATGCTTATGGACCCTACTTGTGGGATAAAACATCGTTTTTCCAAACATGTTTCCTCATTTGGTGTTTCAATGATTGTGGTGGACAGCACTGTCTAATATGTTTGTTTTTAAATCTCCCATAGGTGTTCAACTGGGTTGAGATCTGGTGACTACTAAGGCTGTAACTAGGTTAATAGGTTAACTAGTTAATTAATAACGACAATAAGTATTTTATTGCTTGTTAACGCAGTTTTATTATTACGATGATGATGAAAGTCCGTTGCTCCCTGGGTCTGAATACAGATACAGACATTTTCATTTTAAATCTCTTCCACAACGGCGGAGTTGATAGAACCCTGGCAGGTCTGTGTGTGTTTGTGTGTGCGTCAGAGCGGAGCTCCACCATGCGCGATACAGAGATCAGAGGACAATAGTAAACACAACATAAGAAGAAGAAGATAAATAATAATGAGACTGATTAGTTAGTCTAATAAAAGAACAACGTACACACCTGTGGTTACACACAGGTGGTTCTGGACACTGAGAACAACTAGTTTTCCTACAATAAATAAGATAAATGTTTATGTCCTTTCAAACATCCTTGGTTTTCTATTTGATTTGATTACATTAATAACAATATTTATTGTCACAAAAAAACAAGAGAACAACAGAAATATTATTACAATTTTGTTCATATAGCAGTACATTTAAAATAAAAGTTTAAAAAAAAACATACTTTTTAATTCATTATTAAATTTTGCCCCTAACAGACAAAAAAGCATGCAGAAAAATGTTGAAATGAATAAAAATTAATTTCAATTAAAAAAATGTATTGCTGCCCAGCAAGCTATTACATATGATTCACATCACTGCTATGCTTATTAAACCATTCAGTAACCCCTATGGATGGGATATTGTCATCCAAGAAGAGACTATTCTCTTCAGCATAGAAATGTTTCATCAAAGGAACTTTGTATTGAGTTGTTCTTCCCTCTATGGGGACAAGTGCTAAACCACGCCAGCAAAATGCCACCCACAGTTTACCATAGTCACAAGAGTCCATCAATGTAAGTGTCAAGTATTCGGGGTTTTTCTTTTTACCGTCAGATTCTTTATTGCAAGCACAATCTTTACTCCCTATACTACAGATGCAAAGGATACTTTGTTTTTTGGAAAAAGTACGACAAAACAAAACTCCATCTACTGCATCTTGCAGTGGGGTATTTACGCAGACGCCCTTTTTAACCTCATGTTGGGCGATTAAAGACAACCCTTTCTTATGTCTTAAAAATCAAAGGCACAATGTTTTCTGACACTGAAGTTAATACACTGGTCACAGAAAGCAATAATCAAACTGTAATCATATAGGACATGTTACATAATGCTTTCAGTTCAACGAAAAGGTCACTGACTAAATAAAATAAAATCCAACGAACAAAGAATGGCCTGACTTTGAATCATGACATTTTGCTCTAAGACATCCACCTGAAAGTAATACATGACTTAGAAATACCATTACCTTTTTTAAACTGAGATTTCCTGACAGCATGACAAGGCCAACAGAGATCCCAGATGAAACAAGTGACAGCAGTGCAATTGATTTTTGGTTACTGACACCTGCAAAAGATGTGCTGGTTGTGGGTAAAAGTTATTTGAAGGTAGCTTTGGACTGGGATGATGTGGCATATTTAGTCATGAAACGCTGACTTTACATGATGCAGGTCTGATTCAGGACAAGGACAGAGACTAATTAGCGAGAGTACAATACAAGGGCCAGGTCACGACATTGGACTCAAAGTGAGAAACGTGTACATCTACTGGGCAGAGAAGGGGGCCCTGTATGTGGCTGGAAAACAGAGGGAGAGGCTAGGGAACAGGGGACAGTTAAATCCACTGTCACAATGCCAAATTCTTGCACAAAGTATATTAAATAGCAGGTAACCAGAGTAACATTTGTCTTTTTTCTCATGTTAGGTTACTAGTCAACTCTCATTGGTGGTTTTTAGAAACTTAATTTAATAAGGGGAGTATTGCTGGGAGTCAGTCAATTAAAATACAGATTTTTACTCTTTTGTGTAATACCTTATATGCATTTTGCAATAATATAATTTAGAATAATCTACTCATTTCACACAAAAATAAACTAATGTAAAAAACGTTTGGACACAGCCATGGTCTTATATTCCAGCCAACTTTAATGCTTTAAGAGCAACTAAAATGATGTTAGTGAGTGAAGGGCACAAGTTTTTAGTTTTCCTACCGAGGCCTACTGGTCACAGTCCTGCTTCTCTGGCAGCCCCTGACCTTTAAAGTTACTACTGTCCTGATATTATCAATACAGCCAATAATAAAGGCTTTAACAAAGAACTCTGGGTTCAGCTTTGGGGGAAAATATATTCCCCTCCTTGTGGGCAGCATTCTGTGCCAAAATATCCCTGTCCTGCTGAAATGTATGTTCAGTAAGGACTTGCAAAGCGAAAAATGTGAGTGACCAGTAATAGTAGAAACAATACATTGACTTCAAAAACTATGTTGTGGTAAAAACATTATATTCATACCTGTAAACATGTCTGAGGTGTTTTCATGTTCACAAGAGACAATCATTTGCATTCTTCGTGGTGTTTTCTTGTTTAAATTCTCTGTGTATATCTGCAACAGTCAGTGAACCGCTGCTCAACTGAGTCACCTATCCCACAGTGCTTGTTCACCAGGCATTGCTGATGTGCTGTGATATCTTCTCTTATGAACGACATGGACAGGGCTCTCCCCAAGTCTTAGCCGTGACCTGTCTCATGACTATGTGTCAACTGCCCACATTCCAGTGACTCATTACAATTCTAGGCCAACCCAAAGATGTGGGTCATTACAAGCCATAGCTTAAGAATGAGCAGATTGTTAACAATCCACGGATTATCCATCAGCTTCATTGATTGGTTATCGATTACTCTTTGACCTTCTCTGTTCCCAGGTGTCCTATGTGAAGGCCATTGACATCTGGATGGCTGTGTGCCTTCTGTTTGTGTTTGCTGCCCTGCTGGAGTATGCGGCAGTTAACTTTGTGTCAAGGCAACACAAGGAGTTCATCAGGCTGAGGAAAAAGCAGCGGCAGCAACGAATAGTAAGTGTGGATCAAACACACATGCACTGCAAGGCTCTAGCATGCTTCAAGAATAAACAACATATACAAACACACTAATGCACTGTGTCACACATTGTGACAGATTTTTAAAAGTAATCATGAACAACACACACACACACACGCTCAAGTCCTTGTCAGCCCCTATCACACTGACTTATGCCTCTTGTTATTGTGTGATGCTCTATATTCAGGAACTGACATAACACGCTACAGCTGGCTGTCATACTGTATTACATGAAGAAGATTGGCTCATTTCAGTTCAGCTTGTTTTCACAATGAGCACTGACCTATGAAGACCTTGTTGGCCATTTTCTCCTCTATCTTTGAAACAGAGCTAATTGTGGATGAACTGAATATTGATGTGTTTTTGCTTCTTATGAACATTTACAACATGATCTGAACGTAAAGTTTGTGCATGATTATCGACATGAATTCTATTTGCTGCAAGGAGTGTGTATATGTGATGAGAGATTGGAGGAGAAACAGCCAAACTCTGAAGAACCCCTATGACATGCAGCTTGGGAGCGGGCAGAGACAACTGGATAGGGTTGGAGTGAAACAGGTCAAGTTAAGCATGATAACACAAAACTGAAAAAAAAGGTCATCCTACCGTTTACACATCATAGAAATCCTTGCCTCGCTGTTTGTCCTCCAGCGCTGCAGTATGTCTAATTGCTAAAACAAATCTTAATGTGACCAAGATCAATAACATATTGTACATGATGTTTCAGTCTGAAACACTTAAATGTAAATGCAGATTATCCTCCACTGTACGTGCAAGACTCCACCAGGAATAAAAAAAACATGGGGGCTAGTCTCAGAAATAAAATTTTATGAAAACGCATTATATAAATACATATATACAGACAATAAAACTGAACAGTTGCACCTTTGTCACTTCCTCTATGCCGACATTTTACATAAAACATCACAGAGGTGCAAATTGGTGCAATAACCCCTCCTTGTGCAAAAGCGGTATTTTTTTTACTGCTTTTGTATAACATAACTTCTATACTCCATCCGTATATATTTAAATCCTTAATAAGGCATGCATTTAAATCACTGAAGCCCTGGTTCATATTTGTTTTTAACAATAAATATTCATAAGCACTAAATAAGCAATAGTCGAAATGTTAAAGCTTTTGGGGAAAAAATGCTTTGGCAGTAAGGTGTCATTAGGACTGTGGGCATGGTGTAATAAGATTTGAGTGACAGTGGACAGACTGACTTTCATGACATTTTGATTCAAATGTTGCTAAATGCTTAATGGTGCATAGAATGATGTGGTATTCTGTCTATAGTACAGATTGAAGTCTACTTTCCAATAAGCAATTCAATCTGCAAGTGTTAGTGAGATATTAATGAAGGGACATGGGCTTCTTATTTTCTAATAATCATCAAGACAGCTGTTGGAAATGCAAGCATGTTTTAGGGGAGAGGAAGAGGAAGGGGAGAGGAAGAATAGTTTAAGTTTCCATTGGCAGCATCTTACCGATCAGAGACAACTATAAAGTTAAGAGTGAGTTATCCCCAAAGACTAAAAACACCAAAAGACCAGACCAGTCATTGTGTATAAACATTAATAAAACCCTTAGTTAAACTTCAAAACCTTTGATAAATCTTTGTACTGCATCTTTGTGTCATTTGTCAGCCAAACATACATCGCCTAATTGTATCCATATCTCGATGATCATCACTATTGACAAGAGGTGTGAGACTCTCTGTTACACACAAGGATTATTCGCAGAAGAAACAGGCAGGACATCTTGAAAATCCCATTAACAGCTCACAGACTGGACAGCTTCCCGGGCTCATGGCACAGTTCCCTGTGAAGGCAGAGTCCAGTAGATTTACTGGACAGTCTGACCTCCTGCATCGATACAGGAGAGAGAAAATAATAGTCTATAGAGGAAAGGACTTCCTCTGTCCACATCAGTTGCACAATTACTCCCACTGAGAAGGTTAAAGTCACAAGCTATTCATCTGAGAGGTATTGGCACACAACTAGAGAGGTGGGCAATCTGATTGCACAGAGTCTGAAGCGTATGAATCTCAAACCGACCAGGCTTAATCAATGTACCTTCTTAGCTTTGTGTTAAATATCTCTAGTGTTTTCTAAGTCAAAATTTTAAAAAATAAAAAAACGCCGCTTCCATTTATAGACGCTACAGAAATAACTTCAATTGGCTCCTTGAGGATTTTTTCTTCGTCTTCAAAGCCAGTTCTTTAAACTAAAAGCTGCGATCTTGTCCTGTATTGTCACACTCACAATTCCTCTTTAATTAAAAGCTGTTTGAATTTGTTATTTGGATTTGAAGTCTGTACCTTTGATCACTGTTTTTGGCATGGCACAGCTAGATTTTTCTTTTATTCAACCCAAGCAGAGAGATTTCTTGTTCTCACCAAATGTCCAAAACTAATTATACATTAAACACTAATGAATTTCTCTTACTAAGGCTTTTGCACCAGAGTATTGTGTTCTTGTTTTATATCAAAAGATACAAAAGAACAATAATTTGTATTTCAATCTGTCTACCTTGCTTTCTGACGGAGGTGTTTGCCAGTCAGCCTGGGAGTGTTGAGTCGCTGCGGAAAGCGAATGACATTCCTGGTAACAACTCAACCTTCAGGAGTCTGAATCAGCACTGCAGCGCCTGTGCCAGGGTAAAAACTGACTCCTGTGTCAACCCTGACCTTTAAATCCATTTTTTTGTCCGCCTCACAAATTGATTGTGTTGTTTTACCCTAAACTTGAAATTATCCTGGCACCTCTCCCGAAACCAAACCTGTGCTGACCGCACACCATGACCCTCTCTTTGTGACCCTTTATACCAATGTGACTAACTTGGAGTTGTTGCATTTTATTTTTGCCCAGTGTGTAATCTGTTTTCAAACCGCTTGTTCTCTCCATGTTGTCAAATTCTAACCTCCTTTTTTTTAGGACATTTTCAAAGAAAGTTGGAATTTACTGAAGATAGAAACATACTATTGCTTTTATTTTATTTTGTAATAATGTAATTAACTGATTTTATGAAACAGGATTAACATTCGGGGAAAATAGACCTATTCACGTTCTTGCAATTAGATGATTAAATTGGTAACACTCTCATGTTAGTCCAGGAGTTTTTATGCAGTGTATAAAAAGAGCAGCTTGTAGATTAGCATAAAACCTGGAAACAGCTAACTCGGCTCTGTCAGTCTGTCTGTGTAACGTACCACCACTTTAAAAGCTGACTAATCAACATGTTATATATTGAATTAGTTTGATCTATGAAAAAAAAATTCATGTAAAAACAAACTTTAGAACATTTGACTATTTCTCCCAGTTTCTTTCTTTACGCTAAGCTAAAGTAACTGGCTGCTGCTTGCAGCTTTCTACTTACCACAGAGATAATGAGAGTGGTATTGATGTTCTCCCAACAAGATTCCCTCCAAGGTTTTACAATTTGTTGTAGCTGTGTTTGCATTATTTAACAGGAAAATTCAGATTGTCACTGGTCCATCACTGAAAACAACCATTTTCACACTAACTTTATTCTCCACAGAGCACAATGTGATAATCAAAGCAGTCGCAACTGATCCTATGCCAACAAATCACTAAGTGTGTAGCTGCTGCTGAGAGCACAGACCAGAGACGATGAGTACCTATTATCTTTTGAGAAACGCACCATTAGACTTTAGCACATGATGAACTGTATCGTTTAGGAAAGAGTAGGTGGGATAATTAAGCTGTGCTAGAAAAGCTGCAACTCCCTGTCCCCCTGTTGTATGATGCAATTTGGCACTAGAGCAATAGATAGTTAGTAACCAGAAAGTTACTCACAACCATTGTAAAAAGCAGGTTTACAGTAAATGAACTTAGCAGTTTAGCTGCTGGCCAAACAAGACGAGCATGAAAAAGGGGCAACCAAAGGTCAGAGGTAAGGAAAGTTTACTATGACTAAATAATTCTCTTGCACATTACATTCAACAGTAAGAGACAGGTGTGAAATACATTAGTAGCACTGGACTTCTGACAGGAGCTGACAGTGTCTCACTGTCCAGCACTGAGATGCAAAGTTCAGCAGGGTCAGCAGGAGGGAAACAGAGATGTGGGACTTGCAGGGATCAGAGCTTTCAGGGCACTTCACGCTGACTACTAATCATCCAATTTAGATCCCACATCTTCACTTTCCCCTGCTAAAGTGAATCTCTCAGTGTCAGAGGGCTGTCAGAGTTAAGCTGCACGTCTATTAATATTCTCTTCAGAGGGCGGGAACAGTGTCTCATTCAGTGTGGAAAAGTGCTCCACCATTCATCAAAGCATAATGCCAAGTGTAAGTTTTTTGGGGGTAGGATTGAGATCATGACTTTTTATTAATAGGCATTTTGAAAGGTCTGTCATTCTGCAACTTGAAAGGAGAGATGGAGGTTAATGTTTTGATTAACTTTTAGAATTAGAATTTTCTTTTTTCCTCCTAATGAAGGTGCCCTCTGATTCCCCTTCTTTGTATCATAGAAGCTTCAAAAAGCCTAACTGATAAAAGAAAGTGAGTTTATCTGAGGTTAGCGCGGGTCTTGTTCTTTTCATGTGCTGCCTTTAGAGTTGAGTCACGGGGGTAAGTATCCAATAAATACACAAGAATGTCTGAAGGGCCCTGGATGTTGTACAGCAAGAATATTTTGAAGACTCAATACTGAATACTCAAAGACTAACAATCTGGATCAATGTTTCAAAGACATTTGTCATTTCCATCCACCTGGGTGAGAAAATACAGTCGCAACAGGTGAAATAGGTCAAAATCTTTTCTTATGAAGTGGATTCTGGTTCTTATCCAGTCTTATCCAGTTAGAAGTCAGAGTAGCCATAAAATGTTGCTCAACAACATTCTGGGTTATTCAGACACTGCCGGGAATTTAAAACAAAAGTTTAGCTCTGCAACTTGAAAGTAATGTACATGCAATACATGAGACACACAAACTGGGGTCAGTGCCTGTGTTACACGCACACACAGACGAAACATCTGATGTATTTAACAGGCTTTATCCCTAAAGTCACATTGTACATTTTTAAGTGGTGGCCTGTGCTGCTTTTTTTTTTCTGAAGATGCTCTCACTTCACACGTTAGACTCTGCTACCCTTTTGTCCTTCTACACCCAAACACATTTGGGGAATCAGCCACTGAGAGGAAATGTAAAAGGCTGTAAGCTAATTTTTGTTGACAGCAAGAGGCCAATCTGTTTTCCCTTTGCTTGACTCCACAGGAGGAGGAACTGGTGAGGGAAAGCCGTGGCTTTTACTTCCGGGGTTATGGACTGGGTCACTGCCTGCAGACCAAGGATGGTACCGCAGTGGAAGGGGCCACTGTGTTCGCCCCTCCACCTCCGGTTACTTTGTATGACGGGGAGGTACTTCACAAGCGTTTTGTGGACCGGGCCAAGCGCATTGACACCATATCCAGAGCAGTCTTTCCTCTGAGCTTTCTTATATTCAACACCTTCTATTGGGTCACTTATAAAGTGCTGCGACACGAGGACATCCACGCAAATTTGTAAAGCGCTCTGTGCTAATTTCAGTTGCTCTATATTTTCTCAGAACCAAAACTGCCTGTTAGATCAACATTAAAATGAGGAAATGTGTCAAGAGGCACCTGCTTCTTAAAACCATTGCTAAAAAACTTTGTGCTCAGGTGCGTCTTCAGGATCTAAGATGAAGAGTGTTAAAAAGGAAAGACAAGTTTAAGCTGCATGGAGTGAGGCTGGTGTTGTTTGTGATTGCCCTCTCAAAACAGTCTTGGTTTTATTTGGTCGGATTACAACAGAGACAGAACACTGCTGGTACTTGTGAGTTTATGGCATTTGTTTGAGATGAGAGGCCAGAGAATTCAATGCTGATCCTGACTTGATGAGAAATACTGACTTGAATTTTGACTTTACGCATCTTTGAATGAATGTTTTTGGAAATAAAAAAAATGTGTTTTTTTACACCTTTAGATTATCAAATGGGTGCAGAGGGAGGAAGGGGTCTTTGATATTTATGACTATTAAATAAGTGGTGATAAATCAGTTTAGCTACTTGTAACAAGAGAGATTATATATATATATACTGTACATATATATATATAAATAATGGTGTATATAAACAAAGCTGTTCATTAAACTAAACAAAGCACAAATATGTATGTCCTTTTGTCAAAATTGAAATAAATTGTTATTCTGACAGGAAATCAGAAATGATTTTGCTCCTTTTTAACTTAAAAATCTGAAAAGGGATTCAGCAGTCATGCACAGAAATGTTTTTTTAAGCACATAAGACATTCAGTCACAGAATAACTGCCTCTCTCTCGCGCTCTCTTACTCTCTTACACACACACACACACACACACACACACCACATCCAAGACGTAGAGGAAAAACCTTAAACCAAAAGTCAAATTGTAAATGCTGCAGAAGATCAGTGGTTCTGGCTCTTGGTTAAGTTTTTATTGTATCTGTAACAGTCAGCTGCAAAATCATATATGTGCACAATCAATCAGTAAAGAATCAGGGAAACTGAACTATTTCTTACCAAGTCTTAGGACTGTCTTGGAGGGTGTGGAAATGCAAGGATTGAGAGCACCACCAGTGAGGGAGTACGAATAGGCTTTTTAATGGGAAATCACAAGGATGTTTTATCAACTAATGAGTTTGAAAAGAGCTTGGTGTTCCACTGCTAATGACAATGAATTCAGAGAGGCAGCTGGAGCCTACTGTCCTTTTGTCCGTAACCCTAATCAACTTCTCTGTATTGCATGATTCCCCAGGTAATGAAAAATGTGTGTGTGTGTGTGTGTGTGTGTGTGTGTGTGTGTGTGTGTGTGTGTGTGTGTGTGTGTGTGTGTGTGT
>JAUYWH010000002.1:15762861-15809659 GCA_034779795.1 Ctenopoma multispine
TCTGTTGGTGGAGCATACATGATACGCTTGGTATGCTCTTGTTAGAGTGAAGGTACTTTGTGTTTGAAGAAGTTGCCCCAGGTTCAACACCAGTGAGCTGAGCATGTGTGTGCTCGCCTCTCATAATGAACAGTCTCTGCAGGAGTTTCAAAAAAACACATCACATATTTCTTTTTTAATCTCTGCGTTGAGTTTTGCATCACGACGCTCAGGGTGGAGGAGCTTCTGTGCAAAAAGCATTCAACGTGAAATGTGAAAGACGAGACTCAGGAGAGAATGCTCAGCAGGTGCTACAACACCCTTTTATTTACTGTCCACTTCCTGCTGAGTAATGGCTTGTCCCATCTAAACCCCCCTCCCCGCTACACACACACACCTCATCCAATGTGTCACTGTAACTGCATGAGCATAAAAATTGCTGCACAACTTAGATTTTTCCATTCCCCGCCATTGCTCTGATATATAGATAGTTAATGTAGAATTGAATGTCGTAAAATGTCCCTTTGGCCATTTGTCAAGCATTCAACCCTGCTGTGAGTGTTTCCACATTGTCGCCAAGATTTCCTCTTTCAAGTCAGTCTAAACAGAGAGTGATACATTTCAGAAAATGTGCGGAGAGATTGCTGAGTAACATTTTGATTATAAGACTTGAAAAGACAAATAACTTCTTGGGATTTAAAGCTGCACTAAGCTGTGTACTTTATATTAATATGGATCGGACGACTATGTTTAATGTGAAAGTGAAAGTTGCTGACAAAGCAACAAAGATCTATCACCCAACTCTCTGCTCTCCATATTATCTTTCAGTTTATTGTTTTGGTTGTATAGCCCACAACTCTACTGGTTTTGTTTCACTCTCATCAGTGTCACTTCCTATAACAGAAGTCAACTGTCTTAAAACCCCCATTCACTGCTACATTTGATGTTCTTTGTTTAAAGTGTTACAGATATAACAGTTTATTGTCATGAAAGTTTTATCTTTGACTTTTACGTGTCACTGAAAGCAGACAGCTCGTTAGGGGTTTTGTGTTGTGAAGCATAAACAGACTGGAGTCATTTAGGCTCAAAGAAGGCCAAAATGTCTTTGCATGTCTGCTCTGTTTGTTTTAAATAATGTAATCAAATTAGATGAACTATGATGCTAAAAACAGTTTTCTAATCTTCAGAACCAGGTGGGAGTAGACCTTCTTCA
This sequence comes from Ctenopoma multispine, assembly GCA_034779795.1. Taxonomy (NCBI): domain Eukaryota; kingdom Metazoa; phylum Chordata; class Actinopteri; order Anabantiformes; family Anabantidae; genus Ctenopoma; species Ctenopoma multispine. Next base: position 15,764,054 of record JAUYWH010000002.1, read on the forward strand.
AACAACCTTTTAAAAAGCACAAATGCACACAGCATTAAAAAAATATTTTGCTGAGAGTAATAGCAGTCACAACCTTTAATCTCTGTGTCTGATAATTAAGGAACTGTGAATGGGCTTTGCTCTGACCTACCAATTCCTCATTAGCATTTAATATGAAAAGAACTAAGCATTAAACTTTTAGCATCTTCTAGCATGCAGAAAATTATTCTAATAGGTTAAAATCTCATTTGAATCCAATTATTCCTTTGCCATTTGATTCAAGTGTTGAAAAGCTTACCAGTCAAGTGTAACGGGGTAATGAGCTGAAGTGCCTCCATTTTGTATGTTAGAGATTTCACAGGTCTGTAAACAAGGGGTGGGGGAGTTTAGAGCACGGGAACATGGATATGGAATTGCAATCACAGGATCTCCTGAATGCACAATGCTCTTCTCTTGGTTTCCATGGTGATCCTGTTGATAGAATCCTAAATCCTGCATTAAATTGCATGTTTTGTTGTGAGGATCGGCTAAAAAGTCACAGAGAACCTATTTTTTCTTTCCTGCACCTGTGTTTCTGTCCATTAAGGTCACGTGTTGTTTTGGCTGTCATAAAAGATAATGTTAGTAGGTAACTAAGGGGAAAAAAAACACAACCTCACAGCCTTTTAAAAACATTGTCTATACTGTGTATGACTTTGGCAATTCCTTATTACCATCACCAAATAGAGCTATATAACAAAACATTTCATGTGAGGACAAAGACGTATGTTTATTTTTTTCCTCTCAGAGCAGAAAGAATAAAAAATGTGCTCCAGGCTGAAAAACCCACCCAGAGAAATCAGTTTGGAGGTCTGTGGTAACCTGAGACATATTGAACTCCTACATTAAATAATTTCTTCAGGTAATACAGAGGCAGTGTCTCAAGAAAACACACAGGCTGAATTTTTCAACCTCCAATAAAAAATTTAATATAAAGTACTGAACAAAAAAAGAATAAAATGATTCAACTTTTTTAGATTCAGGGTGATATAGTCAGCTACAAAATCTTAAAACTTTTAGGGTCTTTAGTTTCAGATGAAATTTAAAGCCTCATCTATTCCATGTACAGGTGTAAGATTTTTTTAGCTGCAAAATGCCGGGTGCATGGCTGATTTGGCTTATCAAAACGCCGGGGGCAATTCTGGCATCAAATTTTTATTCCATGTGAAAAGGTCGGACCTGCACGCATTACACAGAGGCAACCTGTGAACCGTGAAGTATGAGTTTTAACTAGTTAAAAGGTTGACTTCACGCTCGCTTTATGTATACCAAGAGGCATTTCTGTGTAATACCCAGTGCTGCTATTGTACTCTGTTAAAAAAAGGCTTGCAATCATAAATAACCCGCAGATATTACAGACTTATAAATGAAGAAACACCCAAACAAAGGTCACACTCTCTGAAACTTATGCAGCACAACTAGTAAAGCCAAACACAGTAAGTGGCAGTGATGAAGTCCTGAAAATCTCTCTTATTCTTTTTGAATAGGTCGTATATTCAGCAGCAGCTAATTTGGTATAAATATAGCTTCTCTGAACTGCAATAACCCACTTCAAAATGGTTCCTTTTAACATGAACATTAGTAAGAAACTGAGAAAGGTATGTATGCCTCAAAGTAAGAGGAGGAAATATAGAGACAAAATGTGTGACCACTTTTAAAACAATTACTTAGCAGTCATGCTCTGTGAGGCTCTTCGCAGTCGTATATAAAAAGAGATGACCGAAATTACTGCAAGTCATCCTGAATTTCATGGCACTCCGTCCAGCAACTCTCAAATGTCAACTTCATGGTGGCGTTAGAGGAAATGTCAGCGGATCGCCAAAGTCACTGGGAGTCATCATCTTATCACCATAGATATGTGCACCAAGAAATATCTAGATATTTCAGTTCAGATCAAAAGAGTGGATTAATTAGTCAACAAGCTGTAGGAGCCACATCGTTAGCATGGCAAAAAAATCCATCACGGCTGAATTAATATAACAATCAAGTAAAATTCTTGAACAGGAGGAGTAATCCAGTCCTTGTTGGAGTAACATGTTCCAGTCCAAAGATTTTTTATCTGTTTTGACTTTCATCCATCTGCTTTGACTTAAATAGATACAGACATGACTGAAACAGACACCGGGTAGACAGCCTTAAAATATCCTTGAATAAATGATCTGCAGACTGAGCTGAGCACATCATTGATTTTATAAGAAATGCGCTGCCTCTTTTTGTTTGTTATTGATTTTGTAATGCATTTTATTTACCAACTGTACAATGCAATGCACTGTTCTATCATGTTATAGAAGAGAACACATCATCGGGTCTCCTCAAAGGTTGAATTAGTCCTGGCACGTCCGTGCTGCTTTTCTAACAGCGGCCAGAGCGAAGGTCAGTCTTTGTGTACTTCCTGGCTTTTTAAGGACCACAAACTGAATCATGTATTGGATATACCATTAAAATTGATTTTCTCAATATACACTGAAGTACCCTCTGTTGAGGCACTATAACTCTCTCTGCTGCTGTAGCTGTTCCTGAGATCATTAATAATAATATTTCAGATGTAATCACTAGGAAACTATTATTGAACACCATTTTCACATTGGCAAAAGACTAAAATCATAATTAGGCACATAATTTCCAGATCAGATGTGTAGTGTCTGTGTGTGAGAACAGAACATACTGTATTGTAGTGAATTTTTTTCCTTTCAGAAAAATCAGAGCCTAAATAGTAAATATATTTGAATAAACAGGAAAAACCAGCTGTGCTTATTTTGATTAAACCCTTCAGCCATGAGGCAATGAACTCTGTTTTTGGTGAATAATTTATTATGAAGGTTTATTGATAAAAATGACTTGCCTGCAGTACAGTGCCCAAATATCTGCAGACGAGCTGCAGAGAAGCAGAAAGTGATGACGATTTTTAGATATCAAAGCAAATTAATTCTCTGATTGTTTATGTTTTAACTATAATGTCAAATTCATGAAAAAAACAGACAGAACATCACAAGAAAGAGAAAATTAACAAATATCTAGTGAGCTGATTAAGGATACACTATTTAAAAAAAGAATACAACTCACCCCTCTGCACTAAAAGCTTGTTGCAAACTGTAAATCCAGCTCACTGTGGTCTCTTTGTGCGAGCTGACACATTACATCTAGTTCACAAAGAACTAAGAACTCTTTGCACTATATGCTTCTCAGCTTCAACAATCTTTGAAAAATAAAAGGAAATCACCAGTAAATTCTTTTCAACACAGCATCTAGGTCAAATGGCTTTTTTCACATTACACACGTGCAATACATTTATGAGATTCTTATTACATTTTGTCTTCTGAAAATGACCTATTGAGTTATAGGGAGAATCTAATTAAAGTTTTGAATCGTCACAGAACTTAATGGTTCATTGTTAAATTCACAATGTAATTAGAAATATCTTAAATTAGAAATATGACTAATATTATAACAATACTAATTCTCACTATATTGGGCTATCTTGAGTGTTTAAGATGCAATAAGATTGTTATTGCAATGTGATTGCAATATTATTAATATCACCATTAGAAATGTGACTCCTGTCAGCCTAATAACCAGTAATATATGTTCATTACAGAGATATTAAAATGATTTCTTACTAACCAAAATGATATCTCGAAGTATTATTACTTTGTAATTGTAATTGTTCATATCTTGTGTTATAATTATTGGTTGTCCCACTGTACTTACAACTTAACAAAAGGTAGAAATAAAAGCTGCTTTGCAGTTCAAAGGGTTTTACTGTGCATAGACAAAGAAGAGCATAAATACATTTTCTTGTAGTGCATAAATAAAATCATATACAGTTTGCTGAATACCAAGTATAAATATATTTTGGTTAGTCAGTTCCCTTTTAACAACTCCAAATACTCCACACCCACGTTACAACTTATGGAATTTTACATAGAAAAAAAACGAGTCATTGCGGTTTGAAATACTTGGCTCTTGTTCTCTGTCACATGACAGGCACAGTTGCAGCCAAAGAATGTATATTATTGAACAAGAAGTCCCTGTCGTCACCATGTTTCAAGAGGTGACTCCGTGAAATGCTTACTATTGCCAAGATGGAACAGATTTACTTTAGAAAACAGAACTTATGAAACAACTGTGTCTCTGGAACGTTGAACTTGACTCCAATGACTCCTATTATTGTGTGTCTTATGTGTTTAACGGTAAGTAATATGGTACCAACTGTGAGTATTCAGGCAGAACTAAATCCACTGAGAATGATAACAACCAGCAAGAAACATGGAAAACCTAAATAAACTGCCTGATCATAAACCCAGAGGATCATAAACTAATCTTTTTATTACTATCAAATTTAAGGGAAATCTTAAATGAAATAAAGCAAAAAAATATTGTCAATAAAAAGTGTAATTTACAGGTCATAAACTAGTTATTATAAAGCCATTTCTGACAACCTCGGTTCAACAAGGACCTAATTAAAGTAGCAACATCAGCACATGTGGGCTGCTTTCGCTGTGACAGTCTCATAAACAACGTAAGCAGCTAATTACACAACAATAAATGATTTTCCACTGAGGGCATGAGCCTTATATTGTTAGCTGTTGTATTTATCGACGCACAACTTTCTGATGACATTTGCTCCGGCTCCTGCTCGTCTCTATATATTAATAAAATAATGTAACCTCCTTGGCAAGAAAGCACAACATAACAAAGCTTTCCCCTTACATTTCATACCAAAGTTGACAACATAAGTCAGCCATGACAGTCTCTTCAATTCTGCGACACTGGCGAAGAAAGAAACATGATAGATTGGTGTCAAAGCTCTGGGGAGCTATAAAAGCCAGACAGAAAGCTCAGGCTGCCCATCTGTCAACAATCTCAATTAACCACTGTACAGATAGACATACTGCTCTTTCATGCAGCATTGTGAAAAAAGAAACAAGGGTCTCTATCGTGAGGGTGGGAGAGATTACTTTTTTACAAAGAGAAAACTGTGTATTCAAGTGAGCTGGATTGGTCCATCCATCAGCAGGGAGGGGGTGAGTCAAATTGAAATCTGACATTTAGAGCCTCAATGCCTTTACTCTCTGGCACTGATATGTACTATAGGAAGTGACAAATTGTTTGTATCAGGCCTGTCCCTGGTTGAAGCCTCTGATAATGTTTAGGGTTGAAATAGGCACCCTTGACATTTTGCTGAAAGGTCAGGTTTTGTTTTCATTAATGGTCCCTTTTTACATACAGCCACCAGTGGGGATGAGGATTATTGTCATAAAATGGGTTTGTGCCAACTGGTAAATGCTGCGTTATTTGTCACGACTCATCTCAATATCACGGAACATGAGGACTGTCAGGAGCAACGTCACATGCAGGTTTTACTGAAGGAGCCTGCTGTATAAATAATGTTACATCAGTAAAGTTTCAGCTGTTTGATAGCTCTGTGCAAACTCTCAAAGAGCTGATATGAACACTATTTGCAGCTGTCTTCTTAAATTTCTATAAAAAAGCAAATCATCACTCTCTCTGCGTGTGTGGGAAGATCTGTGATGAATTCGAAAAAGAAAAACATCCAAGATTATTTTGGTTCTGTAGGGTGTCTGTTTACAGCTGAATTAACAAACCTATCTGTAATTCATTTAAGGTCAGCACCAGACAAATTACTGTCTTGGATCTGGAGCTAATAAGTAGCTTGAAGCGCTGTTTATATGTATATAGTCCTATATTACTGCTGATTGTCTGTGTGGCATTTTTTATTAGCCAGCCTCCTGAGGGAACAGTGGGGCAAATTGGGCCATTTTCTTTCATTCTGTGTGTCTGTTGGAAAGCGAATACAAATAGACATCCACTGTGTCTGCTGAGGTTTTTCGCTTAAACTTCAGCAACTTGTACATGAAAATCACCAGTGGCTTTGTTTTGGACACAAAATGATGTTTCACTGCCACAATTTACCTTTAACTACCCTAATGAAAGAAATACTATGCTATATGTAGGAAGACTATTAAGGTTTATTTATCCTTGGCTGCAGGCAGAGCAGACTACTGCCTGGGGGGGCATGACTCCAGGTCCTACTAAGGGCCCTTTTATAGTATTTGTTCTTTTTTTTTTAATGAGCTCATGCTACATATGAAATAATGAATAAAATATTATTTTATTCTTCACAGGTTTAGGGTTTTACAACAGATTGGCACAATTTCAAAAATATGACGAAGGTTGAAAAACACCTGAACTGTCCTTTAATGTATTTTGCTATCTGACATTAAAGCGCTTCTTGAACAGGGGCACTGTACCAAAAATCTAGCCTTAAAAGTATCAGAATCTTCTACATCAGTGTCAGTACCATTAATTAAAGTTCTGTGCAGAAATAAACAATTGGCTGCAAAATACATAACAGGCGAGTCCGAAATGCACCTTACTTTTTCAAATCTTTACCACTGTGTTTAGCACCTTGGAAGTTTCTGCTTACAGACTTCCCTTTATGGCATCAATTATATTTCCACATAGCTGGGTCGGTGTCAAAGTCGAGCATAGGAGTTGTGAAGAGACCGGGTAGGCAATAAATAGCTAAAATAATGAAAAATTCAGTTTCACAATTAAACTACTTCTACAACTTAGATATTAAGTTTGTCTTGTTAGGACTTACCACCCCACAGTTTCTAACAATGAGTAAAACAAGGATATAAATGAATATTGATGACTTTTTAGGATGATTTCATTGTTTTAGTATTCAGACCAATCACAAGACATAACTTCCTTGCCATATCACGTCAGCTGACTTCTCAAAGGTGTCACCTGACTCTAGCAGTAGGTAAACTGTAAACAATGCAGCCGGTAAAAGCAAACACTCCATTGGAGAGCTGCAGACGCATTTGGAGTTAATTGGTCCAGACAGGTGTCGCTCATGCCGGAGGGGGCGGGCTCAGCACGTTTTGAATGAGGAAATAGATCGTAAAACAGGCAGTTGTTTTTTTCTCTTACTGTATGTTTGTTGAACTGCAAAGCAGAAAATGTGCAGAGCGGTTTTTCTCCTCGCTGTTTTTAGTTTAACGAGTCCTGCTGCTGACGCTTTAGACAATGGTCTTGCTCTGACACCCACCATGGGCTGGCTGCACTGGGAGAGGTTCATGTGTAATATCGACTGTGACAGAGACCCCGGTAACTGCATCAGGTGAGAGAGCCCGCGGACAGCCTGACGTGTTTGTTGGAAATAAATTAAAAAATTTAAATTAATGTTTCACCGTTATTTTTAAGTATGTTTCCTAAATTAAGTTTTTACATTTGCTGTACATGCTTTACCAAAGAAATCCTATTGTACACAGGAAGTGACGTATGCTTCCACGTTGCTTCGTTAGGATCGTAATCAATAGAACTCTATAGACCTTTATTTTTTTCTATTGTAGTTATCATCAGTTATTTTAAATTAATATTCATATTATTGCTATTATTTATAAAACATGACCTTGGTAATTGTCTCCATTTTTAAGTTGGATGTCTGCGTTAATCTTAAACACCAATAAACACAAGTTGAACTGGACCAAGAGAATCATTCAAGACCTTCTTGAAGATATGAGCATTATCAGCAGTTACACGTTACCTAGCAGCAAAATTTCAGATGAATATAGGGACTATATCTTAAAGCACAACAGATATAATAATAATAATAATAATAGTAATAAATAGTTCCATGAATAAAATGACTGCAACCATACAGCAACCAGTTGACTAGTATCCTTTGACTATGTCTCATATTAACAGAATGCTATGAGGACAGAAACTAATGATGATGATGATGCAGGCCCATAATGACAGTACCTGATTTAATTTTACTTTATTTGTTCTTTGGTTTGAGGCATGTGGAGATCTTGGTGCAAGAGATATTGATGTCAGTGAATGATGTAATAACCTTCCTAAAGCACAAAGTGCAAATTCCAAATGAGACGAGTAATGAGACGATTTGCAGGAACAGACGGGTTTAATTACTAGAAAAAGTAGAATCAGTAATAACAGACATTGTTTCAGGGCAATCAATTAAATTTCAATCAATGTCCTAATTATTTTCTAAATTAATGAATAGTAGTTCTCTGGAAAGCTTCAGAAAACAGTGAAAAATGCTGCAAATCTTGAGGTCTCACTTTGTTTGACTAATATTCAAAACCTGCTATTTAATAAACTAGGCTATAATATAAGACAAGACAATGTAAGACATATTATCTGATCTGAGAGTATGGATCTTCTTAACTAATTGTCAAAATAGTTTTGTGTCAACTGTGAACTGAGTTTGAATAAGAAATATAACAAAATGAATAGGAAATTCTCGTTGTCATGAGGTAATGTGAAGACATGTCTCCCTGCGATTCCTGTAGCACTGCCAACAGGTTGGACTGGCTTGACACGACCAAGCTGCCCCCACAACATGGTTTAGATTCAGTGACTTTATTATAGACAGAGAACAGTTGTCTGCTTCCTCCCTAAATAGTTCTGTTACAGTTTAGAACTGTCCTTTGAGAAATTATTCAGTCGTAGATTATTTATTATTCAAGATCCCTTTATCCTGAACGTATGTTCCAGAACATCACATTGCCTCCACCATACTTGTTGCTTCCAAACACCTCAAACAGATGTCTGCCTGTAACACATATCCTGTCTTCCTCTGTCAGGGACTATGTCCTTTTTCCATTTTAACCGTTTCTTGTTATTGGCCAGTTGTTGGCCAACTGTGCCTAGAAGGCCAGCAGCCTGAAGTCGCCTCTTTCTTATTGACATTGGGATTGTTTTTTCGTAGGCACTATTTAATGAAGCTGGTAATTGAGGACCTGTGAAACATCTGTTTCTTAAACTACACTCTAATTTATTTGTCCTCTTGCTCAGGTGTGCACCTAGGCCTCCCAGTCCTCTTTTTATTCTGGTTAGATTCGCTTTGTGTTACTCTGTAGTACGAGACTGTTGTAAGAGATCTTCAGTTTCTTGACAGTTTCCCGCATATAATAGTCTTCATTTCTCAGAACAAGAACAGGGGAAAAACAAGAAAACAAGTTCTTTGTTTCTGGCCATGTTGAATATGTAATCAAACCCACAAATGCAGATGCTCCAGATCCTTAACTGATCCAAAGAAGCTCAGTTTTATTTCTTCTTTAATCAGCACTGTTTTCAGCTGTGCTGACATGATTGCGAAAAGGTTTTCTGATTAATTAGCTTTTAGCTGGATGCAGCTGGAAGACTAGGCTAATTTAGTCCGCCTATGTACATATTCCAATAAAAATCCCTGCTGCTAATTGTCATTAATCTGAAATCTCTAATCTTACTTACTCAGTTACTTAATTCGTCAGTTATTAGAATAGATGCAGATTAATTTTCTTACAATGGACTAATGGATGTATCTCTAATCATGACTACTAGTAAGTGAAGATTCAGTTTTCTGTTTTTTTAAGAGATGCCTGTGCTGATTCTAACAAAAGCCTCAGTTCCTGTGTACAGAATGATTTCCCTAGGCAATAAAGCATTTAGAGAACCAAATGTCAGCCTATTGGCTGAAACACTATTGTGTTATATTACTTAACAATGAGCAACGGCAAAACTAGCATTCACTGTTATGTTCCTCCAGCATGCACATTATGTGGCTGCCATAATACTGTTGACCATGACATTGAATACTGGCATCTTACTCTCATCGTTGCCTGTCTCCTCCTGTTGCCCTGGCAGTGAGCAGCTGTACATGCAGATGGCAGATGTGATGGTGAAGGAGGGCTGGAAAGACGCCGGTTATGAGTATGTCTGCATTGATGACTGCTGGCCCTCCCGTGAGCGTGATGCCAAAGGCCGCCTGCAGGCAGACCCCAAAAGATTTCCAGGGGGCATCAAGAAACTGGCCGACTATGTGAGTAGTAGGTAGAAAGGAGGCATTAAGAGTCTTATGCAAGTGAAGTATTAATGCCATCAGAGAGAGAGGGGTTCAGAGAGACTTAAGGAAAGTCCTTGAGCTGCATTATGATTATATAATGGGAAACTATATGATATTCAACACATTTCCCACAGATGATTCTACAGGGTGCAGTTTTACTAAATCAGCAGTGCACTGTATCCATGCTTGGAAATCTTTGACAAAAGGTTTGAGAAACCTGTGACCGTGTAGAAGTGATTACAGTCAGATACATTATATATTCATTCAAGCCAACCTGCAGTTATTTACATAACGAAGGGGAAGGACCAGATGTGGAATGCAGGTCTCATACAGATTTCATACGGTTAGAAACTCAGCACCTGGAGCCAAGTGAGATGCGTAGGCATATATTGTCTCAGGTAGGAGTATGCTGTCATTCACACTGTTTGCTATGGACAGTAGTAGTGGAGGAGTTTTGTGACTCGTAGAAAACTATGACAGGCCGATTCCTGCACAGGCAGCTAATAGGTGATTCACCAGGAAAGGAATATACTGTTTTTAGTGTTTAGCTGTGCAACATCGCCACCTACAGACCAATGACAGCCCATGAAAATAACTTTGTTCAGTTTAAAACCGTTGACTAAAGTATTTTTCTGTTTTAGGTCCATTCTAAAGGTCTGAAACTGGGCATCTATGCAGATGTTGGGAAAAATACCTGTGCTGGATACCCTGGGAGTCTGGGCTACTATGAGATAGATGCTCAGACATTTGCTGACTGGGAAGTGGATCTGCTGAAATTTGATGGATGTTATATGAACTGGACTTTGCTGGGAGAAGGTAAGTTTTTAACTCAAACTTGCAATCTCAACATGAATTGTCAATTTTGTCTCCAATTACTGCAGTGTAATTCACCAGAAGCAAATGTTAGTTTAGAACATTTATTACACCCACTGATTGATAGACACAATATTGGAAATACGTTAACTGTTACATGTTTGGCAATATCGTAGGCAGGCACTGTGGTTTTTCTCTTGTTCAGTATCTTCATAGATTCACCTATCATTTAATATTTCTTCTGGCTAAGGCTACGTAAATATGTCAAAAGCACTGAACAAAACTGGACGAAGTATCCTGTACTCCTGCGAGTGGCCTTTGTACGAATGGGCTTACCAAAAGGTCAGTGATGAATTTGAAGACTTCCTATTAGTTATAACCCACTGCCTGATGACACAATTTGCTTTATGTTATGCTACATAAAAGAGCATTTTCTGTGCCGGCAGCCTAACTACACGGCAATTCGTGAGACATGTAACCATTGGCGCAACTTTGATGACGTGTTTGACTCCTGGAGCTCTGTCAAGTCCATCTCAGACTGGACTGCCTCTCATCAAGACATCATCGTCCCCATGGCTGGACCTGGGGGTTGGAATGACCCCGATATGGTACTTTACTCTAGTCAAGCAACCCCCAGTAAACGCATCATCTTGATGCATTGCTTTTTGAAGGAGATAAGTGGGAATTACTGAGTTTCAGAAAAATATTGTTTTTTGGTACATGCATATTTCCCAGAATGTCAAACTAGTCCTTCAAAGTCCAACACCTTAGTTGAGTCTCTTATTATGAAGCTCATAGATTTTACAATACAGCTGAAACTGAGATCACATTTTTTGGACAACAAAGTTGTCCAAACTGCCTTGTTTATTTACATATTTATGATTTTGGTGCATTTCTCTAGCTGGTAATTGGAAACTTTGGCCTGAGTCATGACCAGCAGGAGTCTCAGATGGCATTGTGGGCCATCATGGCTGCCCCTCTGCTCATGTCTAATGATCTGAGGAACATTTGTCCTCGCTCCAAGAAGCTGCTGCAGAACAGACTCATCATAGACATCAGCCAAGACCCACTGGGCAAACAGGGATATCGCACTGGAAAGGTGGGTGCATTTTCCCTTCTGGAATGACAGGTGTCAGCATTTATCATACATGTGGTTCCTATTTTAAAATGCTGAACTTATGCATTTATTAAGATTTGTTAAATGTGAGTGAACTTAAAGTGATCATGGCAATTAAAGGTCTGACATTTTTGTCCAGTTTGACAACTTTGAAGTGTGGGAGAGGCCTCTGTCTAAGAAACGCCTGGCTGTTGCCGTGCTGAATAAACAGGAAATCGGGGGTCCCAGAGGGTATGTCATCAGAGCAGTTCCTGGCTGGAAGATATGTGACCCCCAGTGCAACGTTACACAGATCCTCCCCGAATACAAGGAAATGGGTGTTCAGACTCAACAGAGCAAAATAGTTCTGTCTGTAAACCCTTCAGGCACTGTTCTGCTGACTGTCACTCCCCTCAGTGGCGACTTTACAGAAATGTACAAACTGCACTGGGAGGATGTATCTGTCAAACAAAAGCATGCAAACTTTTTGTAGTCTTTTGGTGATTATGCACTTTATCTACCTAAATAGTTTTAGCCTTCACTGCTAGTAAAGGTTAAACTGTCTATAAAGGCAAATAAAATATAACTACATAAAAGGGAAAAAGAAGAGCTGAACTCCAAAGTATGTTTTAACAGATTTATTGAAAATGACTCAATCCAGAAGAGTGGACCACAGTTTAGAACTGGATGACCTGGCCCTGTAAGAGAAAAGATGAAAATGTTTTACTTAAAATGATGCTGACATAAACATGGATGTGTCAAAGATTATTTACTCCAAGTGCTGCCTACAGAAAATTTTGACAAACCTTTGTGATACATTTAATAAAGATTTTTAAACTTTAACATGTGGGTGTGTTGACTTAATTCTACATCAAAGCAACGGTAAACATTTCTATTGAAGAAACAAGACAAATATGCTGCTATGTACTGAATGTATTAAGATTCATCCTGACAAAGACCACCACAAGCTTATTGTCAGGAAAGTACACTTCAGTGAAACTAGTCATTACCAAAGATTTTTTCTGTCCTCTATAGGACTCAGTTTATGAAATAGTTCAGCGATAAATCTTGGTTTTGTGTTTCAGTATTTAATACAGCTATACCAAATTTCCAAGACACAATTGTCCCCTATTTTTAGTTAACTTCTTTCCTGCCATAAATTCACAGGCATTTATAGTATGAATTGTATTAATAAAAGGCTAAAGTAAATAAATATATTTTAAGTAAATTAACATATTTCCTACAAAAAAAGGACATTAATTCAGTACAAGGCCATAACAGAAGCAGTCAATCTGAGCTGTTTTCTTCAGTGTTTGACCTCATGCTTCTATGCAACTATAGTTCTATACAATGGGACCCGTATAATCACTTGATACTACTCTGTATACTTGACCAGGTAAAATGCAGAAACAGTTAAAGGTAAGTTAGAGGACTCCATGTTTCCTTTATGTAAGCTGTGTTTCACTACATTTTGTCCCACGTTTTATCTTTACCACTGTGTGATGCTGCATGATGAAATGTTTTCATTTAAGTGATATTAGACGTCCATGCAATTTAAAGCAAAACAAGCCAGTGTGCAGTCAAATCACACAAAATTTGATATAATTTTAATAAAATCTGTCGTACATAAAAATCCTTGTTCTGCCTGACATTTTATTTGCCTTTTGATTCTTCCTGTTATGTTTGAGAAAACATTAACAGAACAGCTACTCACAGTAGAGTAGTACAAGAGCACAATGTTCGCCATCCCTCAGACTAATATTAAAGCTTCTCATTCTAACACCATCAGTAACTACAACTTCTTTATTACATATCCTCTAGACCTGGGGTTTCCAAACCTGGTCCCTCAAGGTCCCTGCTTGTTTTCCATCACTGGTCTACAGTAGTTCCATCAATCTACAGCTGGAAGAAACTTTCTCAGATATGGTTAGATAAAGACAAAGTGGACTGGTATGTTGCAGCTTCTGTCTAAACTGAATACACCAGAACCAAGTAATCATCAGTGAGTAAGGCAGGGCTAACTGGAAAACAGGTACAGTGTTGACCAGGCTGGACCAACAGGACCAGGTTTATAAACTCCCACACTAGAGATGTGTTAAAATGTAAATGTACAGTTAACATTCAAAACAAGGGGCTGATTACATTAAATTTAATTACATTAAGTAAATTAGGTAATTAAACTCATAACTGTGTTATATGTCCCTGCCTCTTATCATTCACGCTGTATCATTTGATATTTTGTAGTTTAATTTATTTACCGTTTTATTATTTATATTTTATTAATTTAATTATATCAAATTCAGTTTGAGCCAAGTATGCATCCACAGGTAGAATACGGTTAGATTTAGGATTTTATGGGTTGTACTTCATTGCTCTAGGCTCAAGATGTCACATTATACAACTCAGAAAGTAAATCATAATGTGAAGCACAGTACAGTGATATACATGCAGACATCACTGAATACCGACACCTACCTTTCTCTTCTTGTCACCACCCAACTCGAAGTGCTTGCATCTCTTGATGGCCAGCATTCTCTTGGATCTGCAGTTGGGCTCCACACACTCAAGCCTCAACACAATTTTCTTTGTTGTCTTGGCCTGAAACAGCAGTATAACATTCAGTCCGACTTCACACACATTGCTCCTATATTTGGGCAGTCACTAAAAACGTAATAAAGGTATTTAAAAACGTGGTAAAACAGGTAGTGATATTTGAGAAGACAAATACATTAAGCAGGTAAAAGTAAGACTAGAAAGTTATGTTTACCTTTTTACGGAAAATGGGCTTCGTTTGACCACCATATCCGCTCTGCTTTCTGTCGTATCTCCTCTTACCTGAACAACATTAACAGTTTAGCTACATTTTGTAATATGTAGCATTTTCCACACATATTAGACTTATATATTTTTACCCTGAGCATAGAGAGAATCCTTTCCCTTCTTGTACTGGGTAACTTTGTGGGGCTGGTGCTTCTTGCACTTCTTGCAGTAGGTCCTGCGGGTCTTCGGGACGTTCACCTGAACAACAGACGAAACCTTGAGCAAACATGCAGATAGTCTAAAACCCGAAAGCCTGATTAAGTAATTTAAGTCCCTGTGAAACTGCAAAAACGCTTCATTCACGTTGCATACAAACTAGCTAACAGGTAGCTAGCTAACAGCGAATCTAGCCCAGCACATATGACAACTACTAAACATTTAGTTTTAGTCGACACGTTTCTGTGGCATTCTTCATGCGAAACCATTTCTTTTAAATCATAACTTTCCAAAATCATGTCACCTTAGTGACATTTTTGGATATTTTCGTGTCCTCTCGTTTAACGCTGAATCGCCCCGGTCAGAGTACATGCAGCTTAGCAGACGCTAACGTGTTAGCATTATAACAACTCATCAGTTAATCGATTGCCATGTCGTTATATTAACATTTAGGACTGTGGCAGCGTAACAAGCTGCCTGGTTATCGGTTTAGCCTGAAACACGTTTTAAGAAAATTTTCATTAAAGTAGGGCAGTGAACAGCGTTTTCACTGCAGCATACCGGTGGAACTGTAAACACATTATAACAGCAAAAATTAGCACTTACACGGCTAATACTAACACCTGTATGTGTATCAACGCGTTGTTAATATACATGAATGAACTATAATCAAAAAAGATGCTTTAATCGGCAAGATTAAGTCGGATTCGACAAAATGTAGTCGTGTAATAATTTCATACCATGGTTGCGACCCGATGCAGAGGAAAAGAGGAAGGTGGAAGCCGGAAGCAGTTCTTAAAGTAGACCTCAGCGCTGAGCACGCTGCAGACGTATTATCTGCCCCCTAGCGGCCGGGGGTCAGGACGACAGATGTAAGATGTAGAAGAGCTCCAAGTGACTGCAGGCTTACAGGCTGCTACAGGGGGTTGTCATTGTAAAACCAATTGAGCTGATTTTTTTATGCCTGCTGCAAAAGTTATATCAATATGAAGTTTGTTTATGTCTTGCCACCGCATTTGTCAAATTAGCAGTACAGTGACTAAGAATTCCTATCAAATAAATGTTGAAGAGTTTACCCATATTTGGGTAATGCCTAATGCTCAGCCTGCTTCCACTTATCACCAAAACTGTCCTGAGGGCTGATATGAAAATGAGCAGGAAGAAAAAGGGGAAGTAAGCAGAGTCAATTCCTCTCTGAGGGTGCGTTTAAGTTTATTGCATCACAGACTAACACACATTTTATGGAACGCAAGCAACTGAAGGGTTGCACCTAAGGTTAATGCCATCGCTTCAAGCTTCAGCATCTGTAGTTGTCTCTCTGGTGCTTGACTTTCCTTTTTTGGCTGTCTGGGTAAGTCATAAAGCTCTTTGAATGTAGACTGCAATGTTAAGTACTTTAGTCTGTTTAACAAGTACAGAAGCAGATCTTTCATTGAATTTAGACTGGGGTAAGACTAGGGACATGAGCAGCAGGAAATTCTGTGTTGATCTGTACAGGTGCTGAACTGAAATCCACATAAAGCAAAATCTAAATGGAGTGTGTCCTCAACACAAAACTACAAATGCAGACAACAAATCATAATACATTTATGGATTAGAATGCAATATATTTATTTGAGAGTCTTGTTTGCTATGGCTAATTCTGCTGTATTTTACAGAGATGACAGTGTGTTGCATAAACAGTTGTTTAACTACATCTTGCAACACTAGTATGGTGTATGATGTAGTTGTGATCAGATAGCAGTTTCATGCGGTTGCCTTTATTATCAAATGGTTTTCAACTTCTGAATTTATGAGAACTTTTATAAACTGCAATTTAAGATGTTTCCCTAAAATAGTCTTTATTTACATGCACCCCTGTTAATATGAGTAGGGGAGTATTATTTGTGTTTGGATTTAACTCTTACAACACCGAATATGCCTGTCTCTCTGTCTGACGCTCACATATACAAACATACATAGACACACATATGTTTTTGCATAAACCACTAATCTATCAGGAAAACATCAGGAAAGAGAGCATCCTGTCAAACCAGCTCTTTCATGATATGATTATGCTTGCTGTGTCATACACAGTGGACATCAGGAAACAAAATAAACTATTGCATTGCAACATCTTCAATAGTCTTCAACAACTTAGGGGACATTTGCATTCGTGCTACATCGTGTGCACCAACATAGTCACACAGTTATTTACAGGTTTGAATGGTCAGTTGACCATCACCCTGACAGACGCGCAAGTCATAAGTGGTAAACTATGTAAGATTTAAAACGTTGTTTTATCATTAGCATTTAGCATTAGAAAGCGAGAAAGGCTTCTCTCTGCAGAGTGTTGTCATGTAGTGCAAAAAGGTCTTCAAAAGTTCTGCAAAATCTAAATGAGAGTCTTCTATATAATTCTATAACTAAGTGTTTCAGCATATGCCACAGGTATGTAAGATATATATTTACATAGCAACAGATAACCACATTTGAGAGAGAGCGAGATAATTTCAGGTTGACATGCTACAGTTTCAGGGCACAGGGTTTATTCTCTCTTCATGCTGCAGTACAGCACTGATGCAACTTCCCTATCAGTTTGTCTGTGTCAGCCACCATGAGTCAACTCCCTTCACAAAAAAAAGACAATCTTCAGATGGCTACGATACCGTTAAATATTAATGCTCTGTTTCGACTGTCTAGCTCCAATCGATCAGAGACAGAAAGGAGGGGTGGTTCCTCGTATGTGTTGGTTTTCAGTTGTCAGTACCAGAGTTTGCTGACCTCCACTGAAGTTAGTGATGTGAGAAAACTTTAGGTTGCGACAAATGAGGAATGAGTAAACAATGTTTCACAGAATAGGGAACATGACTGTTCATGACGGCACAGACTAACTAATAGGTATTATCTGTCTAGTGTGAAGAAATGTCACAGTCCTGGTTAGTAGGGAGGGACAGAAGCCTATGTTAGTGTTACAGTTCAGATGGTAGAAGGAAGTGCTCAAAAGCTCAAAATAGGCTGCGCTGAAGTGCAAACACATCTGACAGAAACTAACTGACAATGAGCATTCAGCTGTGTAGGGTGAGTATCTAACAGTCCACGTTTGACTCGGCTACTGTCAGTGCACGGTGTGTTGTATTTTATAATAATCTTTGTCCAGAATATCATTTTCTTGTTTCTTTGTTTGTTCTTTTTTTGCATCAGCCTGATGTAACTGTGAAAGTGAAATTTCATTTGATAAGTTCCAACGTAAATGTTATTTGTCTGTTTCATACTGAATGCTAACCTGACACACTAGCATGTCAATTGTCTCTAATGACATTTAATTGAGATTTTAATTATACAGAATTTTTATTTTTTATTTGTTCATTCCATTTTCTAATCTGTGAAGATATTTTATTGCTGTTCTTCTGGAAATGGGTGGTTTCAGTGTTTCATAGTCTACATTATTATCTTGCACTAGCGGACAGTGTTTCTCTGCCACACTCTACCTTTACCTAGCCGTGTGCCTCGATTTTGAGGTGCTAGTTTCATTTCAACACAAATAGTTACCAGGTGATAAAAACAAGACACAGTAGGTTGTTATAAACTAAGAGAGATAGGCTTTTATATTTGCATACTTGTCTTATCATGAGGTAAAATGTAATTTTGACTGTGCAAAGTAAGTAGGTACGTAGCCTTGTGGTGATGAGATTGTTCAGTTGTATACTCATGTATAAGGGGTTCATATCTAAAAGGGTACAGTTTAACGTTAACTTAAGTAACCAGGTTGCAATAGAACCTGGTTAAGAGATCCTAAAAATCAGTGTATCTGCCTTGTTAGTCCAAACAACATGAAATACAAACCCCAAAAAGCTTTTGGATGTAGATAATTAATTTTATATTAAATACAATTGCAAAAAGTGGAAGCATAATGTTAGCCTATCACTTAATACCTTGTATACAAGGAATTTCTTTTCACAGAACCCTTTTACAAAAAGCATCTTCTACATTTGGGTCCCTGTGATAGTGACCAGGATATAATGATTAAGGGAAACAGATGTGCCACTGGGGGGAATTTTGAAAACAGAGGATGCTGCTGGCATGAAAAGCAGGGCTTATGCAAACTACAGCTAATCGCACGCTGATACATGAGTCTCTTTTCATCCCTTTCCAGAGCTTTCTCACGACTTGTGACATTTCTCTGACTCTACAAAGAGAGGATAAACATCAGTCTAAATTCTGCTACAGTAGTTATAATAAAAGGTTTTATTTAAGCACTGTGTGAAATGCAACACAACCCAAAGCTGCCTTACAGTGCTTAGAAAAGCACAGTTCTCAGCAGCTGTCAGCACATTGACACCTGCCTAAATTGAGGTGTGAATGTTGTCTTTAGTGTTGTTGTGCAACAAAGAAAACAGTGTGGGCTTTGCTGCTGTTATGCTTTACAACAATATTCATTATTCCTTGTTCCCATGCAGATTAATGTTGACTGAATAATGTCAGACAGTGTACTTGAAGAAGTCTTCATTAAAAGATCTCAGCAGAAGAAGAAGACATCCCCTTTGAACTACAAGGAGAGATGGTTCATTCTGACCCAGGAAAAAATTGCGTACTATGATTTTGATCCTGACAAACGGGTACATATTTGAAAGAAATACATTTGTCTGTGATTAATGTTTACTAGTTGCTACATTTGTGTGTTTATCTGCTGAGTTACATGACTGTTTCCTCATCTGTTAAGCAGAAGCGAAAAGGATTGAAGGGATCAGTTGACCTTGAGAAGATCAAGTGTGTAGAGACGGTTCAACCAGAGCCCAATGCTCCACAAGAGCGCTTGTATGCATTCCAGGTAGACGTTTTTCTAATAGTGATAGACTGTGTAGACACGTGCGGCTTATGAAATGCATATTCTGCCTACCGGGAAAAAAAATAGTTTAATCCTCCAATAGTCAATAACGTGAAAGTCAATTGTTAAGAAGTGAAACCGTCTCTCACACTCAGATGAACTAGGGACTTTTAGTGACCATGCAGGTGTTGCCATTGAACAAGTATGTTAAATCACTAGCTGGCAATCTAGCTGGCATTAACTAACAAATTGTGTTTATTTCATCTGCTAGTGAATATGTATAAACACAGCTTTTGTTGCATTCATAGCAATATATTCTACAAAACTGTTCACTAGAGACTGCCTGATATGTATCTACTAATTTTTCTACAGATCATATATGATGAAGGGCCTTTGTACATCTTTGCAAAGACTAAAGATGTTCGGGATCACTGGATAAAGAAGCTGAAAGAAAGTAAGTACATCCACACAGACTTACAAATGAACCTCATGCTTGTGTGTCATGTCAGTCACTTAATCTCATGTGTGGCCATATCTTATCATGCAGTGTGAGCACGACAGAAGAGCTGCGTGCCAGTGCTAATGCAAATGTTGATTTAATGTAAATGTCACTTGTGTGCACGTTTCCATACTTGTGCATAGTGGTGCGCTTCAACAAGGACCTGATGCAGAAGTACCATCCTTGTTTCTGGGTCGACGGGGTGTGGTTGTGCTGCCACCAGGAAGTAAAACTAGCTATGGGTTGCAAGGTGCTAGATAATAAGAATGGTGAGAAAAATTCTTCTGGTTTGAAATCTGACAAAATATCACTGTTAAATTGAACCATTTACATATTAAATTCATAGTATTAAATTGTGTCATTAGGGTTTACATCTAAACCGTCTCGGAGAAAGGGATCCAGGAAGCCTCTTCCTCCAACCCCAACAGAGGTACACACACAGTCCTTTTAGATCAATATTCACCAGTATTCACAATTGGTGACTAATTTTCTCTCTAAAACAGCCACTAAACCTACATTGTTTCAGGAGAAAGCTGTTCGGCCCCTACCTCCACAGCCTCATGAGTCTCCTGCCCCTCCTGGAGGCATGACTGTCATAGCTGAATATAATTACACACCAGTGTCAGACCAAGACCTGGAGCTGAGGAAGGATGAGGAGTACACTATCTTGGAAAAGTCTGACACAAACTGGTGGAGGGCTCGAGACCAATATGGGTAAGGTGAAATAATTAATTAATTTCAAGAATCTGATTACTTAAAACAAATCTATTAGTTCAGGGTCTGCACTTATATCTTCTGGTCTAATGAGTCTCTGGTATGAAGACATTTACAGACTAGATCAGGAGATGGCACCAAGCGTGTTTGGTATTTTACCAATTCAGTTTTAAGGGCTGCTTCATGAATGGAAAAGTCTGCTATTATAAATAAAAAAATGTATAGAAAACAGAATTAAAATACTGATAATTTCTCATTTGTTTGAATTACATTTATTTGAGGATTGTCCTACTAATATTGACAAGCATTTTCATTTCCTGCCAATTTCCTGTTTGTGTACATGAATGTAGACATTATTAACCTATAATGTGTTTCATTTTCTTTTGCAGAAAAGAAGGATATATACCTAGTAATTATGTTGTGGAAGCAGAAAGTGGGCTAGAAAGATTTGAGTGAGTACTGGGTGCTATTGTACCATCATAAAATACTAAATTAGGTTAAATGCATTACTTTTATGTTAAAGGATTAATACTTAAAGTTTCTTGACTGTGAATCAATATTTTCTTTATTTGGTAAAGCAACAAATGCCACAGAAATAGTATTCAGGAAAAGTGACACTCACACATTTATTTTTACAGCTGGTATTGCAAGAATATGAACCGTAGCCAGGCAGAAAAGCTGTTAAAGACTGAGGTAAAGTTTCCCATACACAATGACTGACATACAAAATATTACAGGAGAGAAAGTTTTGACATGTTTGTGCACCTGAAAGTGAGTTAAAATGTGTTGATGCGTTGTTTCTAATTTCAGAACAAAGATGGAGGCTTCTTGGTACGGGACTCAAGCAAAGCCGGGAAATACACAGTGTCTTTGTTCACTAAAGGTTGCGGGTGAGTAAGGGTGTACCATTTATACACCGTGTCCAGTGGCTCCACTCATGTATGAACATATCAAAAGAAGAACTGTCTGTAATGAAAGCGGAAACAGTGGGCGACAGAGGGAGAGAGATGTAAATTTTTCATGCAAAACGTGGACTAATCTTCCTGCAGAATGTTTTCATCACAGACTCTAAGACTGAACTACACTGTGGAAAAACCTCCTCTTGCATACGTGATGCATGATGAGGTTCCTGTGTTGATGAAAACCTGCTGAATAAATCAACTTTAGGTTACTCGTCCTTTTATCTCCACAGGGAAACAGGTGGAAGCTGCAGACACTATAACATCTGCACCACGGCACAGGGACAGTTTTATCTGGCAGAGAAGCATAATTTCAGCACCATCCCAGAGCTGATCAACTACCACCAGCACAATGCAGCAGGTTAATACAGTACCTCGGAATATTAGGATATCTGACAGAGTCATTTTCAGATTTACTTCTCTGGAATTTGTGAAATAATCAAAAAAATAAGAGGAATTGCAGAGATACAAAAACTAGATACAGAATATTAAAAAAGAGTCAAAGTCATTCCATCATAACTGTTGACGTCAAATGTAATACAGGGGTGTATCTCCCTCACCAGGTATGGTCAGCAGGCTGAAATACATCATATCTACTCGGGCACGACCTCCATCAACAGCAGGGCTTGGCTATGGTAAGTGTATGACTGTATCAGTATCAGTATGACTTGATCAACAGACAGAGCTTAAACACACCTGGCTAGATGTTTCCCTATGTGTGCAGCTTTAACCACCAGTTCTTCCACCAGTATGAGCTTTGAGTATTTCAGGACACAAGCACATTTGTTAAAAATAACGAGTTCCTTCATTGTTAAAAGAGTAGTTTGACATTTCGGGAAGTTATCTTATTATTCCTTGCTGAGTTACACATTCATATTGAAATGATCTTGCAGGCTCCAGTTTAGCATAATGACCAGAGGGGAGATACATCCACTTAGCAGTACCACTGAAGCTCTCATAATTACCATGTTATATTCTAATCCATAAAAAATAAGTTTTATGAGGGCTGTGTGCATGACTATTTATTGGTCAAGAGCAGTGACACAATTCCTATAATGTGTCAATTACTGAGCTCCAAACATATTGATACATGTATTTGGCTGCTATATATTAAGCCCTATTGGTGTCATCATCTGTTTCCAGTTGTTATGCTAAGCTAAGCAGCTGCTGGCCAAAGTTTACCCCCCTCTGAGACATGAGTGTCATTTCAGCCCTTAGTCGTTACAATCCCAACTACCAGAAAGAAAGTGAAAGTCTGGATGCTGCAGAAATAATTAGAGTTCTTCCATTCACTCTTGTTTGCACCAGGCGTGTGGGAGATTGACCCCACACATCTCACCTTCATCAAGGAGCTGGGCAGCGGCCAGTTTGGAGTGGTGAAGTACGGAAAGTGGCAGGGCCAGCATGACGTGGCCATTAAGATGATTAAAGAGGGCTCCATGTCTGAAGATGATTTCATAGAAGAGGCCAAAATCATGATGTAAGCAAAACTAAAAGAGTCTGAATTTGGGCTACTGTTGTGTGAGTGCACTGTAAATGTGACACACTGTGTAGTCTCTGTAACATATGTGAGGAAAACCAGTACATAATACTTAACTTCCTTCTGCTTTTTCTTAAACCAGGAAGCTTCGTCATGAGAACCTGGTTCAGCTGTATGGTGTCTGTACCAAACAGAAACCCATTTATATAGTGACTGAGTTCCTTTCAAACGGATGCCTGCTGACTTACCTCAAGGAGGGCTTGAAACAGCACCCGACAACAGTTCAGCTTCTAGAAATGTGTAAAGACGTCTCTGAAGGCATGGCCTATCTTGAGTCGCAGCAGTACATCCACAGAGACCTGGTGAGAGATAAAGATCTGCAAATCATACTTCACTGTATTCCTGCATCACTGCATCATGCTGTGCTAAGATACATTGAGATAATGTTTGAGCCAAAGTTAAGTATAGTTTGTTTTATCCACAGGCTGCCAGGAACTGTTTAGTAGATGGTAACGGTACTGTGAAAGTGACTGACTTCGGACTATCAAGGTAAACTAGTTCATGTGAATTTAAAAGACACACTGAGGTCACTCGTGTGTTTGCATTTTACTTGACTATTTACATTTTATCCTCAACTACATTTTTACAGGAAAACTTTGTATTATTTACTCCCTTACATTTATTTGATAGTTTTAGTTACTTTCTGTATACAGATTTTACCCTACAAATAAAACTCAACTTAAAACATAAAACAATGCTCTTCACAATGAGCACTTTGTGCTTCTGATGCTTTAGACAGTAATTTGTCATGTCTTTTTTTAGAATGCAGAACTTTTACATGTGTTGAGTATTTTGACATTGTGATATTTGTAGCTATGTTTGTATTTTAAGTAAAGGATCGTCCACCACTGTTTTAGGTATGTCTTAGATGATGAGTACACAAGCTCAGCAGGTTCCAAGTTTCCTGTACGTTGGTCACCTCCTGAGGTCCTCCTCTACTGCAGATTCAGCAGCAAGTCAGACATATGGGCATATGGTGAGAACACAATCTACAATACACTATAATATATGATAATATAGTATATAATATAGTTTCTGGTTTCTTTTTAAGTGTAAACTAAGCTTAAATCTTAAAACGTCATAACTACTTTGTCACCACATTAACTCTTTCTGTAATTATTTAGGGGTTCTTATGTGGGAGGTGTACACATTAGGACGGCTTCCGTATGACCGCCTTAACAACGCGGAAATAGTGGATCAGGTCTCCCGGGGCATGCGTCTCTACCGCCCCCAGCTGGCTAATGAAAAGGTCTACAGCATTATGACAAGCTGTTGGCATGAAGTAAGTACAATTTGTGTTGTATTGTTTGCACTGCTGCAGACGTTATTTTTAGACAAATAAAAGTAAAAAATTAACAAATCCCAGATTTTAAATTGGTTGTGTAGATTCTGAGCATTTCCAAAAAAGCAGGGCTACCGGAGTATAGTACTATTAAGGTCTACTGTGTCTAATTTTACTCAGTACTTGTTACTTCTTCTTGGTATACTGACTCATGGCCGTGCACCTTGTGCAGACCAATGAAAATATATTAAGATTTTTTCTGATCACCAATCTCACGGCTTCCTTCTGCTTGTTTCAGAAACCAGATGATAGACCCACCTTTCAGGAGCTGGCACTGAATGTTCAGGATCTGCTCTATGAGCTCCAGTAGACCCCAGAAATAACACCAACACACACAAATCGTTCACTATAAGCATCTCTGTATGTCCCTGGAAAGCTAACATGGGATCGCACAGTCACACTGATGTTTTCTGTAATGTGATTGAAATAGTCTTCCTATCACACAAGTACAGTCCTATAGAAACCTAGCATTTTAGAAATTGTATATTGTATAGTATTGAAATAGATAAATGAGATGTATATCTCATCTGGCCTGGGAACTTCTGAGGATCCCCCAGGAGGAGCTTGAAAATGTAGCTGGGAAGAGGGATGTCTGGACTAACTTGCTGCATCTGCTGCCACAGGGACCCAACTCCTGATAAGAGGCAGAAATAGATAAATGGATATTTTATTGTAGAAGTTATTGGATTAAAAAATATTGTGTCTCTCTTTATTGTATTCCACTGTCTGCATATGGAAAGAAGCTTTGTAAGGGTACATTAGTTGCACAAATAAAAGCCAAGTATGACAGGCTTCAAAGATGGCGAGTCATCATCATGAAATGAAAATGGCTGTTGTGTGAATGGTAAGCTACACTCCTGCATGCTCACCCAGGTCCGCTAATGAGAGGAGACTGAAAGTTCCCTCTTCACGGGGTCTCTGATCCCAGTCAAGTCTATTTTCCTTTGTTGTCCCTGGCTGGTGGAATGACTTGCCCTGCTCCATTCGACTAGCCGACCTTTAAAAAACATTTGAAAACTCACTTGTTTAGAAAGTATTTCAAATGATTCCCTCTCACTCACCCATTTACACACACACACACACAGACATACACACACAAAAAAAGGAAAAAAAAGCCTTAATCTAGCACCTAACAATGGCTTAGCATGTTTTTCTTCTTGACAAGTTGTGTCTTATCAGGGCTCTTAGTTTGAAGTAACTCATAGTTTACAGAACCCCAATTGTAATTGCTTGTGTCTCCTTGTAAGTCGTGTTGGATAAAAGCATCTGCCAAATGACCTGAAGTAAAGTAAAGTAATATAATATTTCAAATATTTTAATGTAACAACAAAAAAGTCTGAAGTTCAGTCTTGTCCCAAAGGAGGCTGTTTTTTCCCCAGAATTTAAGATTCGTAACTCTTCTAGTTCTATAGATTAATTAGATGTAGAAAACACCATGCATAAATATGACATTTACTAATTTATGTAAGACTTTAATTTCTAAAGAATGTGGTTTTGTTTTTTTGGAAAAAAATAAAACAATATTGTAATTTAAAATTAATAATGTTTTACAACATCTGTGCCAATGCTTGTTGGCGATATCTGGAAAGTTTCACGTGTGGTTAGAGAAAAGAAACAGGGTAACAGAAAAAAAAGTCAGTATTAATTCAGAGGTGACGCAGTACGATTACAAGAGACGTCACAACAGTGCGCTCTCTGATTGGCTGAACTAATTCCTGTTTCCTGCCGTCCATTCACACACGTGAAGGTCAGTAATAGAACCACAAGGAATTCATAATTACACAAATACTGCTCTTAAAACCTGTGTTTTAGCTAAATATGGACGGTCAGGGAGCTACAGCCGACCCTCACCTTCAGCAGTTTATCGAAGTCGAGTCTCAAAAGCAACGATTTCAGCAGCTGGTGCATCAAATGACTGAGGTTTGCTGGGTAAGATGAGCTTTAAGCTAGTGGCAGTGCGGCTCTGCAGTTTGCTTTCTACATACGTGTCGATGGCAGTAACTGTCAGTCAGCTTGTCATACATTAAAATTAAAGTTTCTGATGTGTGTTTTGTTTGTTGTAGACACATACTGACGTCCAGATATATTACAGCATATCCGTCAGTATGTTCGCCCGTAAGCCGTTCGTTTTTACACATGCCTTAGTAGGAGAAAGAAAATTAAAGAGTAGTTAAAGAGAAGCACTTCAAACCCATTGAAAATGTTACTTGAGTAAAACATGTATAATCGGGAAAATGTACTGCTATGCTATTAAAGGACTTAACGACATACACTTTTGTGGCTGTAATCCTGGTACGTGTTATTACTAGGCTCTTAGATTAAGCATTAACACCTGTAGTTAGCTTAGGCTACTTTAAAAGTTTAATTGTTGGTTAGAAACTGGTTGTTTTCATCATGAATTAATCTCCCTATTCTTTAATGGTTTGTAAAAATTCAGTAGTGAGATTACCAACAGAGCTCAAGTGCCTTCACACTTTTTTCCAAACAAGAAATATAAAAACATTTGAACATTAGTTATTTAAAAGTGAATTTAGCCAAACCACACAACTAGAGGCCATTAGTTCCTATTTTTTTGCATGCGAACAATTGTGAGAACGGTGCATTTTCTGTCCCAATAATCCCCTCAGAAATGTAGTGGAGAATTAGTAAATTATCTTAAACAGAATATACTCGAGTACCTGAGTAAAAGTACCTAGTTACTTTAGCTGCAGTTTATATCTCCAAATGTCTATAAGTGTCATGTTATCTATTTGACCATGTCTAAATTGATCTCTATTCAATTCTGTCTCTAGGAGAAATGTATGGATAAACCTGGGCCAAAGCTGGACTCAAGGACAGAAACGTGTTTTGTTAACTGTGTGGAGCGATTTATCGACACCAGCCAGTTTATTCTAAACAGACTGGAACAGACTCAGAGGAGCAGAGGAGCATTCTCTGAGAGCATGTCAGAGTAACAGCTATCACTGAAAGGACTGACAAGACCCATGGCCCCTCCTTCGTGACAAGGCTGTTTGGTCCTGATGCAGCTGTCTGTACAGTAGGTCGTGGAACTGTCCTATCAGCTGGAGAAAAAACAACAACTTGGTGTTACTTCTGATACAAGTGCCTGAGATTCACATCAGGAATTGATGCAGCAGTTTAGGGTTTTAATTGTTCTCTCAATGGTATGAGTTTTACAGAACCCTAAGATCCTGGTATGTTAGAGTGACCTTAAGTGTGTTTTGTCAGCTCATTGAATTCAAGTCGGTTCACTGGTGAGACTGAGCTTAAATGTGTTAATATCCACCGCTGTGACTAGTGGGTTAAGTGTAATTGACTACAAAAAGATGGACGCATCTGGGACTTTCAGCTTGCCAGCCATTTTTGACAGCTTC
Source organism: Ctenopoma multispine (assembly GCA_034779795.1). NCBI lineage: Eukaryota > Metazoa > Chordata > Actinopteri > Anabantiformes > Anabantidae > Ctenopoma > Ctenopoma multispine. The sequence continues at coordinate 15,792,072 of JAUYWH010000002.1, forward strand.
GACAACTTCACCACACACTCTGTACTGCTGTAACCTAAACTCACAATGTACTGCCCAAAGAGGCGTGATTAACAGCTAAAGGTTCTAGGTTGTACATATGCAATAAACAAAATGCCAAATACTATTACTATTACTCTCTATGTTTTAATCAGCATTATCAAACCCGCAAATGTCACATCAGAGATATGTTACAACTTGGCACATTGTGAGAATTAATTTGTTCAAGAACATTCTTTGGTTTGGCTTATGAGGTATTACAGTAACTAGTCAAACAATTTAAACTTGTTCATCAACAACATGTGATTAAAGGCATCTAGCGAAAAGTTTTTGCCTTAACACTGGTATTACAATATACCGTATTGTATACAATACAATATACCGTATAGTCAAGGTTAAAAGTGCACAAATTTTTATAGGTTCTCCTTCTGTAACACTTAAGGCATAATCTGGTTTATACAGGTTAACATTAAATACTTTTTTAAAGTTAATATATTGTAAAAATGTACAGAGCAGTGCAACAGACATTCACATAAATTATATTATAAACCAAAAGACAAAGATGTGACTGTGCCGACCATGTGTAAGAATATAAATTTTATCTGAATTCCAGTGTGCTAATAGCAACCTTATTAAGGTCACTTTAAGGCAACTTTGTTCAAGACAGACTTGAATTTCACATTTAGTAAACTAATTTCTTATATTTTACAGCTGTGATGTGCATTAGAGCTTTAGAATTGCTAAGTAGTGACAAGATTTGGTTTCCTTAAGGAGGTCCCCTGTGGGATCCTCCATCTCTGGACTACTTCATCTGATCCTCTTGCAAGTCACGACTGGGAAGACCAACGTAAGGCTGATGGCTCCATGGAAAGCCCTGCGGACCCTTTTTCAGGTAGAGTGGGAGGGAGTCCCAGGTAAATGTGATGTCCTTAAAGGCATGGAGGAGGAAGATTCCTAAAATGATGGTGAGGAACCCACTAATTGTTCCCACTATTCCATCTGTAGTCATTCTCAGCCATTCTTTAAACAGGATGGCCGAGCATGTCATGACGGAGGTGGTGAAGAAGACATAGTAGATGGGTGTGACTATGGAGGTGTTAAAGATGTCGAGGGCTTTGTTCAGGTAACTTATTTGAATGCTGACACAGATTACCAAGCAGATGACTAAGGACCAGAACAGGGGTTCCTTCAGCACTGCTGTCCCAGCAATCAGCTCCTTAATGCCAATGCCAAGGCCCTTGACACAAGACACAGAGAGGGAGCCAATCACAGAGCAGATCAGGATGTAGACCAACACATTCTTCTGTCCAAACTTTGGTGCCACGGCAAAAATTAGAAGCAGGCTGCTTCCCACAACGCACGCAGCAAACACAATGAAACCTAGTGGAAGCATTGAGAGCATTCAAAAATGAGTTAGTACCTTGACAAAAGACATTTATATAAGTGTTATCTGGGATTTAGTTTTCACAATGTTGTTAATCAGATCACACGAGTAAATTCACACCAATGACACTCTACTGTATCTACCTGGGTCTTTGAGCTTCTCAGCCATGGCGCTGAGGGAAGCAACCTCCTCTTCCTGCGGGGCATGAATTACCATCACTGTGGAGCCCAAAATGCACAGCAGACACCCAATCTTCCCATGCACATTCAGCCTCTCATTCAAGAAGTAAGAGGACAACACAGCACTGGAAAGAAAAACAGATATTGTGTGTGTTAGCACAAATGTTGTTAATACAGTATTGTCAACAAATCCACAAAAAGTTGTATAGGTATAAGTACACACACATATCTATCTATCTATCTATCTATCTATCTATCTATCTATCTATCTATCTATCTATCTATCTATCTATCTATCTATCTATCACTCAAAACACAGCCATTAATGTCTAAACTGCTAGTACTAACTTTTGTTGTCAGCGGTTTAGACATTAATGACTGTGTTTTGAGTTATTTTGAAGGGAGAGCAAATTTACACTGTTATCCGAGCTGTAGACTGACTACTTTACTTTGTATCAAAGTGTCATATTGTCAGTGTTGTCCCATTAAAAGATATAATAAAGTATTTTAAAAAATGTGAGGGGTGTATTCACTTTTGTGACATACTGTATATATGCCACAGTATTCATGGCACTGACTCAAAAAAGAAATTACAATGGTAAATGGTATAAATACCTCACAAGCACACTCAATGCCCCAAGAGGAGTCACCAGTGTGGCAGGTGCGAATGCATATGCAGCGAAGTTCGCCGCCTCTCCAGCTCCCACTAGAACATATCAACATCACCATCAATGTGCATAAATTAAAAGCTGCTGCTGGTTAAACACTAGAAAAAAAAAATCTTTCTCCTCAACCCACATGTGCAAATGTGCTCTTTGGAGGAATGTGTACTTCAAACATGGTGTGGGTGCTGCATCTACGGCAGCATCACAAGCAAAAATACCAATCCCACAGAAAGCTTCATTTCCCTTCAAAGACCACAGTGTTTCTGGGCATGGCTCGTAATCAGTGTAAATAAAAAGACATGTTACCTGTTTTTAACTATTTTTACAATATATCATTAACTTACTTGAAATTAGTCCTGCCCACCACAGCCATTCCTTCAAATAAGCATAACCCCCCTGACCTGTGAGATACAAAAAACAACTTCAGTTAATATGTGTGCAGTGACAGTTTTGTGTTTTTTTGTACTTTAAATAATTCCTCACCGATTTTAAGGATAAACAGCATCTTTAACCAAATTTGTTACCAAACATCAATTCATCCAAAATGAAGCCCTGTATTTGCTGTAAAGGATTAACACTGACCTTATAATGATCTCTTGTCCCATTATCCATCAAGACATATACCTTCCTTTCCAGTGACATCTTAAAAGTGCTGATTACCTTTCACAAGTCAATTTACTTATGTACAGCTTTGAGATACTTGTACTTTAAGCTTCCCTATACGCACACTTTGGTCATTTCAGAATAAAATATTGTACTTTTTACTCCAGTTTCCTGACAGCTATAGTAAAGTCAATATGCAGATAACCATTTTAAATACAAAATATAACTATAAGCTCCCATTTAACTCACTAATAACCCAGAATTATAATACATAAAGTTAGAGTTGCATTGGTCAATAAATAATTTAGTCAATTGAAAATAAATAGCTTATTCTGATTAATGATTAATTGTATAAGTCAGTTCAAGTAAATCTTTTGAAATGTAGCTACAAATACATACTTTCACTTTTTTATAAATATTGTAAACAGGGTTAACTACTTCCTGAAACAGCTAGGTTCTGTTTTTTTGTGTGCAAACATAAGTAAATATGGTATTTGGTGGTCTATTCTGAGTTCTATATTTGGTGATCTAGTTCTTTAAATGACTAACTGTGCAGTGTTTTCCAGTCTTTGTTGGATAAAAGTATACAATTTGATCATTTTGAAAGTCTGATGAACAGCTCAATCAGGCATTATTACTTCAACCTTTAACACTTTAACTACATTTTAATGATGATGAGCTACTACAACTGGCTGATTGACAGAAAATGTATCAGCAATTAGTCTGTTTTGATGATACATTTATAGTTTTGAGTCATGTTTTAATAAAAATGTGTTTTCCCCTTTATCAGCTCCACAAGTAGGAATATGTTTTGTTTATCTTAGTCTTGTGTAAACTGAATATATCTTTGTTTTTTGTACTTTAAAAATATAATCTTGCTTGGGCATTGGTAACTGACAATTGATCAATCGATGATATCAATATTTGTTGCTTCAAACCCTGATAGACTTTCCCTGATAGACTTTCACTTAAGTAATATCCAAAATCAGTACTTTGCAGGATAAAGTGAAAAGTATATGTTTATTGTGGATTGCTCTGTTTGATAAAAAGGGATATTTCATCCACCACGGATCTTTTTAACAAAGCTAAAGCTTAATTTTATTTGAATAAAGCTTACAGTACCCGCTCGCATCGAGCCCTTGCTGGCCAATCGCAGCAGGCCTTTCTTCTTCAGGATGAAACTCGCTCCGATAAAAGCACTGGAGCTCACGGCCAGAGAGAGACCGATGTAGAAGTCCGTCCGGTTCGCTTCCATCTGAAACACGGTCAACACAACATTACGCTAAATTTACGGAACTTGTATGAGGAAAAACGAAGATGTCCGTAACTTGTTGAGAGTTCCGTGTTTAACGTTAACATCACATAGGGGCGTCTCTAATGCGACGACATGTAAACTGGGAGTTGGACGGCTATAGTATGTAAATAAACGGAAGCATAAAACTCCTCTAACTTTAGGTTCAGTTAAGAATAACACGGGATTTATCCGCCGCTTAACGTCATATAAAACACGTTATAAAATGTTTTACCTCTGTTGTCACGTCAACCCCATGAACTGCAGGAAGTAGAGCGTCACCTGATTGGCTGCCCGTCTCCCGGCACTTCCTGGGTTTCGTTGGCGATGTTAAACGTTAGTTAGCGACAATTCAACTGCCAACAAAGTTTATTTAAGTTTCACCAACAAGTCCTCTATTATCAGAAACTGGCTATTTTAACATGACTTCTACCCTCCAATACATAGATTTGGAATAATAGATGCATCTTGATAAAGAAAAAGTAATTTCATTTTTTAAATGGCTGTAAAAGGGGATATCGTCTATTCGACATAGATAACAGAAGTGACTTAATAGACCGTGAGGAATTCAAGCATAAAAATTTCAAAACAAATCTAAGCTGAACTAGCAAGGAATACTGTGCTGTTATAAAAGCAATTAGTTTTTTTCTTCCAAGGTCTTATTAGAACAGTAGAATACTTATTTTATACAGTGGATGTTTACACTGTTTATTTATGTCTATTTACTACGGAATAGGAATAGGGCCACTATAAAAAATATTGAATTTCAGATTTCTTACTATAAACTCAGAGTCGGATAACTAGAAATATGAGAATTGAGAGATAAATTCTCATATTAATTGTTGGTCTCAAAATTCTGAGATTAAAGTAAGAACTCAAAATTTTTTTTATAGTAGCTCTAATCCTCTTCTGTAATTTAAATGGTAAATGGTCTGCAATTATATAGCGCTTTTCTACCTACCTAATTTACAGCCAAGAAATCCTAAGGTCCCAAAAGATCCTTAGATCTTTACTTTCTAAAGAATGTTTTCCAGGTTGTATATAATTAAGTAGTAGGCTTACTGTTCACAAAGTTGAAATAAAGAATAAAAGTTCACTTACTCTTTCAAAGTGGCTGGACAGTGGAGACCTTTGCAAATTAGTCGGTCAAAATTCAATCAGGCTGAATTTCGGGAAAAAGCAAAATCAGGTTTTTGAATTTTGAAATCAATACACCTTTCCAGTACTCACCTATGATGATATACTATGTCTGAGTTTTACTATGTGATAAATAATCAATATAATTATGCATTATCATCTTAAAAAGTAATATTTGTTAATAAAACACAACCACTGAAAAATATAAAACATGGTTTTAAATGTATGTGCCGACAAATGTTATCTCTTCTTGTGATAGTATATTTCAGTAATTTACTAATGCATTTGTAATTAATGAAATTGTAGACAGAAATCATATGTAGTAAAGGAGGCTGCATATCAAAAAGGCTTGTCTGATATACTCAGCCTCACTGATCATCTGTACAAGTTACTAAATCAACAGGTAAATAAATAAATACATACAGTAAAACTGATGTTTCTGCTGTAAACGTCCCGTAAACTGTGTAAAATAGCAACTAGACATGAGCTTAGCTTGTCTATTGGACTTGTTTGGTGGTCTTGCATCAGATTGACTTTTCTCAGATTACAGACAATGCTGCTTTATTTATCAGCAAGGTGACTTGATTGTAATATCATCTGTGTTACTTACCAATATCAAATAAAATGTAAAATTTCCTTCGAACATGTAGAAAACATTGACTGGGAAACAATATGATGTATTAGCTTATGTCAGGCAAATTCTCCCTCATCAAGATGTTTTGCTTGTTTTAGAAAGCACTTTTAACTTTTAATTGTAATTATGTTTAAAAAAAAGAGAGAGAGATGGTGCATGTGACCATTCTCTTTTTCTAAATAGCTTGTTAACGTTTGCTGAGTAGTCAATTTATGCCAGTGTTTTGACTTCCTGTTAATACCCCGTTCTGCTAATAAAGTTATTTGAAAAAGACAGCCTTCACCATACATCTGCCACCGCCTTCTCTCGTAGAGTCGTCGCACTCTGATTGGTGCTTGGTTGTCGTTCCCCACTATGCAGCATTTTGATTGGACGATTTCTTTTGTTGTCGATCGAAACCGGAAGAAGCGCTAACCTTGACAAGCAAGCAAACACATGTACTTCAGGCTTAGGACTAAATCTAATGACTCCTGTCATTTTAAACTAAAATATACATCAAGATTATTTATTGAAGTTCTTTTACATTTTTCCGAAAGTGCGTTCTTTTCTCCGCTTACCTTTTTTATTATGAAAACTCAACATTTTATGTATCCATTGTAAGTGAATAACGTTAGCACTTACCGGATCGCTTCTGCACATGTTGTGGACTTAATGTGAGCATCGTATGCTATCTAATGATGAGGCTCCCTTTTCTTTTCGTCACCAGAAGCTGTAAGGCTGGTCACAGACTTAAACAAAGTCCGTCTTTATCATCTGTTTCGGCTCTGTCTAAAGATCAGAGGGTCATTGTCTTGAGATACACCAGCACCCATCTGTGCAAAGACGAAAGGAATCATTATATAACCACTCCTATCTTCTATGTCAACGCTGCCCCTCATTTAGGACACTTGTATTCAGCTGTGCTTGCTGACTGCTTACACAGGTATAAGCTACTTCGGGGATTCAAATCAAAGTTTGCAACAGGTAAATCCTCCACTGGCCAGAATGTACAGTACGTGTGCTCTGCCATTGGTTGCATGTGATGTTGACAAAATATTTGTTAAAGCTTTTCAAATTAGTTTTTCTTTCTGTTGTTTTTGTAAATTGAATATGGGCCCTGGAACCTTGGGCATTTTAAATTTTTTTTTGACATTTCATATACTAAACAATATTACTACAATGTGTGTAAGGCAAAATAAACAATTATTTATATTATCAATCATTTATTGAAGTTATATACTTATAATCACTTTCATGTTATTGACTAAATGATAAATTGAGTTTTTCACTTCAGTAATTTTTATTGCTGTCTTGTCTTTCACTTCAGTAATTTTTATTGCTGACAAACTGTCTGTATTACAGTTTAATATATGCAAATATGTGGACTACTGTGCAATAACAGTTATTTTGAACACTAAAGTTTGATTTGTTTTTTAAATTTGTATAAAACATATCGATATTTGGGTGTGTACAATATCACCACGCAAAAATATTGTGATACTATACTGTTAGGATTTTTTTCCCCACCCCTAAGAGCTATCATGTTAACTTGTATTTCAGGCACAGATGAACATGGCTTGAAAATTCAGCAAGCTGCTGAAGCTGCAGGAAAAGATCCTTTGACCTTCTGCACTGATGTGTCCGAGCGGTTCCGACATCTTTTCAGTAGCTGCAATATTTCATACACAGACTACATCAGAACCACTGAGCAAAGACACCATCGTTCTGTAGAACATTTCTGGTCAGTGCTCTGGAACAAAGGGCTCATCTACAAGGGTAGCTATGAGGGCTGGTACTCCACGCAGGATGAAAGTTTTCTCATGGCATCGCAGGTGGGCAATGCTATGGACTCATCAGGGAAGGATATCAAGATATCGCTTGATAGTGGGCACAAGGTAAGTTGAACAAAATGGAGATCAATTAAACTTTTATTGGGGAGTAAAAGTCAGGATGTCCTGGTTTCCAATGTTTTTGACAGTTTTATACATTTGTTTCTTGCAATTCCCAATTTAATAGTAATCTAATGCTAAATTCCTGAATATTTCTTATAAGCAAAAGTTTTAATCATTTTGGAATATACAGTCATTCATTTGAAAAGAGTCAGGTGAGAACAGAGTTCAGTGTGAAGTTCAGCTGTTTCCTGTCTCCAGCTCCAATTTCAAATCAATCAAAAGTCCACAGCTTATGTACATTCACTCCAGTCTTCTTTCCGTTATTTTACAGGTGGAGTGGATGAAAGAAGAGAACTACATGTTCCGCCTCTCTGTGTTTCGGTCTCAGCTGCTCGACTGGCTCAGAGCGAATCCCAGGGCTGTAAGACCCGAGCGATTCTACCAGGCTGTTCTCCAGTGGCTACAGGAGGACCTTCCTGACCTCTCAGTGTCTCGTCAGAGAAGCCGTCTTCATTGGGGCATCCCAGTCCCTGGTGATGCTGAACAAACAATTTATGTGTGGTTAGATGCTTTAGTGAACTACCTCACAGTAGCTGGGTATCCAGATAAACACGAGCAGTGGTGGGATGTGGCCCACCACATTGTAGGAAAGGACATCTTAAAATTTCATGCCATCTACTGGCCGTCTTTTCTTCTAGGAGCTGGACTCCCACTGCCACAGACGATATATGTGCACTCTCACTGGACAGTAGGGGGAAAGAAGATGTCTAAAAGTTTAGGTAATGTGGTAGATCCTCTTGAACGTTCACAGATGTTCACAACTGATGGCATAAGGTACTTTCTTCTGCGACAGGGTGTCCCAGACTCAGATTGTGACTACACAGATGACAAAGCTATCAAGCTGCTGCATGCGGAGCTTGCTGACTCTCTGGGTGGTTTGCTTAACCGCTGCACAGCCCCAGCTCTTAACCCAGCTCAGATCTTCCCTTCTTTCTGTGCTCAGTCCTTTCCAAGCAAACAGGGAGGCAGGGCTGTGGTTGAAGACTACCGCATGTTGGATGCTGTTAGAAATCTCCCTGCTGTAGTGGAACAGCACTATGAGAGTATGCAAGTGTACAAAGCTCTGGAGGCCATCACAGCTTGCGTGAAGCAGACCAATGGATTTGTTCAGCGCCATGCACCTTGGAAGCTGGACAGAAAGGATGGTAAAGACCAGCGCTGGCTAGACACCATTATCCACGTCTCACTTGAATGCCTGAGAATTTATGGCACACTCCTTCAACCAGTAGTGCCAGAGATTTCCAACAAGATCCTGTCCAGACTCGGGGTGAAACCAGGTGAAAGGAGCTGGGGAGCTCTGAACTTTCTGCCAAGGTATGAGGGAATGGACTGTCCCTTTGAAAGGAGAGTACTAGGGTCTGACTCTGGAGTGCTTTTTAGGCGCATGGAAAACCAAAACGTAGATAAACAAAAACCAAAGACAACAAAGGCAGCAAAATTTAACTGAAGTGTTTCATGTTCCCTGTACACTGATTCAGTCACTTAATAAATATTACTTGTGTGGTTGCCCTATTAGCTGACTTATACAGGCTATTATTAAAGTTGTCTGAAATTATTGAAGGGGGCATTTTGTTTTGATTCTATATAAATGGCTGCAAAGGGAAATCTGAGTGTATACATTAATCAGGTGGGAACAGCCTAGCTCTTTCCTGACCCACTACAGTAATGCTATTTTTTATTTGAAACTTTTTCACAAATATTTTGACATCACAGTAGGAAATTCACAGGTGTGTATAAAATAAAACGAATTATAATCTAAGGCCATTTAGCTGCTTCAGTTGCTTGTACATGCTATTGTGAATATCACTATAACAACTTACTGGGGCACTCTACTAAAAAAGTCACCGTAAATTATTTTTAGTATCAACTGCGTATTTCCTGCTAAAAAAACAAACTAAACAAAGTAGTTGCAGACATTATTCTCACTTCTGGGCTATAGCGAGGCACACATTAACATTAAAATTGTAAAAGTCGTTCAACCACTGTGAAACTTAGTCTGAAGAAAAATGCTTCCACAGACAGACACACACTTTCAGATACCACTAAAATAATAACTGTCATTTACCACTACTCATTATGTGGGGATTTGTATCCTTTCAGAGTAATATTTATTGTTATAATATTAATTCTCCCTGCTATTTATACACATTAATGTGAATTATCAGTTTCCAAACCAATCTCATCTCAGGAGATTTAAAAAAGACACAAGCAAATAAAAATTTGCGTTGCTCTGGACATTGCCATTAATTATATTTGCTTGACAGCAGCTTTGTTTGGTAGAATAAATCCTCCTTTTCACCACAAAACGTTCCATCGACGCGGCATACAGGCAGCGAACGCAAGTACAAGACATAAAACTGACATGATTTTTTAATGAGAAATACACGAAACTGAAAAAATTGTACAAATTGAAATAAAATAAAAAATTGCATTATTCTTATAGTTTCTGGTACTTCTTTTTACATAGAATTTTCCGTAATCAACCATTTTCTGTCTACTTCCGAGCAGGATCCGTCGTTTGATAATCCATGATTACACAACTGACGATGTTTTCCGATTGTTGCCTCAGTGGTCAAGATGGGGGTTTGGTTCATCTGTTTGGTGGTCCTTTGTGCCTTGAACAGTCTTCCTTCCTAACAGCCTAATCAGGGCTGTATATGTGCCAATCTACAAAGCTGAGCCTCCACACATATTGAGGTGCTATTCTCCGCACACTATTATAAACAAGCACAATCAGTAATATGAATTGGTGCCTTGTCCTGGTTGTTGATCTGAAAAAAAAATGGGGAAAGGGTTCATTATAAATATAGAATTTGGAAAAAAAATTATGTTAACACAAATGATGTATGTGAAGTGTGTAATACATGTGCATTTTACTTACTTGAAAGTTGCTGTTGCAGCTGTCTGACAAGAGCTGCCGTCTGCTGCTGCTGCTGAGTCTGCTGCATTCCCTGTCGTGGGAACTAAAACAGACATATGAACATCGTTATTATTATGATATTTAAGGGTTTTTTTATGTATTAAAAAGTGTAGTAGACTCGTGAATCTCTTCATATACTACACCACATACTTCTATTCGCTTCTACAAGTGATTGCTAAAGTCTGGTACTAGCTTCAGGTCTCCTTACACATATTGTACAACCTGCTAAACACTGAACTCTTGAACTAAGTTCCTGCCACCTGTGTGGGACATACCAGGGGTTGCTGCGGGGGTAGCGGCTGCATGCCCAGGCCTTGGTTCTGTGCCTGACCTGGTGGTGGCACTGCTGACACCTGCTGTTGCTGCTGTTGTGGAACCTGCTGCTGAGGAGGAACTTGCTGAGGCTGAACCTGCTGCTGCTGCTGCTGCTGCTGTTGCTGTTGTTGAACTTGCTGCTGCTGTAAGAGATAACCGTTAGTATTAGAGGCAATGTTTCATAAGTTTATTTTTAAAACTGTACTGCTTGTTCTGGGGCTTGAAACACTGTAGACATCATCTAAGGGCTGTCATTACATTACTGTAAAACTAGCAGTGCTGTAAGTTAGGACATTACGTTGCATTCTTTTCCTAATACAGTGGGGGCAAAATGTAACTTAGAAAGTTAAAAACATCAATACAATGACAATTAGGTAACATACTCTTGCAAGTACTTGTCTATGGTACTGCTGCTGCTGAGCTGCTTGTTGCTGCTGCTGAGCTGCTTGTTGCTGCTGCTGAGCTGCTTGTTGCTGCTGCTGCTGTTCTGCCAACATCTGATTGGGTCTCAAGCCCGGGTGGACGCCTTGGTTTCCCATGTGACTGAGACTGTGCATGATGGGATTCTGTTGGAGGGGCTGGTGAGCAAACCTGAGGTTTATGGGACAGGAAGAAAAAATCTCAGGGCATCAGTAGTTAACAACAATAAGGACAGGAATTATGGAATGCAAAGGTAAACAAACTGAATCAAGTCGACTTTTAAGTGCTACTAAGCAGAGAACAAAGCAGCACATTTTGTTGCTACACGTTGCTGACCTCTGTGTGTTCTGCATGTTGTGTGCGTAGCCTGGAGCCTGCTGGTGAACGTAACCACTGGGTCTCTGTTGCATTTGCCTAAGAGGATCCACTACAGCTGGGTTGGCTCCAAGATGGGTGCCCTGGAAGTTTGGGTTCCCATAGGAGGAAGAAACTATACCACCACCTTGGGATGGATGCTGTTGCATCCCCATGTGTGATCCGTATGTGGTATAGCCCTGAGATATGTTTTGAATGAATTAAGACAAAAAACAAAAAAAAAACATTATTGACTGAGCAATAGTGGCCCAAGACAGGATTAATCATGCAGTGAACATCTGAAAATGTTAGCACCTTTTAAAAAGTCTTTAGTATTTGTGTGTATACGTAATCAGGTGATGTACTTTCTATGAACAGGATGAGTCGTGCATTTCCGGGCAAAAGTAAATCAACAAAAACAGATTTACCTGAGATGCCTGCATTGGAGTGTATGGCTGGTTGGGTGTTGGGTGTCTAATCTGTCCTATTATGCTCTGATTCTGCAAATTGAAATAAATCAGCAAATATGGAAATGAGGAATTTGTTACTGATTCAACAATAACTTAATTCACTAAAAACAATAAAACAGCCTTATGGATTTAAGCAGCAGTCAAACATAATCAGCTATCACAATTCAGCTCCACTTTTGTCCAAGCCTTCTTGAATAAAAGATGGTGCTTGATTTCAGAATGACTCACCAGTCTGACCTGTAGCTGCTGGCGCAGCATCTGACCCTGTGGCATGTTAGGCTGGGGTTTATAACCCAGTGGGTATTGCTTCTCCTGTCCCATCATGCCGGGCATGCTTCCCTGCATGCTGGGCATCATGCCTGGATAGCTGGGTCTAGTGGGCATCATTTTGTTCATCTGTTGGGTACGCGGAGGTCTGTAAGGAGGTTCTAAACCTGGACCTCCTGTAGAAAAAAACAAATGGCATTAACCACAGTCCCAGATGGTGATTAATGTTTTGCTTATATGTGGTGTTCTGACCTGGAGGTAGAGGCTGGTTCTGTGTGTACATGATGCTCTGATGGTTGTAGGGCAGCCTGCCATATGGGTGGTTCTGCATCAGCTCAGTTGGCATATTATTCCCATAGCTCACACCAACTTGTGTACGGTTCACAAAGTCCTGCTGAGAAGAACAAGCTAAATGTATTACTTTATAAATCTGATTGTAAAAACATCTGTCCAGGAGACAAACATATCAAGAATACTTCTCAGGAAAATCATATTGTTCTAGCAGCACAAATTATAACACATTAAATTATAACTAACCTCTGTCTTGGTCGAGGGAGTTTTCTTCTTCTTGTTGGATTTCTTCTTGTTAGAGTCAGAGGGAACAGCAGGTACATTCTTCTCTGGTTTCACCGTCTCCATCATCTTCTTCTCTGGTTCCTGGGAGACAGGTGTCAAGGGTTCTTCCTCTTCAGGGGGCAGGGGAAGTGGCTCCAGGTAATAGCTACGAGGTTTGGGCTTCAGGTGGGTGTGGTATAAGAGGAAACGCTGCTGCTCCTCAAATTTGGTGACCTTGCGGTCCACGCGTACTGTGCCAAACCAGCCCCATGAAAGTGGGGCAGAGTGTTTGAGACCCTCAAAGACATCCCAGGGAGAAATCTTCTGTTTGGTTGATACTTGAAGGCCCTTATGAAAGACACAGTAGTCTTATTTATCTACAACCCCAATTTAAAACAATTCTCTGAATGAATTCTTTGATGATGATATCATAAACTGTAGATGATGATATACTCAAAGTCTTTGCAATTTTACATTAAGAAACATTATTTTCCAAGTGTTCAAAGCTTCTGAGAGACTAACTCTTTAAGATGCTCTCTTTATACCCAATCATGATGGAGACCTGTTGCCAATTACTGTAATTTGTTGCAAAATGGTCTTCCAGCTCTTCCTTGTTAGCATCACTAACTTTTCAAGCCTTTTGTTGCCTCTGTCTCAACTTTTTAATTTCAAAATTACTAATATATATATATTTTTTAATTTGATATTTTGTCGGTTTAAATATTTGATATGTTTCTATTTTCAATTGTGAAAAATATACAGTCCCAATTTTTTTGGTCATCAAGGAACATGATAATTAATAAAGCTTTTACCTCCTTTTCGAAGCCGGCGATCTTGTTACCCTTTGTGTCTATTAGCGAGCCTTGTGGTTCACAGGTAATGACATCACGGGTTTGCTTTGGCAGCGGCAGAAGCTGACGAACTTTTTCCAAACTTTCTGACTGACGATCTCCAAGCTCTTTCTGTGGAAATAAAATGGGCAGATTGTGGAGAGGCGCAATTATGAAAATGTAAAGAACTAAACCCCTTTTTTGAGCCATTCTTACATGAGTATACTTTTTAACACTGTTGTTTTAGCTAAATACAAGTAATGAGTCAATTACGACACTATTTTTTTCCCCCCACAAGTGACCAAGCCTTTTGCACACTTCAGTTTCGTTAACTTAATTCTCGTTAACCTGAAACTCTTGTGGTTTGTCACAGAGTAAGGTGGATAATTTGGCAAGAGAGATTTTATCTTCTGTAGTTTATTTTGAACGTGTGACTATTCTTTGACCTCGCTCATCTGGTGGTTTTCCTTCTTTGCTGCTCCTTTTTTATATTTAAGAAAAAGAATAATAAACAGCTTTAAGTAAAACATTTAAAGCACTACAAAACCAAGTTGACAATCATTATTTGAATAGAGGGAAAATACTACGCCTTAAAAGAAAAAGTACATCTTTAACCTGGTTATGGCTGAGAATGCTGTACTATTCTTACCCTGAGCTTCTTCACCAGGTTCATATAGGCCCTCTTATTTTCCTCCATGCTGCCCTGAGAGATACTGGACATATCGGCAGCCAACGTGCCGTTAATTAGCACACTCAACATGTCCAGCACTGTTGTGAAGAGCTCACTGTTGGAGAGAGACAAATATGAAAGTAAGGCAGAGCAAGTGACTGATAAATGTACTGGCAACAGAGTTCGAAATAATTTGAGTGTCTAATTAAAAAAATAATGAGTGGACTGCACTTTGAGGAGGGGTTTTGTAATTAGTCAACACTCACTTATTGGACTGCATGTCCACTGTGCCGCTGCTGATGATGTCGAGGAGTAGTACTGCCCACTCAGTGGTCTGCTGGGTACTGCGCTGCACTGTGTCAAACATGCCACCCACCTTGTTAGGAAAAAAGAAAAAACATTTTAGTCTCTTCAAACACATTTAATCAAATCCCCAAATTTCTTTTAAATATTTGGGATAACAGTGTAGAAGACCTTTAAAGAGCTAATGAATTACACACATGATGCATTTTAATACCCCATTCATGATCAAACTGAGTATAAAAGTAAAAAAGTATGATGGAAAACCAGTAATAGGAATTATATTTTTATTATTGTATCCCATTTTATTTCAGTAGTCACCCGAAACTATACTGTATTAGTTCCTCCTGATATAATTAGATTAACGCAACCTTGAACTTGAAGCCCACAACTTTGCCTTGCAGTCTGATGATAGTGATTAAAGTCGATAAAAAAAATACAACCCAACCAACTGTTAAAACAATCCCACTTCAAGGGGGGTTTCTAGGTCTATGATGTCTGCATTAACCATAGTCAGATCCAATCATCATATTCGAAACTAACATCTGTGCTTTTTAGACTTTTCAAAACCTATTTCCTTGAGATATAAATCTAGAGCTAAATGTCAACGTGCAGAGGTACAAAACTAATTATAGGTGGCTGAGTTCTTACAAGATTCAGACGTAGTTTCAGAGCCTCATGCATCATTTGCTTTGCCTTGCAGTCATCCTGGTACTGGTCTTCTCTCCAGTTGGTAACAATCTGTTGCACTTGGCTGTAGAGAGACGTGAGAAGGCCTTCCCTCTGTTCATCCTGTCCCTTCAAGCAGGTCAGCACCAAAGACAGAAATGGCTGCTGGCTCAGCAGTGACATACTGATGAGGAACAGAAAAAAAACAACACAGTCTTCGTATTTAAATATCCCAGGTGCCTGGTTAGTTTTCTTTATGTACTTTACATAGCCTGAGAGATTTACAATTCAGAGAAACCGGTCTGAGTTTTCCACTTACCTTTTCTGTTTCTGCCTGTCCCTCTCTTTACGTGATGAAGAGCCCACATGCTGTCCTTTCTCCAGCTCCTCACCTGCTGCCTTCAGTACATGGCCCTGAACTGAAGTGGGCAGCTTGGCTATCAATGGCGCCACCAGCCAAACACCTGACCGCTCTGAAGAACTGCAGATCACGGTGCAAACACAAATATTAGACTTAAGCATTACTGAATGCTAATCAAAGAGAGAAGCAAATATAAGATAAGATAAGGTTAGTGGTTTGCCCCTTGTGTAGGGTTATGCATTTACATTTATGTTTGGGGCGTTTATAATATAAGGAGGAGACACCTTAAAATAGGTTTCATCTTGCTTGTGATGTTGTTGTTGTTGGACGCTGAGACACTTTGAACTGTGGCTCCATTCCCTGAGGGGTTACTAGAGTTCATCTCAGCTGATTTCTGAAACACCTCAATAGTGGCCTTAGCTATGTTCTCCAAGAGTGAGTAGAGTTCCTATTAAGAAAATAAATCACAAAGATTCACTCAACAAAAACTGCACCTTCACATTTTGTCCAAATAAAATGTATTTTCTGCAATAACATACGTTGTTTGTGCTCTGCTTGATCATCAGCTGCAGCTCCAGGGACGACTGTCTCATAGTCCATTGGTCCATGTTCTATGAAAGAGAAAACATCGCTGTCAAAAACCACCTGCAAACATAGTCAATAAAGCTCATCAACCCTTGATTCAACCAGCAGAGGGCAGTAACACCTCAGTTCTGAAGTCAAACAACAACTTGCCATTACAATAGATTCTAATCACGAGCTGGTCAAGCTTATCCAGTTAAAACAGACATAATTTAAGTGCTATCTGGACCATAGTCTACTCAAACATTATTATCTTGCACAAATAAAGAGACAAAAGGTCATTTTATTTCTCTGAGTGTTCTGGACCTGTAGGATGCGCTTGATGCGCTGCCTCTGAGGGTTGTCACCATCATCACTGTCCAACTGTCGGTGAGGATAACAAATAAGTTGCAGTAGTCGTTGGGCCTGAATATTCACAAGCACAGGGTCCTGGAGGGCACTGCTGTCTTCAGAGAGAGACTTCAGGCAGCGCTCTCCAACCCACTCCTGCAAGACAGAACAGAAGGGGACAGAAGGGGACAGCAGGGGAAGGAGGAAGGAAAGAAAGAAATGGTTCAGAAAATGGTCAGTAAAATATTTTTTTCACACACACACACACGCACACACAGTATATATACACTGAGGTGCTGAACAACACATCAACATGCTGTAACCCATATATATATACTGTATATATGTATACACATACACACACATTTGTATAGTTAAATTTTATATGAGCACCTGGGTTACAGCATGTTGATGTGTTGTTTGAAGAAGCACTTCAGTAACACCAGAGCTTAAGGCATAGTAACAAGTAAACATGACTCATGCAAAACGTGTTTAACCAAAGTTGGTTAAGTAGTAAGGAAAACAGGGCAAAGGGTCATTTCTCAGGAACAGGACTGCACTGCACTGCAGAGCTTAGCTTGTTAAAAAAAAATAAAGTGTTTGAAGTCTCTTGAGGTCTAGAGCATATGCTGCCCTCTGAGCTGCTGCCAGCTCTCTCTCTCTCTCTCTCTCTCTCTCTCTCTCTCTCTCTCTCTCTCGCTCTCTCTCTCTCTCTCCCTCTCTC
>JAUYWH010000002.1:15811636-15849194 GCA_034779795.1 Ctenopoma multispine
TTTGTATATATTATATAATGTGTAAGGTCTTAAACCTTACACTGTAAAGTGCCCTGAGATGACTTATGTTGTGAATTAGCGCTATATAAATAAAGTTGAATTGAATTGAATTGAAATAGTTTATCAGCCAAAATCGTTGCATTTAAAATGTTTGACAATAATCCTTACCTGCATTGAGGAGGGAAGGAATGGCCACACATCGAACCAGGTCTTCTAAGAGCAGGCACTGTCTAGCAATAAGAATGGCTACAAAGGTTGCCAGGGAATCATGGAAGGATAAATCGCTAACCTGAAGGACACAAGCACAGAGGCACACATTTAAAATATTTTTGTGTAATGAGAAAAGAGTATAGGCATATAAGATGTCAAAATTAATATTAATTAATAACATATGTGGGTGCTACTACTGCAAAGAAATCCGACAAGCAGTGGTAATGATTAAAACCATTGTTCCCAGAGAACAGAGAAAATAAAAAGTTTCCCAGACACAACTTACATCTACATTACACAGCAAATCATTGAATCCACAGTTGCCATTGTTAGAGGAGCAGCACAGAGCCTTGAGGATGCCAAGCCACTCGGCACTCAGGGAACGACAATAAGCTGTCAACTCTGCGCACAGGATCCCAATATCGTTCACCCTGAAAGCACATTACAGGGTATAAAACAACAGCTCAATAAAGACTACACAGTATAGAACTGAGCCTTTTCAGTTTGGTCTTAACAAAAGTAACACACCTCTCAGGATCCCGGTGGTCCACACACACATCCATAAGCGCATTACAGACGAAGCTGTAGCGATTAGCAGGGCTGTCATTGAGAATTTTGCCCACCATGGAGTGGTTAAAGTTGTGGGCTGACGGGTTGGCGATAGCCTCCATCATGAACACAGGATCCCATAGCATGTTGGAGTCTGACGGGTCAATGTTGCAGTAGATGGAGTTTTTCACTTTGGAGCAGAACTCACTGAGAAAAGCCAATGAGAAAAAAAAAAGAGAGTAAATGTTTGTGTTGGTTCTAGTAATAACTAAAAAGAAAAGGGGCAATAACATTTAACGATAAAAACTGTAAGGGATTCTGGGATTGCAAATGAAATAGGATAAATATGTAAATAAGAAGATTTTATTCTACCTGAAGATCTCTCCAAACTTGTTCTTGAGATGACTGCAGGACGTGTAGAGGTCATACAGGTAGGCCAAGATGCAGCGCTCAGCAGAGGAGCAGTCTGCTGGGTTCACGCCTGATTTCACTACAATGCGCAACCTGTGAATATATTAACACACATGGTCACATGTATAAGTTGACAGTTTTTCAGTTACATAATACATAGCCTGATATGTTCAGAAAACACTAGTAACATAACATGTATTCACTTATTTCTTACTGAGAGTTAGGTAAGAAGAGCGATATATCATGTCTACTAAGTATGAAGGTACAACCAGCAGTGGAAAACATTTGTTTTACTTTTATGTACATATACAAAACTGCAAAAAACTATTTGCCATTTTATGTGTGCTTATATGCCAGATCATTCTCATAAAACTGCCAATTCTTGTTTTTACTCAACAATCTTTGTACAAATGAGATGTCGTAGGAGGCTTGTCTAACAAAAAACCCTTACCTTTAATAGCATTTATTTTAATTAGAGGTTTTACATGAGCTATCTTTATCTTTAACAGTCAAAGCACTTAACTAATAATTAATTACTTTAAACAAGTGCAACAACAGGATCAGCTAAAATTCCTTAAGTACCATCAGCATCACAAACAACCTGAGAACTGCCTTGTCAGCATTTCTGTGACAGTAAAAACTCTCATTAAAAACAGCAGTAAGATTCTTTAACTTGTTGTTGCAACCACAAACATCTTTTTTATTACTTTAATTACAAGTTTAACAGGTGTCCTAACCTTCCAAACATCCCTTTAAAAGCAGGATCTCATTTCTATTTGGGTTCATTTAACAGTAACAACTAAAAAAAAACTTTTTCAGTCTTTTTGAAACAACATGTAAGACTTTTAAGATTTTAATATGCCCTGTTGTTTGACATACCCATCAAAAACTTGTGCCGTCTGCTCAGGATTGAGGATGAGGCAGGAGTGGTACCTCCTCAGCACAGCTACAATACACAGACACAAGCTGGTGGTGTAGCTGCCGACCAGGCTGGACGACTTCAGCAGCAGCTCAGCTTCCACCAGACTCAACTCATTCAGAAGCTGCAAATCACACACACATGGTCAATGGATTGTTACAAACAATAATAAATAAAGTCAGGTGCTTCTGTTTTGAAATGACATTAATGATGAAGTAACCAGTACCTGAATAGCAAAGTCTATGAGGCCACTAATGTTGAGGGAGTACTCCATGAGGTCAAAGATAAACTGAATGTGCTGGACGAGAGGCAGGTGATATAACATCCCTAAGGCAAAGCTGGTGATCTGTTCCAGCACATTTCTGGACACCTGCACACAAACACAAGATATCAGACGTCATTAACATGCGAACACATTAATATTTCCAGTTTTGGCTCCGAGTCTGAGCTGTAATACAACACGCAGCCATTCAGCAGAGCTCCAACAGAGACAGTCTACATTAGAAATGAGAAGAAACATTCAAACTATGCCAAAAATCTGACACACTGGAAATGTGTTGTTTGAAGGACATCGAGGCCATTCAGGCAAAAATAACCAAACGGGAAAATAAACCCTCAACAAAAGAAATCAAATTATAGTTCCACTGGTTTAGTTACCAATAAATAGCTAAAGTAACTGACCTGAAAAGTTTACTGCATAAAGTATGATAAATATGCTAATCCATATCACATGCACATCTGTCAATCAAATATAAAGCTATAGCTAACGAGGGGCAGGAGGAAACAAGTTGCCTCGCTTCGTCCAAACAAAAATATGCCTTAGCAAACCGATGAGTGGTATTGATCTTCTCATCTAATTCTGAGTGAGAAAGCAGATAAGCATGTTTCCAAAAGGTCATTTCTTTTACACAAAGACTGATACAAACACAACCACAATGCTACTGTAAGACTGTTTGTATCTATGAAACGATTATCTGACCAAACAGGACAAATCCCTGAACATTATCAAACAGCTTTTGACATTTTAAAACTGTATCCATCCAACTGACCCTTATGTGTTATACTGTACAGCATTGGTGCTTTCTCCATTACAAGCTTTACCATGTAAAATTTAAATTATGTTCTGCTGGGTTTTCAACTTACAGCCACCCAAGTGTATTATCCATTCTAATGTTATTCAGAAATCTCACAGGGGAAATCAAATTCCTTTTAAATCACATTTAAATTCAAATCAAACCTTGGGAGGTCTTTTATTTTCAGCTGCTTTAGTATTTGCATTAATAAACCCTATGGCTAGTCCCAAAACAATTATGGGATTCGAGTATACTAGAGAACATGAAAGAATGAGGTTGTCTGGTCTAACCTGGGAGGTGACCTGGTGCTGGTCAAAGTGGGAGAGATGCTGGAATTTGGAGAAGATATCTTCTGCAGTGGGAAAGGCCTCCGGCTTACTCCTCTTCTTCTTTTGTCCTTCCTCCCCTCCTTTGTATGAGGGAAATGGGGGAGAACAAGAATAAGAGAAGGAACAGCAACTTATAACTGATCAGCTGTATTTTAAGTTCACCGAACAGGCCATCCGTGAAATCAAGTTAAGCCAATGATCTGTTATCTTATTTCCAGCCGCCTTCGATTTAAAGCTTCAATGCAAAAGCCAACGCTATAAAGGCATGTAAAGAAATGGAAAATTCATTGAGGAGAAAGACAACTGTGAGCTGAAGGTCATCATGAGCTTGCAGGACTGTGCTGAGGTCACACAAAACACTCCAATCAATGCAATTATAACTCTAAAACCTTAAACCGCCTTAAAAATGTCACATGTATCTGAGATAAATTGGCTGTGAGGAGATGAGAGCTATTAGCATAGAAATTGGGTGGAAAAGAAGATTGAGTGATGCAACCCTCTAGGGTTGATAAAGAAGGGAAAAAAAAGCTTGTTCTTTTAAGAAGGGCAAGAGGAAGGGAATGCAAATATAAAGTATTCAAAAAAGACAGAGAGTTATTAGGAGGATAACAGCTGCAAAGGCCACTGTGGGAAAGCAAGCAGTCAGTGTGCATGTGAAGGATGTTTTACAAACATGCATGATAAAGCTCCTGCTTTGCATACTGCCATCTGACATTATCTTTCATATGATGTACAGTACATGGATTATTTTACAGGAAGTAAAGTCGGTAAATAAATTGGGACATGCAGATAAAATGTTCAAAGCAATTCACAGTCTCCAGTTTTATTGTCAAATGTAAAATAACACTGAAATCTAATCCTAAATGCCAAAAACATTACACGCCCACAGCTAAGGCTTTGTAATTCTAGGACATTAAGCTATCATTCAAAGGCTGATAAAACTGAGAAGCAAAGTTACCTGTCTCTGCTGTGCTTTTGCGGTTGAGCACCTTCAAGATGTCTTTGGTAATTTTCTTGATGGTGTGTCGCGCCTCATCTCTCAGTTTGCCTACACCGTACAGGACCACTAACCGCTGGTTGCACTCGTGGCTGGCGCTCTCCTCCTACAGAGAGTAACGAGAAGACAACACAAAAATCCTCATAAACTAGTTGCATTTGATAACAGGAGAAGCAAGAAACAATGTGAACCAAGTCACATGGTGAAATAAATATTCAGGCGCATATTTTTGCCTTAACATGTACATGACACTTACGCATACATTTACATATGTATATGTAAATGATTTTTCAGGGATATAAAATCAAACTGAGCTGAAGTCCAGCCACCATTAGAAAACATGGCACTACTGAGAGAGAACTGTAAACATAGGTCTACATTAATATTTGCTTTAACCCAATTTGACTTAATTATATAACAATGTTTTAGAATATCTGCATACTTGCTATTTGTCCATGTAATACTGCAGTCTGTTAATTAAAATTGTCTAAGGCACAGTTATGCTTTAAAAGGCCTGCCTTTCCTGTCACTCCCACACATCTGACCTATTGCTGCTGCTGAATAGTCGGTTTCACAGAGCTAAACTGTGGCTGTCATTAGAAAAGTGTAGTTCAGAGGATTTCTAAAGCTGCTGGCTATCCACCAGCTTCTAATTAGTCATACTGGTCCCTTTGGTCTTCGGTATGTTTAATGCAGTATATAAGGAGTGAAGCTGCACTACACTTCAAGTCAAAACTTTCAAAAAGAAATCTGACATAAACGTAAACTCATTCATAACAATCTAGAAATGTTCTTTTTTCAGTGTTCTTACCTGAGGAATAGGGAAGTGAGTGGCATACTGAATGTGGCGTGGTTGCTCATACAGTTGAGGGAAGGCGGGGTCCATGCACTTGTCTTTACAGCCAGCTTTGCTGTCCTGCTCCGGAGCAGGCTTCTCAGGTGAGGGGGTGCCCTTGGACTCACAGTGCATTGGGGGAGATAACATCTGCAAGGCAAAAGGAGGCTGGAGTTACTTGATGAATAGACGTGAGAAATACCAGAACGTAATTCAAACTGGAGCATGCTGTAAAAAAAAGATTTAAATGATTACGTATCCATTATGGAGCAAAGAAAACAAAAAGTACTGTTTTTACCTCATCAAAATTAGCACTGGAGTTGTGATCTATTTCCATCGACTCTGACAGACCAGTGTCCTGTTGAACAAACAATAACCTCATGTTACCCCATTACACCACTTCGTAATGCTGCATAAATGACTCATCACATTTGACAAAAGCCAACAACAGATGCCTCCAACGTGCCTCCATCTTGACACTGCTGCCTGCATCCTGCTCTTTGCGTTCTGATTCATCTGAGGGTTCATCGCTGGGGGAACGCGGGCGCGGCAGGTGGGAGTCAGAAGCCAGGTCACCACGGGAAATTAGTGTGCAGATGTAGATGTTGTGGGAAAAGACGTCGTGACGGATGAGCTCACAGAAGAGCAGGACGAGGTTGGAGAACTCCACTCGTTCGCTTTCATTCCCAGGCTCCGCTGCAGAGGGGCAAAGAGGATTTAAATAATTTAATAGCAGGTTTCCCATTCCAAATCATTTATAATAAATATGCACTGCAATGGGTAGTGAAATAAGACAAAGACAAAAAGTTAAAGTTCCTTCAAAATTAAACTGAGATCAAGTTTGACACATTGAGAATGACAGCTGCAGGATATGAAGAAGAAAAAGAAAGACTTACTCAGTGTGGGAGCTTGAGTATCAAGGAACTGCAGCAGCACATCCTGAAAAACTGGTAGTGTAGCAGCTGAGAGGGAGCCAGATGATACAGAACCCTTCTCATCCACCACCTCTGACTCACCACACCTCTGCAAAGAAATACACAGCAGACACACACACAGAACACTCAGCAAACAGGCTTTGGGTGATAAATGTAGAAAACCTATTTACAAACTTTTCTTATTTGACTAGTTCACTTAGTTCTACAGATGCCACAAAACATAATTATACGGTAGGAATATTTTAAATGTTGAATGTTAAATATGGCTTTGTTAAAAAAATGATATGCAATTATGTTAATTACTACTGAAACAATAGAAAACATCAGTCTGTACCTTGGAAGCCAACAAGAAATAAAAAACATGTAGCAGAAGTCAGCTGGAGGTTCGTATTTATATTACCTCTGCTTCTATTTCAGCCTGTCTCTTTTCCAGCAGCTTGGCCACCACCATGGCCCTATGCCTACCAGAACGCTTGCAGCACACTGCCCATTCACAAAGCAAGGTCACCACTGCATCGTCATCTGGTGACATCTGGACAGAAACATGCAGATGGAGACAATACAGCCAAAAATAGAGTCACTTGGTGCCATGTTTTATAATCTGGTGATCAGTAATCATGTGGTCTCAGCGCAGCACAGATGCTAGCATCAAAATTATGCTGCCAGAACAATATCTAATAGATGCTATATGCATTACAAAACAAAAAAGACAAAGGGAATCAATCCTTACCTCGTGACCATCTTTACTCTGACCTGAACCAAATATTCGGTTGTACAGTGAATCCAGTGAGTTGTTAAAGTCAGACTTCTCAAAGCTGTGGTTGTCTAAAACCTCCAGGGTGTGGAGTACCCGCCCTATGGTGAACCCTGGCAACAGATTACAGAAATGAACAAAGCTGTACTCGTGACCAGTAAACAGGTGTCTGTAGAGATAAAGGAGCAGTTTTCTTACCTGCTGTCGTCTCCTGGCACTTATCAAACGACCACCTGAACTCTACTGCCTGACCACGCTCCTTAATTTGCTCCTCAATTTCTCGCAATTTTGCACGAACCTGTGGTAAAAGAAGTGTTCATGTGTTAGCTACTTTGATGAGTCCAGGACATGTCTTCTCTGTTACCTGTTATAGACAGAATATAATAGACAAAAAAAACAAATACTGCATCAACACTGATGGAGCTACCTGCTGTGTAAAGGCAGTATTGCCTCCTGGCATTGGCAAGCTGGAAGGTGCGATGGGAAGAAGGTCCAGTGGGGAACCAGTCTTGTTTCTGCTGTCTGTTAGGGAGTAATGCCACACCAGTGCACTGGGACAACACAACACTATGCTCTGGTGTGACAATAACAAGAACCAAATAATAAAGGAAAGAAAAAAATTAGAACAAGAGGTTCTTTAAATCAACATCGACTATCAAACTACAAATAAAGAAGTATCAATCAATCAAAATGGAAGGACAGTACCTGTAACATGCAGCTGAGACCAAAAACCAGAGGCCTGTGCTGTGGGCAGATGTAGAAATCTGTGAAGGGTGTCTGAAGCTGGTTCCCTACTGCCGGCTGTGAAGTCGGCGTAGGGGGCAGGGCGTTACCTTGCTGTGCCAAGATGCCGTGGGCTTGATGCCCTCCTGTGCTGGGGCCCAGGCTTCCATCACTTAGCATCAGGTTGAGGCGGCGTGTGCAGAAGTAAGCCAGTCTTCGTGACAAGTAAGCCGACTGTACAAATTCACCTGAGTACTGCAGGACGAAGGGGAGATGCACAGCATTACCCACAGCAGTAGGTATCCACTAACAGTCACATTTGTTAACAGAAACCAAATGAGATGCCGTGGACCCAAGAGGCAACTGACAGCAAAGGTCAATACTGCTAAAGTGCTGCAATGGCAAGACACACAACTGGTTCATGACAAAGCGGTGACAGGTCTATAAACCTGTCACAACACTGAGCTGCTAGTGTTTGTAACTGCGCACAGCTGAATAAATGTTAACAGGACTGCATGTTCCCAAATGTAAACCATCAGTGCATGAGCGATGACGGGATATCAACGCAGATGTTGAATAATTATTAGAGAGTATAAAGAAGAAAATACCTGTAATAAAAGGGGGAGAAGAAGTCTGAGAAGCTCATCTTCACCAGGTCGGACCTTCTCGAAACACTCCAGCACCCATGTCAGGAACTCGTGTCTGTCGAGCATGCCGTCCTGAACACAAACACATGTTCATCTTAGTATCAAGAAGATTAGCAATTAGATTACCAATTCCTTATCTGAATATCATGGAATTTAATTTATTACTCTACTACTCTTTAGAAAAATGACTGTATGACTATGTTACTGTGTTCTTCAGAATTTATCTGACAGATCCGTTTTTTGGTGAATACAGGGGGCAGGTAGCATGCCACAAGTCTCAGTTTTACCTGTGATACTTGTTGTACATCTGCATAAAACTAAAAGCCTTTTAAATAAAACTATGCAAGTGATGTTCGTTCCCCCCCCCCTCTGTTTAGACTGCGTATAACTCATATCCACAATAAGGCCCCAAGCTGTGATGCAGATTCATAAGTCACAAATTAAAAAAGATCAGTCTGTTTATTAAAGCTTGCAGCCTCCTGCTTTGTATTCAACATGATATTTCAGGGGGAAAAAACAGAGCGAACAATAAGTTTTGGGGAAAAAAAATACATTGAAGAAACATTGCACTGATAGATAAATGTTGCCACAAAGCATCTATAATTAAAGAATACTGTGGCAACTGTGTGTGTAATGCAAGTAAACACAGCAGTAACTAATGAAACTACTGAGGAGTCTCAGTAGTACCACTGTGTTTCTGGGAATAACATTGCAATTACAGTACCATTCTGAACTGTTTACAACCCAACAATGTTCAGAAGTAGACATTAGAGACTGAACTGACCTGAAACATGAACATTGCCAGCTTCTCATTGTACTCCCACTGCTTCATGGCTGTCTCCACATCTGCAGGAGTGGCTGGTGGGGGTGAGCTACAGCCTTGATTGGGAAACTGTCTGTAAAACTCAGCCACCTTTTGAAGCTGCTCCCACAGGTACTTGGTAATAATCTGGGTCCATTCTACACACACACACACACATTTCAAACATGAAAAAAAATCTAATAATGACAGTAATTATTCAGTATTCAGAGTATCAAAATCTGTTGATTACAATTAACTGCCTTACCTATACAAGGATCAATCACATGCCTCTTCTTGACTTTAGTTTCTGTGATAGCTGCATGATACGCACAGGTCATCTTAATCATCCATGCTGAGCGCATGACAGGGACTGAGTACTTAGCCAAGTATCCAAAGACCTCCTCCTTTTTGCTAAAAATTGGAACCTGTTACAAGAACATTTTATTCTGATCAGTGAGACACCAACAATCTATCAACACAGCATAGAAGAACTCTACTAGAGAAAAAGCTCAGAGTAACTTATTATATCTTGACTGATTAATATGACAAGTGCAGCACTGTTCCCTTTACCCCCAGTACGGTGACACAAAGAATATGATCAAAACTGCCTAATAGAAAACATGAAAAAAAAAAAACTTTAAATATAATATTCACGTATCCTTTCTAGCTAGGCAGTATCACATTACAAAAAACAACAACAACTTGTAAGCTCAGTGCTTGGTCAGAGCGTCAGAGCATTGTCGGACTTCCCTAAGACTAAGCTGCACTTTGTTTGGCTCAGCTGTGATTTGTTTAGGCTTAAACATTCAACTCAACAGGACAGCATGGTGACATTGTACAGTTGCAGTTCTAACAGTTAGGTATGGTAGCGTGTTAATGTTTGACTGTGATTTTAACATACTAATATTCTGGAGCAGCAAGCCTATTCATTACATCTGACAGAAATCAAATGCCCACTTTCATTGGCATTTGTACTAAGACAAGACAGCAGATGTATGAAATGAAAAAAATGTATCTCATTCATATTGATAAGTGTGATTGAGCCTGAAGAAAAACTGGTGCAACTGACACACAGATCATGTAGATGCAAAAGTAAAGGATTTTTACCACTGCACCATACTAGAAAGTATGTAGTATTCTGTATTCTGAAAGTAAATTGTTGTAATAAATTACAACATCCTAAAAAGAACCATACTAGTGTTTTCTAAAGTAGTGAAAAAGCAAAATTCAGCAGAAAAAAAATATTTAAAATGAAAAAACACACACAGGAGACTGATGTGCAAAAAAATACATTCATTAGGCAGCCAAACCAAGAATTATGTACTAAAACTTTGCAACACAGAGTAGAAAAGAATATTGCAGGAGTACCAGTTACAACAAAAAGAAGAAAATATAATTAACCTTACCTTTTTGGCAAGCTGTGTAAGCGGTTTAGTCCCAGCTAAATCCGTGAACCAATTATTGATGGAGCTCTGTGACCTTGCCGTGACGAGCCAGAAGTTGTCCTTCTGGTTGACTTGTGGTTTACGCTTCCCTGTGTCTGGAAAGGTGTTGTAACGCAGCTTCTCTGCAATGATGCTGCTGAAGTTTGAACTGATCTGTAAGTCAATAGGAGACATGATGTTAGATCGGCACATTAATCGCACGAAAATGCAACAAGTAGTGAAAACTCATTATTACCTTTGAAGGGTTAAAGTTGACATTTTTGGCACTTCCATGTTCATCCCCAGACACAGCGGGCTGGTTATTAAATCCTTGCTTCACATTCAGTGCAGTCAACTCATCCTGAAACAAACACACATTTCAGTGCATATTGATAGAAAATTGGGGACTAGTTTTGTCCCATGCACAACTTATCTGATTATTAATGCATCCCTAATATTGCTGGTTGGTATCCAAAGCTCCAGGGCTAAAGCAATCAATTGTCCATCTGCATCAACAGATTTTCTAAGGTTAATACTAGACCAAGAGACAAGAGCACTTCTCAGCTAGGCCAAACTCCACTCTCAACACCAAGCACGATTAACTGAGCTTAAATAGCAGCTCACGGATCCTGAAGGTTAGCTGTGCAGGTTTAGCTAATGTTAAGTCGTTGGACCAAAACATCACGCTAACAAACAATTAACGCGCACAATCCATCAGAGCATACGTACATTGTTTTCAGTCACAAAGCTAAGTACCGGTTGAAGCTAATATCACACTGAATAGCATCCGTCAATCCGTTAGCTAGCTCCGGCAACTCTGCTATTTAACCAACCAGTTGTTTTCCAACTAAGCTGGAGAGCTAGCCGACAAACTGACAACCAGCATTGGGTGCTGTTCATTGTTATTGCTAGGCCCCAGTCGTCTGGAGGGCTTCCTAAACAGGCTAGCTAGTGTTAGCTCGCACAGCTTCTTGGCAGAAAAAAATCCTCCTAAAATCATTATTCTTGCGCTTTCAGGCTACGCATCGTAAAATCTGACCTCTTTTTGTTTTGGATCTTGAGGGTAAACGTCCGGAGGGCCGAGCCGGGGCCGCTTTAATGGCCTGTGTTCGTAACTTAAGATCCCGAAAGCAGCCATCATCCAGCGGCATCACAGCCAGAGTTTTCCTCCTCCCCAGCAGCCTGAACCGAGCTACAAGAACCAACCACACTTCCGGTACGGCTCCAGCCCCGAACTTCAGAATAAAAGTCTCGAAGAACAGTCGTGGGAAGTAAAAGCTTTAATTTGCGTTATTAATGAAACGGGTTGAGGTGTATAAACTACACAGACTCAATGATTAAGTAAAGGTGCAAGAACTTAAAGTAGAAAAGTAAAATAAAATAGTGCATTATAAATAATGTAGGATTTGATTATGGTGATAACAAAGAGGTGAAAATTATGACTAAAATGTGTTGTTACCCACAGACTTAAAAGCTCAGTTAAGGTGGGGGTGTTTTTAAGAACCTTATATGGTGATAGGAGTTAAATTCAAACAATACATAATGATATAAATAATGATATGTATCTATCTATGTTTGTTATTTACCACCTCTGGGAACAGGTCACATAATATTAACACTGTTGCCATTAATTTTTACGAGAGATTTACCAGCTTGTGTTTGTTTATATTTGTGACTTTGGTGAAGATCAAATCACATTTTATGCCATGTTATAAAAGAAAATCAGGAAATTACTTGCCACTGTATGTGTGTGCATACCTATCAAAATCTATCCAAATGTTCCTGCTTCTTTGTGTTTTTTAATGATTTGCTTCCTTTATCTATCTCCAGTAAGAACTCCAGTGTTTCAACTGAATTTTCATAAATTAACCTGTGTAATTAATCATTTTCCACATCAAACTGTGTTATTCCAAGAAAAAACTGTACACATTGCAGAATTTGTAGATGATCTCTTAGTTGTTAAAAGAATCCTTTCAGTGCAATGAGAAAACAAGTCTTTGCTAATCTGCTAAGAGATTAACAGAGACTAACAGATTTTTATCAGTGTATTGAGGTTTATTGATAATTATCATTTTTCATTATAAACAAACCAACACAAATGGTCTGCATATGCACACATCCTTAATGAAAGGAACACGGTACAGTAAAGTAGGCAGCTGTGCTTTCAGAATGAAGGTTAAGTCATGTTGTTGCAGCATGAAAGGTCAAAGAAGTGAACCCTAGACAAAAAATCAAAGGCTCTGAGTTGTTACCTGATGTGCAATCAGTGGGTGAGGACACTCGGGTATTAATGCAGCTTTGTGTTTCTCTCTAGCTGTACACGCGAAACACTGAAAGATTTCAGTGTATCATATTTTCTATGCTAAGCAATAAATGATTAACAAAGTCTTCCCTTTCACTGCACGGTTTCAAGAAGTCAAGTTATTTCCTTACATTGTTAAATGATTTATGTTATTTGCTAAGAGCTCACCAGTTTCCACACAGTGCACGTAAACAGGCTGAGAGGTGCACATTTTCAGCGGTGGAACAGGTGTGTGTGTGTGTGGTTTCTTACTGAACTGGCATCTGTGTTCTCCACTGTGATTTACAGCAAAAAACAGTTAGGGTCAAGGGTCACAACATTTTTGTGGTTATGTCCTCTCTCTCTCTTCACTAGATATAGATCTCAGGAGCTAACTGGTAAAAGAGTTTTGCATTCGTCACCGCATTAAACTGCGTGTAATCAGATCCATGCTGCAGCATAGATGGGAGCCTAACACATCTAATAACACTAACATACTGTATGTCACTTTAACATTTACCCTTTGGGTAAAACAATCAAAAGGTGTTAAGACTCCTGCATTCACAAGCCTGGGAGGAGCTCTTGTATAAATGTCACATTTCTGAAGAGCTGCTAAGCTGTCATGACAACTTGACGACACTAATGTTAAATCTATTGGAACATCTATAGATAATATATAATATAAATATAGATTATAAATGTCTTCATAAGATTAATCAAACACACCTAAGATTATTCCTCCAGTAATCTTTTAAAAAAGCATTTTCCTTGATACAACAGATTTCTTTTATTTATACAGTATGACCCTTTAGTATCACCTTTATGACCCATGATGCAAAAAGGCTGTTGCGTTTTCCACATCTTAAGCATAATTATTACTCTCACATACCTGTTTACTTTGATATATAGCGTTGCAGGGGTTCCGTTTACATGTTAAACAACTGCAAACCAGCATAGACAAAAAAACTTTATTGAAAGAAAAAGAACCTTTAAAATAAAAATTTAAACCTTTACAAAAATATATTGCAACTTTAAAATCTCAAGTGTACAAAGGCAATCAATGCAATAGAAAGATATTGCACTTTTCATGATTGTTCCGCACATACTTGATTATAAGGCAGACATTTACAATGTAAGCTTTGTGAAAACATTTCAAGACGCACCCTGATGTTAATCAGTCTCAGCTTTGTTGCAAATAACACAGTGTACCATGGATTAAAACCTAAATTTTACGGAATAGCATATTTCAATACCAGAGTTACCCATCTGGTAAAAACATTACCAACAGTGTAAAATGTGCAATTTTAAACTCCAGCATTTGGAAATAGAAAATATTAGCTCTCTTTCAAAACACAATACTTGCATGCAGTCTAAAACAAACATGC
This sequence comes from Ctenopoma multispine, assembly GCA_034779795.1. Taxonomy (NCBI): domain Eukaryota; kingdom Metazoa; phylum Chordata; class Actinopteri; order Anabantiformes; family Anabantidae; genus Ctenopoma; species Ctenopoma multispine. The sequence goes on from JAUYWH010000002.1 coordinate 15,825,911, forward strand.
TTAAATCATGGCTAACTCCGTTGTATAACCTGAATACGTCGACAGCTCTAGGCACATCTGTTAACAGCTTACTGAAGTTACTGCATTATAATAAAATATTATAATGTTCAACTAATGGAAACACAAAAAACTTAAAACATGTTTTATAATTTTTAGACAGTGTCTAATACAAATGGTTAACAGGTGATTCGTGGATGCAGTGTATTGAATAATCAATATCAAATACTACATCCTCGCAACTGATCATATCAACAAGGCTATGAAGTATAAATATTGTTAATATGCTGTTCCTGCACAGTGAGGTTACAGAAATAAAGTGACTGAAACTAATTCAGTCTCACCGATTAGCTGACCTCCAGAGGCAAAAGAATCACCACATGTCCATAAATATGTCCACATAAAATATAAAGTGCTATTGTCAGAGTCACTGCTCTGTTTCACTTGTAGTTAATTATTTTACCTCCAGGAAATAACTTCACTCCTCCTGCAAAGAGCAGGAGGAGTCTTTCTTTGCATAGTGAGATTTGATGCATCTTTGGTGTAGAAATAAACAGACATTGTAACATGAGGCAGCCATCGCAAAAGCCTCTGTATTTCTTAACAAATCACTTTCATACTATGGCAGGATTGTGTTAATCGTGACTTTCTGTGCAATTCAGGTATTCCACTGAATATTCTGTGGAGTCACAGCTCACATCTAAAGTTCAGCTCCTGCATCTTTTATCTGCTTTGGTTTTCTGATGCTTCTATCATGGCTCTGAATCTTGAGTTTTCAGCTGCCAGCAAGGCAGCAGGACTGTCAAACTCCAAAATCTATGAGAATGAAAAAAGGATAAAATAAAATCATCACCAGCATATAAAATCACAGGTTCAACTTACTTACTCTAAGAAGTTGTGTAGAAAGTAAAAAAAAAAAATCAATCCCTATTTTCTTCCTATTAATATTGCAAGTTATTTCCCACAGGCAGCATATGAAAGATGTCTGGAAAACACTGTGCTCAGACTGTCTTGTTATACTTGAGTGAATGACACAATCTCCTGTAACCAATGCTAACTGATCACTCAAAGATACTTTACACTCAGCTGCTGACACTCAGCAACAAATTAAAAGCCTGAATTAAAAGCAAAGTTTTCATGGTACCGTAAACACTACGTAGATGCAGAAGAAGATGTCAGGTCAGAAGCTGCCTTTTCACATGCGTGCTTATATGGTTGTTGTGGTGACATATTAGGTGTAAATCTCATCTATTCTGATGTATCTTTTACTAACCCCGTTTAAACACACTGATAAATCTTTACATGGAGGTAAGACTCAACTTATTAAAAAAGTCAAGGAGTGACACTGAAAGTAGTAAGTGTTAATGTGCATTTCACGTCCACAGCTTGCATTAAATGACGGCCTGAACACTTATCAAGTCGCCTTAAAGAAACTCATTTAGTGCAGCAAATCAGGGCTGTTTTAATTTGTGAATAAATTTGAGCCAAGGGACCAATTCGTACAATTGCAGCTGTGTTTCATTTATACAAACCTGGCCGTTGTCCAGGACCATGACCCTGCTGCAGCTCATCACTGTGTTGAGACGATGGGCGATGATGAAGGTAGTGCAGCTGCCAAAAGCAGAGCGAATGGTTTCTTGAATGAGACGATCTGTCTCAGTGTCGATGGCTGCTGTTGCTTCATCCAACATAAGAATCTTTAAAAATACATTTAAAAATAAGTTACAGCAAAAGGTAATACAATAGGTAATATAACAATACAAGAAAGCACATTTCAAACAATAAACTGAACACAAAAACAGAGAAAAACATCTATAAACTACCAGAACTACATGCTAAAGAGCTGCTCATGCCTAGATCATGTGATGCAGTTATGATGCAAGACACCAGGTGGCAGTGTTATCACACAGCGTGTGAAATTGAGAGGTTTGTTTTTCTTCATTATAAAACTGAAAAGAATATCTTACATAAGCTGCTACAATCATCACCCACACATATAAATGTTAAATAGCAGCATAATACAATCAGCACCTTGCTGTTTCTCAGCAGGGCTCTGGCCACACAGAGTAGCTGTCGCTCTCCCACCGAGAAGTTCTCCCCGTTCTCCGTCACCTCTGAGTGGAGAGAGTGAGGCAGCTGGCTGACCTGAGGAAGGTCAAAGGTAGGCAGAGGAATGAGGACAGATGTTAGGGGTTGTTCTAGTCAACTAATGCATCATTTGGCAATAATCTCTGTTCAGCGCTCTTGGTCAGTTACCATTTCTTTGATATGCGTCTTCTCAAGAGCTTCCCAGATCTCCAAATCAGAGTATTGATCCCAAGGGTCTAAATTGGTCCTAGTAAAAAAAAAACAAAAAAAAAAACATTTTCATCACAGCAATTTCATATTAAGACAAGACATTTATGTACCTCTATCAGGTACACATGTATCAAATGCAGTCCAATACAACAGCTCTGCCATGAATTATACTTTTACAAGGTTATAATTTTTCAGTTTTGGTTGAAACTGTAAGAAAGGTGATAATGCTACTGTTTATTATTATTATTATTGTTTATGTTTATTAGTGGGTGTTGGAGTCATAATGGAGAGCATTATATTAAGAGTCCATTCTAATGTTTGGCCAAGCTATTTACATACACATTAGAACCAAATAAAGTGAGTGCATATGAAACATTTCAACGGTTAATTTCAATATTTCGGTGCTTTAAACAAGCAGGTTGTCAGGGGGTAAAAGATAAGTGTGTGTAATGTGAGCATCTTTTTTGACCATACTGTTACACTGGTGAACACTGAGGATATTTCATTAGATAAGATGCATTGATTCGTAATTGAGTATTTTTTGAATTTCTCCCCTTTTTAGTCAGAAATGTACATTATTACTGTATTTTTTACAGAACAATGCATTTGTTACCATCCTTATTACCTGATGGTGCCAATGAAGAGCACAGGCTCCTGAGGAATGATGGCTACTTTTCTCCGCAGGTCATCCAGACCAATCTGTGCAATATTGATCCCATCAATTATAACAGATCCTCCTGTCAGCTCCACAAGTCTGAACAGAGCTACAGCAAGGGAAGACTTTCCTGCAAACACGTACGGAAAGATGCTGTGTGAACGAATGTGTGTACGAGTTGAAACAGTGATATGGACACAAGCTGAAATTGCTGCTGGCTGGGGAGCAGAAAGGGTCAGTAATACCTGATCCTGTGCGGCCCACGATGCCGATGGTCTCCTCAGGCATGATTGTAAAGGACAGGTTCTTAAGCACCAGTGGCAGATCATCACGATAACGCATCTCCACATCCTGGAAGGTGATCTTTCCCTGTTGAGGCCAGGAGGGGGCAGGAGCAGCTGCCTCAGGACTGTGTCTAGGTGCTTCACTCTCTAGACACTGAGATAAGGAACAGTGATAGAATCTGGTATTAATCTCTAAATCTTTGTGGAGGTGCGAGCCCCTGAACTGAATTGCAGTGATTTTCTCTCTGTGAGCTTTTCTTTGCACTTGAGACAGAAACGAAAAAAGCTGAGTTGATATTTGTATCTTTGTGCTTCGATGGCTGTTGTGTGACACAAGCCCTGTCATGTGCTCTGGGGTGTGTAAAGGCCAAACACTGGTTTTCTATCTGCTTCCTGTTGTGTTTATCACACATACAATCACATGCACACAGCAAACACACACACAGTCGCACGTCTGGACATGCCAACTGTCCTGAATTCAGTACCTCTGTTTAATTGAGTTTGTCTGTATATAATAGTGTGATGTGACCGTGTACAATGTGCCCTTTATGCACCAGGCCTCACTGTGCTAATCAATGCTTTTACCTTGATATAATGATTGATCCTCTCAACTGATGTAAACCGAGCTTCGGTCTCTGTGAGCAGCCTCACTGTAAACTGAAACAATCCAGTCAGCTGCAGGTGGGGAAAAAAAAAAGAGGTGGAAGGTTAATGATTATTTATGATATTTACTATGCAAACACTTTATATTTACATGTCTCACCCCCCTCTGACAAACAAGCAGCAAAACATCAAATGATTTACAGCCTAATACAAAGATTTGCTGAAAAGGCTCCTTCCCAATCCAGCCAATCGATTTCAATTCTCTGCCATAGCTGTCACGAGCGTGTCGATCATGACATGCACTAAAGCACTGAGCATTACAAAAAACCAAAAAAACTAATATTAACAGTAAGGGGAAAAAACATTCATATAACACAGGTTATGAGCACAGCTGTGCTTGTGTTCAGTAATTTGATGCTTTGCCCTTTAGTTGTTGTTGACAGGTAAAATACTCCTATGATTCAGTACTATGATAAACAGGAGCTCATTTTTTTTAGCTACTATAGCAGCAGCGCAAGTGGAAGTCATACAGTCAGCAAACTTTATCAGTGAAGCAGCGTTTACAGCTAAATGCAGCTAAATTAACATAAATACCCATAAGCTACTGGTCATACCAGACCGGGTGGGGCTGAAGCCAAAGCCTTTCTGTGTTTTATTTGTGAGTTAAACGTTTCACTTGTAAGAGGAATAATGTGTCATTTTCTGTGTTGAAAGCTAAAATAGTCACGCTTTAGTTGTAATTGTATTTACTGATGACTAGCTTTAATAAGTGCAAGCACATTTGAGCTCTAATTTATAGCACCGTACAAAAAAACAACAAAACAAAACTATTAAACCAAAATGCACTTTAAGGACACTTAAATAGCATTACAGAAACAAACTGAAGAGGCACTTTTCTTATCTGCAGAGCTTCAAACTATCTTGTTTGCAACCTCTAGATTCAGACTGCCAGCATCTCCATGTCGCCTGTGTAAGTACACGTGTTTGTTTACGAACCTGCACTGCGTACGATATGGCCAGGCCTGCATAAGCTGGAGGTATCTGATTGTGCATGAAGACAATGAGAAGTGCTACAGCAGTGATAAGAGAGATGCTGATGAGGTCCAGGCGGACAGCCAGCCAACGTATTGCACAGCTGAAGAGGTAGTTGGAGGCCTGGTTGGTGTCCAGTAGTTCCTGATATCTGGGAAAAAAAAAAGATAAACTCATTTCAGCCAGAGCAAATGCAAGCAGAACTCAACCCCCCCCCCCCCAAGATAGCTGAGGGGAAATCTTCTAGTATGAGGTTTTGGTATATTTACTAAGTGTGGAGTAAACTGTGAAAGTATGAGGAGAGAGATTAAATTAAAGTTTAATGATCTCCTCCCTTCACGGACGCCATTATACTCACCTTTGGAGGAAGTCGGGCCCTCTCCCATATGCGTGGATGGTGGAGAGTCCTTGAAGACTGCTGGTGATGTGAGAGGTGAATGGCGATTGGCTGATGTTCTCCAGGCGTTTCAGTTCACGGATCAGAACCCTGCATATGAAAGAAGATAATAGTGGAAAAACATCTTTTGCATTTAACTTTATTTCCATAGAAATTTATGTTTTTTCTTCTGGAAAACATCTGATTAATTAATATGTTATCAGGGGGAGTTGTGGCTGTTTTTAATTGTCTGTTATCATAGATTTATTATGATATTTAATCTGTTTTAAACAAGATTCCCACTTTGATATTTGGTAACTGAGACTTATATTCTCTTAAAATACCTGTTCTGAGATATGAAGAAACTCCAGAACTGCACTAAACCTTAATTGTGTTTTTTTTAAACTTCAAACAGCTCAAAAAGCCTAATAGGGCACTCCAGCACTGCAGAGTTGGAATGCCTACACTCAGCTTTGCCTGATTTGAATGAAAATGGCTGAGAATTGTGTGTAAATAGGCTCCAGCATGAGAGGAGTAAACCTTTCAAATAAATTGCATTCAACAGAAAAATATCGTGAACACTCCCACAATGAGCCGTGTTAAGTAAAAAGTTTTAAAATCCTGTATAAAATGTGAGGTCCAAACCTTTGTGATGGTGATTTGGTGAACAAAAGCATGTACAGTATGTCACACTAATTCTGCAGCGTACAATCACTCATGTCTGTAAGGTCTTAGAGGGAGCACAGACATTACATCTTAATACTGAAGCACCACTGAGGAATGGAGGAACAAAAAATACATCAGCTTTAATGACGCCTTTTTGTGGCAGACCAGTAATGGTCACACGGTGGACGGAGAAGGATTTGGCTCATGGCACAGCATCAGTTTCCTGACCATACTGGTCATTTCACACCATCTGATGCATGTGCAATATTACATTATGAGCAATGTCGCATACAGGCGGCCGTACACTTGGCAGCCGAGAGGCAGCAGACTCTCTGTCCACAAGGTAGTGCAAGTGAGAAAGGTTTATTGACAAAGGTGGGGTGTCTACTTTTAGACACAAAGATAGAATGGATGGTGCATGTGAATTACAGGTCTCCCATGAATCATTTCGTTTTCTCATAAAACCCGAGAAGAGAGAGGGAAAGAACATGACACTTCTTGCTTCAAGGCTGTGATCCAGACAAACATGTTTATGCCCTGGGCGGTTTCATTTCAGAATTCAATAAAGGCTGCTTTAGCAGTGGGAAATTTCAATGGGAGATTCAGTTTGATGGAACATCCATACATATCCTGGAATGTCGTGACTTGTAAGATAAAGTATTAAATTTTTTCAAACAGCTCTGCCAACGGTGATTACTACCTTTTGGCAGTAGCTGGATTCCTGGTTTAAGTGAGTTCAATATTCTATATCAATATCAAAGTTTAGTATTAACTAAAGTGTCTCTTCTAAATTAAGATATTTTGTAATTGCTGCCTCAAGAAACAAACTGGTATCGAACCTGACATAACAAATGAAGATATGTTGTGCTACATATGTGCAGTAGGGGAAGAGAAGTTGAGTGAAAGCAATCCAAATTCTGATTTGTAACAGAGACACATTTTAGAGTCTAAACTTTCCTATGTCATCATATGTTTGAGAGTACTTAATATGAAGCAATGGTAAAAATTAAATATATTTAATGAATAACCCAATTTTATAACATTCAAATGTCGTACAAACAATTCAAACACATATCTTGTTTTTGTCATTTCAGACTTCACGCCAGAACAACAATTACACTGAGAGTCACATTCTTCCTTATCTATCAGATAGAGGAAATAACAAGACGGTTATTTCCCAAGATACCAGCGAGCTGTTGTTCCCTTCGGTGGATTCACCTTTATTGCACAACTGCTGCCAAACCATAAATGATGACTGAAGCAGAGTCACGAGATTACCTATCTGCAACATTCACTACAGAACAGAAGCTGTGAAAAATTAAATCAGCGACTGATAACGCACTACACATTTACAGATAAGGATTATCCCTCCTGGACATCTTTCACTTTCACCCTTAGTTCTCCTCCATTGTACTCTGAAATCAATCTCTAATAAAAGTTACCGATAAGATTACATTTGCATTACCTAATTCAGAATCACACCGTATTAAAGCAGGTTATAATGTCATCTGAACAGCTGTTCATTGATTTAAAGTGTAATGTAGCCCACACTCCAATTGTAAAATACCCATTACTGTCAATAACATTTTAGATTCATGATATGCAAAATTTGTTCTACCTCTTCACTGAAAACTTGCACTAGTAAAAATTACCTAGTATTAAGGACAGCTTGATTTTGATATAATAAAATAGATGTTTTAATTCATAATTCATGTACAAAATGTTCCCTTGCTGCTGCAAATTCAGAGAGAATTATAACATAATCCTTGCAGCTCATAATTTTGGTTTTCCAGCTGCACATTTACTATATGGGTCAGTGTGATCACTCTCATCAATCCTTGTTGCAGCAGAAGCAGGCCGCTTTTTTCAAAAATAGCTCTGATGAATTCACTGTAAACTACCTGCCCGGCACCAAATGGTAGGCAGCCAAATTTTGCAACAAAGAAATCGAGAGTCATAGATCTAGCAGCTAAAGAGACAAATCTTTTCTTGGGAATCCTAAGCAGCCCTAAAAGCTTTTATGGATAATTTCCATCCTGTCAGAGGGCAAAAAAATTATTATATCAGTAACCCTGTTGGCCATTACCAATGCCCAAATTGGTTGCAGGGAGATGTTTTGAACTTTGAAACTCAGGCTATTTGTCAAAACCATGATATAAATAGAACTGATGAGAGTCTGACCTGGAGACACGGTTGACAAAGTAGAGGAAGGCTCCCATGGGCACGATGGAGATCAGGAACCAAGGAAAGACGATGCCCACCATTCCCAAGCAAAACATTACCAGTGTCAGGTTCTGCAGCAGCATTTCAGCCTGCATGGACAGACGAACATCCACTGTGGGAAGGAGGCATATCAATAATCAGACACACTGCATGGTGCTGGATTCTGTAGCTGTGCACTTAACTTTCTCTTTGTGTGTGTGTGTGTGTGTGTGTGTGTGTGTGTGTGTGTGTGTGGTTTTGTGTCTTTATTTCCCCAAAAGTGAAACAGGACGTGATCTGCAGGTGACAAGAAGTAACCTGCATTTGAATCTACAAAAATATTATGCCTAAAAACCAGCAACCCACAAATCAACACATTGAGCAAAGAAACAAGTGAAGTGGATAACAGAGAGCTACTCACTGGGGAACATCAAACACTGTGTCTTAGCACTACACTTTGTCAACCAGAGCTCTCTTGAGGGAATGGTTCACAGCCAAGAAAAATCAAGGCTTACCCTCATCAATGTCCCTGGAGAAACGGGTCAGAATACGACCCAGAGGTGTTGTATCAAAAAACTGCATGGGGCTGAGGAGGATCCGACGGAACAGCTTGTCGTGGAGCACGGAGGCAGCCTTCACCGTGCACTGTCAACGCAAACAACAGCCGTGTTTGAACATGACACATGACACATGTAAACAAACAACTTAAAAACATATGGAATCCACAGCTCGGAGAAAACAGTTGGAAGACATCTGAAAGGAAATTGTCTGTGAATGAGCTGAGCCTCAAACACAATAACACTCAGTGGATAAATACAGTGGCACTCACATGTTGCCTGCAGAGTTACAAAAACTGCCTTAACATATTCTAAGCATGTGCACAGTGGGTAGTTATTTCTTTTCCTCTTGCAGAAGGCAAGCTGTCAAATCTTCATTTATAATGAGTTTCTAGGAGGCTGACAAAAAGGTCATGACCTAATGCGCAAGAGACATTTCACCAATTGGACTGAAATTACATGTGGCAGCAAAGAACAAATTAATTCTATTAATGGAATATTCAACACTCCCAAAGATCTCATCACAGCTAGGGGTAAAAAAAGATTAGCCGCTTTTGAAAAATTAGCAATTTTATGTGGCACACATTAACGTTGGGACCTAACCTCTGCAATGCTGTGTCAGGATGGGTTAGCCTGAAAAAGAGGACGCACACCCGAAGGGGCGCTGACATGCAAACACACACACATCCATCCTTTCACTCTGCCTCTTTGCCTCTATGTTCATTTCCCACATTGCTATCGCACTCAAAGACGCACAGGCACAGAAACACTCACGGACACGTGCAGCCGCTGTAAAAGCGTGAGACATAGTGTGGACAGATATAGATATATGGATTTGGCCCACATGCATTTTCAATTGAGCACTGGAATCATGACAGCATGAACAAATGTCAGGGAAGGAGAAGTACAACTTATCCTATGCCTTTAAAAAGCTGCTATTGTTGATATGAGTGGACAAAGTACTGTATGTTACAGACAGAGAGGGGAATCTCAGTGGAAAACAGTGAAGGGCGGCTTACCTTCACAAACACCAGTCCTCTCATCGTCTTCAGCAACAAGACAGCTCCCATGGATACAACATAAACAGTAGAATAGTACCGAATGTGGGGGTTGAGTCTCATACTGTTGCTCGCCGTTGTCCCATTCACCAAGATTAATGATGTGTTCTGAGGGCAGATGGAGCAACAAATTACAAAGACGGAGGAAAAATTTAATTTTTCTCCCATGCAGGAATTCTGTCTCTAATGAAAGTGAGAAAAACAGTGGCACACTGTGGCATACAAAACTACATGAAAATCAGTCAGTTCAATGATGTTTACTATTCCAAGCACATTTCTCAGAAGCAGCCACTGCCTGCTTTGCTGCACATCTGTTTCTTCACCGCTCCTACTTGTTTTTAATTAAGTTTGCTGTGGCGCTGTTACTTTTTAAATCAGATTAATGCTCAGTCGACTGCCACAACTCACTGAATCGCAGTAGTTATTTTTCTTTTGGGAGCCAAATACACAGTAAAGAGAGGCATCAATTACAATAAAGCAGGGTTGTTTTGACGCTCACCCCGCTGCCCTGTCTGATCCAGTAGCTCAGCCACCAGTTACTGAAAGCTATGCTGCCTGTGGTGGAGAGGAAGAAGAAGATGTTGATGATGAAGACTAACGGGCCTCCTGCTGCTTTGATGTAGGCACCATACACAGACCAGGCGACTGAACCAGAGCCCTTCTCTTCAGCTTTCATCAGTTGTTCTAAAATAAGTATTAGACAAATAAAAACAGGGAAATAAGTTACTTGAGAACATTTGTTAAAAAAACAAACATTCTGAATTCTTTTTACATGTGGAGCATGATAAGCGACAGGGCCTCTCACCTCCTTTCTTGATTTCTACCTTTGGTGTGACCTTGGCAACAATAACAGCACTGTCAGCCTTGTCTGCACCTGTTCTCTCCCGTTTGTTTTTTAAATTCTCTTTCACCAGATTCTAAGACACAAAAAGGTATGGTAAGAATGTGAGTTTTTGAACACGCCACAAATCACAGCACTCATAAAAACAGCCCACAAGTCAAGACATATTCTTGACAGGGTCTTTAACTGCTCACCAGTAAATCATTGCACGCATAAATAATGAAAGGCCTTGTTTGCATTAACATTTCCCAGCTACCGAGACTGCCTTTCTCAGATTATGAATTATTCAGCCTGTAATGTTCAATGTTATTGTGTAGTGGGGCAAAGATGCCTTATTCAAAAGAGCTGGCCTGATGCCTTTTGTGCCACTGGCCTCACCTCCTGTTGCATGCTCTTGAATAGGGTGGCATAGTCACGCTCTTTACTCATTAGCTGTGCATGGGTGCCGTGTTCAGCAATCTGCCCATCCTTCATCAGAATAACATCGTCACACTCAGGCAGATACTAAAAATGAAAAGGTAAAAAACAAAGCGAAATTAGATGTAATTTAATGTTGAAGACACTTCGTGAACATTTAAGGCTTTAATCAGCCAACTGAGATTGTCTTTAGAACTACACCTTTCTGGTTACATGTCCACAGTCCTAAAACTATAACAAAATCACACATTCTGAAGAACATCTGGTATTATTGAAATTCACAGATGGTCTTATACCTGCAGCTGGTGGGTGACAAAGAGCACCGTCTTGCCTTCGGCGACACCCTTGACAGCTTTATAGAAGACATGAGAACCCACACAAACATCGACTGCACTAAGAGGATCATCCAGGAGAAGTATGGGTCGCTCACTGTAGAGGGCACGAGCCAGGCTCACTCTCTGACGCTGCCCTCCGCTCAGGTTGGCCCCTCTCTCACCAATCTAGAAAGTAAAAACAGTAAAAAATGCTCCATAAAAATCCCCTCTGTTGTAAAAACATGATAAGCATTCTGTAAAAATAAATATATTTCTACAAATACCTCTGTCATGTCTCCATATGGGAGCTCTGCAAGATCTGGCAGAAGACAACAGGCTTCCAAGACGGTATTATATCTGAGGAGAAAACGATTACGTAAAACTATGAAAAAAACTGAATATTTATTATTTAGAAAACAAGTATAAAGTAGTTGATCTTACTTTTCTTGGTCATACTGATTTCCAAACAGTATGTTCTCCTTCAGTGAGTCATTGAGAATCCAGGCTTGTTGAGACACATAAGCAAAGCCACTGTTTGCAGCTACATTCCCTTCTAACAGGGTCATCTGCAACACAAAAACACAAGGTTGGAAGCAGTGAAAATACTTAAAAGGTCAGCTCTCCTTGTAGATCGTTGCATGGCGCTGTGACTGAATGAAAATTCCAAAAAAGATTAAAGCTATCCTTGTACTTGTTCTTTTTCATATCTGCGTGTGTCTGAAGAAGGAACTTGTCAGAACTGGGCAATCCAGATACAGCAACTGAATCTCACCTGTCCCAGTAGAGCAGAGAGGAGAGAGCTCTTTCCGCTCCCCACACCTCCACAGATCCCAACCAGTGAACCCTATAAAAGGAAAAAACAGTGGTATTGTAGGAATTGAACAAAGTTGGCAAATGTGTGTCCAACTGTGTGAACAAAGTGCCCTCAGCCAACTTAATGTATTCATTGTTACCTTCTTAACTCGCAGATCAATGCGGTGCAGGGTCTTGTGCAGTGGAGGTCGTATGCTTTGAGTGGAGGAGATGGTGCTTTGTGGACTATCCTGCTCCATATTTGTGAGGAGACTTTGTGCTTTGGGACTTTCCTTGTCGCCTTTGCCATCCCCTGTGGAAATGTACAGGCTAAGCTTCTCCCTTCGCAGCACACGCCTCATCCCTCCTCGCTTCTTTGGAGGTGGGTTAGGTTTTGCGGCTGGAGCCCGTGCCTTTTCCCATGCCAGTGTGGCATCCTGAAATTCTACTGCATTGCTAGGATTCTCCATTTTGACCAAAACAACTTCTCTATCATCCATCATGAAAAGCCTCTGTGGAGACAGACACAGACATACATTGTTTTGTACATGACTGAAATATATTTATACAAATATTTATAGTGGCACGTCCCCAGGTTACTATAAGACTGATTCTCAAGAATGAATTCATTCTTAGTTTTGAATACATGTTCTGAAAAAGTGTGTGTTTATTGTAACTGTTCACATGCAGTACAAACTAGAGTTGCTCTGTTAATGTTGTGCTCATGCTTTGCTGTCTGTGTAGATATGACGTTAGCTCCTGAGGCTCGAAAGCTGACTTAGGTGTAAGTGAGGTCTCGTTTCTTGTAGATATACATTTCCCCTTATCTTAATATGAATGTAACCTAGTTACCTTTGCCTGGTGCCGAAACTCGGGATCTAATGTTTAACCTCCTCCAGACTGGAGTCCACCAGTTGGGACCTCCAGCTGGTCTAGTCTGTTCTTGAGTACAATGGCACTTTGTTACGCACAGAGTCTGCATAAATCACAGCAGATCTCAAGCCTTTTATCTGGATCCTTGGCAGAAGTGTTTGCTTACTTAACCGTATCTGGCTCCGTGAAACCATCTCTCACTAACACGTGATTTTTACCATGTGTATGGAATACAATATGTCAAATATGACAGTATGTAACATGGGCAGGTGGGTTTTCAGACTCAGCAGATACACTTTTTTGTGCCTCTGAGAACTGAGAACTTGGTTTATCCACTAACACACTGTATCCACATCAATTTTTCTTCACTGACATTTAGAAAGTCGGAACACTTTAACTAGTGGGATGTTGTATGTTTCAACAGTGTTACCAGTAATCTTTGTGTTAGTTTAAAAGACAGACTTTCCTATACGTCTCACCTGAAACCTTTTGACTGCCACAGCACCCTCTGACAATGACCTTACAGCCAATGGTGTGACTTTCAGGGCAAAAGTCATGGAGTTGAAAACCGCCACCACAGTGAAAGCCTGAGACAGGGTGTGTGGAGAAAGAGAGCAGAGATTATTATTAAATTCTCTCTCCTCCAATACACAACCAGGAGTGCATGAACAATAACAAAAATCTGTAGCATCACATAAGCTTAAACTAAACAAATTAAAAATATCAAAAAAAAGTCTCCAGTGGAGATGGGTGAATGCCAAATATAGACAGAGATCTGGAACTGACTGTAGGTCAGGACCCTAAAATACCTCAGCTGCAGTGAGGTCATAGCCCATAGCCATGTGTAGGGTGAAAGTGCAGACACTAGCTATCACCACAACAATGGGAGCCACGCCCATTGTGAGGCTCTGGACGACCCCAGCTCTCTCCAGAATCCCCCTCTCTTCTGATCGCACTTCTGTTGAGGAGATAAGGAAGACATAAATGAAATGAAAAATGAAAATGAGGCAGGAGCAAAATATGAGAGACAAAAAAGAGAGGGTTAAGGTTCTCCAGTGAACATTTGATCAACAACACCATAAGTTTCACTAAGCAACACACGGTGAGTGGACAGAAATAGATACAAGAGGGAAGACATAGACCTCACAACCATACATGGGTATGAAAAGGGCTTCAGAACCCGCTGAACCTAGATAAGTCTCTAAGTCTAATACCCAAATCCTGCTCCCCTTCCTTCATGTTTGTATCTCCCAAACGCACACGCTAGCTGCTTTGTTAACCCAGCTCACTGGGCGGAAACAAAAAGCATCTTTAATTCAGCCTCAGCAGCGCTGTGTATGAAACATGACAACTCCCTATTCCTGGTACATGTCGGTCCCAATGGGATTCCCTTTGGATGCTCTGTGTGTGTTACTGCATGAACTAAAAAGTGAAAGTCACACATTCTGGACTTAAACACTGTAATCATCCATTTAACAACAATAGTCACTGAAAGAAATGACAACGCAGACTCACCGGCCATTAAGTTGAACTTAACCAATTAATTATCATTATAATAAGTAATCACAGGACAGTGGTGTAAATGAGCCTCCCCTGGCTAATTTGGAGCATGATTAAAAAGAGAAAATTATTTCTGTCCAACACCTATAGCAAGGACCTCATGAGAAAAGGCCATAGATAATTCATGGGTAAGTAGAGCAGCCTCGATAGTCATTCCAGGTATCATAAGGCCCCTAACTTGCAAATTAACCTTGAAGCCAAGGCATTCAAACTGGCCTTGATTATAGATGATGACACAGGGAAAAAAATTAAAAAGAGCAAGCTAATGAAAATGGATTTAGGGTCAGAGTTATCTTGCCAGTTCACTAAGAGCGTGAGTCTTATTTCAGAAGATAAACTAACCCTTCACTCACTAATTTGCAACAGTGACAGGTGTTGAAATAAGGTGACCCTTTATTCTGGGTACGTTGAGAATGGAAAAACTAATGTATGCACATGATAGCATTACGTTACATTACTGTAGAAAATCACAAATGGGAAAGAATCAGTGAATTATCATATTGTCATTGTCATTTGGCAACGTGACAACCACTCACTGTGAATATTCTGTGCAAAAGCATCTTCCCAGCAATACATCTTGATGAACTTTATGCAGCCCAAGATCTCGTTCATCAGCCTCACGCGCCGGTCAGTCACTGCCACACACTTCTTGCGGAAATATGCCGTCAGCCTCGATGCAAGCATCTGTCCAGACGGGAACAGAGGAAATGATGACAAGAGAAATAAGTGGCAGAGTAGGAAATGAAAGCAGACACAATCACATTAGCTGTGCTGCGGGGCTGTCCGGGGGACCAGAGTGATAAATGCCTTTCCCATAAATATCAGGGTCTCTGGCTGTCAGGCTCTAACTTTGACTGAGTGTAATTTGAAGTGTAACAGCTACAAGGTAGACAGGAGATTGATAGCCAAAGAGTTATGATGCTTTTAAAAAGTCTGTGTTCAGTAGCCTAAATTATTCTAAAGATTTTAAACCACAGACTAATTAAGTATTCTACCAATTTTTCAAAAATGTTCCAGCTCAGAAAATACAAACAATAAACAACATCCCTCTAAATTCCTCTAATGAAATTTCTTGTCAGAGTTGTAATAACTTTTAGAAAATCAATTGTAACGTTTTGTAAAGAGTTGTCTGTTTTTGTGTGTTGTCAATAATCTGTTGTATGATGTTGTTGCATGTTTTTGTTACCTCAGCCCCAAAATATGAAAAGATAGAGATTTTCATTATGTCTGTTAAATTTCTACATTGAATCTACTGCCACAAGTCTTACCATTGTGGGGTAGAAGATGATGAATATTGCTGACCCCAGCAGAGCAGTGGGGCCCAGGAAGTACGCTGTGTATGACAGACCCAGGATTCCCACCAGGGGCCCCCCGGCCAGCAGGCTACCAAGCGACACCGCTTCATACAGGCGCTGACCATCACTGGAGCAGATGTTGATCAACTAGGCAGAGAGAATTACAAATGACTATTTATTCAGTAAGTTAACCATTAACTAAACTCTTCATCCTGAAAACTCAACATTAAGGTTATAAAAGCTACTTCACAAATACAGGTGTCCTTATTCTCACATTTACTTGTTGGACAACGATTCCTCTTAAGCTGTGTAATGACTAATCTTAGACAGCCTCTCCCCCCTCAGGCTATGGGATTTACCCATTTAAGTTTTAAGCAGGAATGGTCTAAGAGCAGAAATTAAATCCATCTCAGTGATCTGCATATGGAGCCCTGTAGGATGATCTATTTAATTTGGAGATGAGTTCCCTCCAGGTTTATGCCACCTACCTCGCCTGGACTGATGTCTTTAGTGCTGCGCAGGCGGAGGATCTTCTGGAAGGCAAAAGTGAGAGCTGCACCACGCAGCCGTGCTGCAGTGCGGTAGTTGACGGCCCACATGAGCGCAAGAGACCAGGATCGCATGAGTTCCAATAGGAAGATCCCGGCTACCAGACACAGGGCGTGCACCACGGAGGTCTCTGAGCTCTGAGAGTACTCCAGCAGAGCTCGGACCAGCAGGGCCTAACACAGTCATGTATGATGTATTAGTTTGATTATTGTATATATTGTATGTGTTAATTTCAAAGAGAAGAAAATAGTAATAGATAATTATCAATAAAGAAAAAAATAAAAATCAGTAAGTGCATGGACACACACAGAAATAGAAATGGAGGCAGTAGGACAACAGTTTTTGATCCAAAAGGAGGAATGATGAGCCTGAAATATATCAGCCATCGTCTCGGTTTTCACATTCAAGGTTTGTATTTCACTGAACAATGAACAATGGACCTGACACAGAAATACCGTTAATTGTGAACTCAAGCAAATTAACCCTCGGTTCATAATTAACCCTTTTAATTTCTCTGGGAATCTCAAGTCAAAACCAAAGCGTGACAGGGTACAAACCAGCTAATCTACGGTATTAATATGGGTTTCGGTATCTAAGTCGTTGTAATCTCCCAGTAGGCTGTCATTTCAATTTCCAGACCAGCGTGAAACGGGATAAAGCGCTTTTCAGAGAATACACCCAGACTTGGGACTCCAAGTCAGCAACGATGCTGAAAGGCATATTAGCTAAATCAGCAGCATATAAAGGCAATGGGGGATTTGGACGATACTCACAGGCCCAATGAAGCCTGCCACCATTGTGAGGAGGAGGGAGAAGATGGCCACCAGCATGCGGGTTTGGCAGAACCTCCAGAAGACTCTTCTCAAGGATGCCCCATCTCTGCCTTTTCTTTTCAGCTCATCGTGCCACAAAGATTCGAGCCTGGAACCAGAAACCCCAGAACGATGACAAGCTGTATGAACTTACAGCTCAGCTGAACATCGTTAATTATTGCTGGACTTGATTTACATCACGATGAGCCTCAACAATTAGTTTTGTTTTTTTCAGACACGAATGCTGTGCAAAGTGCTGTTAATTAACTGTATGTGAGAGTTGGCATTTTTGAAGGCCAAAATTATCATGAGAGAAGAAATTACTCTATGTATGTTGTTTTTTATTCATTTTAAGTTGATTAAAATCTGTTGAACTGCAATTTGTCAGTATGTCTGGAGCACAGTGGGGAATAAACAATCACAAAATGAAGGCAGCAAGGTTGATAATAATGTAAAGGTGACCTACAATATGAGTGATGCATTACACAATTAGACTGAGAAAGGTAGTACCAAACATGATAAAGATCTGCTAATGTACTTTTATTGCTGTATAATGCACTTTGAAGAGGGTAAAATATCTTGTTGGCCAAATGCATCATGGCTAATGACTCTATAAAGCAGCATCAGAGCAGCTGCAGAAAGTAATTTACGCCCTAATGACTTTATTAAAAACGTATCAGAGATAGACAGAACATTAAACCAACTAGACTCTCACACAGCCTGATAATTACTACTTGAAGTCAAATGGTATTGAATCTAAGAAATTACAATTAATTGCAGCCAAGTAGCTGCAGAGAGCACAGCGTGAGTTACTGGAAATGAGAAATCTGTGCGAGTAATACGTTTCGTGTTTCTGAATCTCATCAATGGACCAAGTAAAGAACATCTGAATCTGAAGAATCTGCTAAAAGAACAGCAAAAAAGACAATGTCCATAGTCACATACGTTTTATATTTTCTTTTCTAATAACATTGTGTATTTTGATTCCAAAGGGAGGAACAAGCACATGTCTACAGCAGATCTTGATCACTCATGTGAATGAAAGACAACAGTGTGGGATCTAAAAAAAGATGACTGAGAAGTCAAATCGTCTAAGCTTGCCAGATGGCAGACAAAGCTGATGTTATACGAGCGTGTTGACCAGGACATTGCGTCCAAAGGTTTGCACCTCACTGGGTGTCAACTCTCCCAGGGCACTTTTCCCATTGCCCCTCTTGCCATCATCTCTGCTCTGCATTGGGCTTACATAACTGTCCTTGCTATGTAAACAAAAAATAAAGCCCTCCTGTCTCCGTCGACTCTGCGGTGCTCATGCATACCATCGCCCACCCTTGCCAGAGTGATAGCTTTGTGCTCCTTTGCTGCTCCTTTCTATGTGTTCTTAACACATGCACAAAGAAGCAGCACTAAACCTCCAGGCTCCGAGCCAGAGCCTTTAAACAGAACAAGTCATTTACAACCCACACAGCTGTCACCACATACAAGAGTGAACTTCCTCAAATAGTTGGCCTCTTTTATACTGTCGAGTCATGGCACCGTGACTCAACAGCACGTGAGTAATAGGAAAACCACTGGTTTTCTTTTCAGTGAGAAACTAAAGGGCCCTAATGAGCTTATTGTAAATCGTGTTGTTCATACATTCACAAGGTGTTTCTCAACCTGTGCTTTGGCAGGTAAACAGAGGCTTCTACTTTACAGTCTACTCCAGCCTGGCTTCAGCCAATGACAGCTAATGAATGTGGCAAGGAGAGAGTGCATCGCAGGTAGAGGAGTTGATGTAACCACCCAAATCAGGCTCTGTAATCTCTAATCTCTAATCCCTGGTATTCTTAGCAGCCTCCCATGCTAGCACAATGTATTGTTAAGCAAGACTGGATGTTCGTGAAGTAAGTCTCACTGCACAGAAACTCCTTTTGTACATTTAACTGGCTCACATAAAGAACAGAACCAGAACCAAGAATGAACTATCATCCAGACAAAGCATCTGACCAGGGACCTAAGAAGACCCAGGTTCATTACATGTTAATTAGTAGTTGAATATTTGCAAATCAGAAGGGGAATTTTCATCACCTTCATACAGTATCACCAAAAGCATACCCAAAAGCAAACCCTACTGCTTTATCGAGCTTTAGTCGTGTAGTTTATACTACGCTCACTTGCACAGAATTTTAAAAGGACAGCTGAGTTTAATCATGTTAGCACAGACTGACGCCCAGAAAAGCTGGCGTGTGGCAGCTCGTGAGTATATGATTGCTAGTTGGTCCTGGGTGTCTGAGCATATAATGAAGATGCCATTTGCAGTCTGCTGATTTCTATAGTTAAAGGTTAACTCTGGAAATATTCTATATGTTTCTTAATGTCAGCAATCCTCACAAAAAGACTAAAACCAACTTTGTATAAGTCTGGTTCCTAATTCTTTTAGACTTTCTCAGCATATCTGAGGCTCTCAGCCTCACACCCACAGGTTCCTTTAAAAACCTATCACGACCATATACTATATAATTTTTAGCAGTAGTTACACAGTCAGGACAGGAAT
Organism: Ctenopoma multispine; assembly: GCA_034779795.1. Taxonomy (NCBI): domain Eukaryota; kingdom Metazoa; phylum Chordata; class Actinopteri; order Anabantiformes; family Anabantidae; genus Ctenopoma; species Ctenopoma multispine. The sequence goes on from JAUYWH010000002.1 coordinate 15,845,628, forward strand.
AAGTATAGAACATGTCGTGGACTATAGTTGTTTGTCAATTTAATGTGCTAGAGTGTATTTATCTCAGCCGCACAATGTCCATGACTCACAATAAGCTGCAGTGTCTATGTTCATTGTAATGATGGAACATGTCACCCAGTACAACAGTGTGGCTCAAAGTAGTTTATGAACAATGGATCTCTGAGGCACAGAGCAATAACATATATTAGGCTCTAGCTACATAGACAATACTTAATTCTACTCAATAGAATCAGCTCATTGCTAGTTTTGCTCTTAAATGGGATTTGTGAACAAGAAGATAAATACAGAATATCACCAGACTTATTCTTTACTGGGAAATGTGAGGTAGCAGCACACATAAACAATGCATACGACGAGGCAAGTTAGGCTGAATAGTAGTACTACAGCATGTTTTTGATCTGTAAACCCGTTTTCCAAAAATCCCTAGAAAATGTCTTGACAATGATGCGTGCCCCTGTACCAAATTTATCTGTTAAAAATAGACAAACCCTTTTAAATGTCCCACCCAGTTCACTCTCATCAGACAAACTTCAGCAGAGTCACAGTTACTTCACCTTTGGCAGTTGATTTCAGAGGCTTCGTGGCAAGACAGTCCCCACACATCGTCTACAGACAAGCTGGACGCCTTGTAGACCTTCAGCGCCAGTGGTGAGAGCCAGTGCAGAGTCAAAAATGAGAAGAAGCCAGCATTATCAACTGGGTGCTGGTGCCTGAAATAGAAAAAAAAAAAGACACGGAAATGGGTGAGATGTCTAAAAGTGCAGGCTCACACAGAGGTGCTATGTTGGGGGAACGGGCCCTCGTCGGTCGCCGAGAACGAAGTGGCGCCTTTGCTCCGCAGAGACGATGAAAGGTGAATCATGCCCGCAGTGTTTGAACAGTAATTTGCACGGTCTTCACAAAAATCTAAGAGAGCAGCGGAAAACCGTTGAGGGCAGTTTATCAGCCGGCATATGTTCAAACGCGGTGCTGTCTGTTGCTAGGGGATAAGTTCCCATCCCTTATCATGGCCTCCTGCTACTTTCCTACTAACAGACAGGCAGTAAACACAACAAATGTAAACATTTTCTGTCTATGCATGTGTTTAAATGAAACCTGTCTGTCAAAATGCCAGCCTAAAACTGTGTGTCTCCCTATCTGTATGTCTGTTTTTATCTGGCTCACTGTCACACAAGTCGCCACAAGACACAATTTTGTTTACTTCTGAGTTATCCTGAAGGGCTTTAAAAGCTGCAGGCTTTGCCGGTAGCGTCCTCGTCTCTTTGGCCCCCTCTCGACTGATGCCCCAGCTTCCTCTTCCTCGAGCTCTGGTAGAGGTTGTGGTGCAGACAGGGGCAGGCCCTCCACCCGCTCTGCTGCTTCAAGGGCATCAGGAAACATAGTAAACCCTCTGGAAAGAGAACAGTCAAAGTAAATTAATGATAAATAAGTTTCAACAACCTGAAAATATGCAGCTGTAAATATTTACTTTTTGGATTATGATAGTGCTGCTGCAGATGTAAGTGTCTATTTACTATGTATTCATTTTTCTTAGAAACAACAGAAAACAATGAGGAAAAGATTGTGTCAAATATTTTATCTGATTACATGAGAGATATGATCTGACACGGTCGCTGAACTACGTCCTCACACAACGGCAACAATCTCCTGGAATGCTGTAATACACAGTCGACTTTTTTACACTTTAAGTGTTTCTCCTCAAGAAAAACACTGACATTTTGACAATCTGACATTTTTATCTGGCCTCTCAGCAGGAAACAGATGAATAAAACACTGTAATGGGCCGGTTCCGTCTACCTCTAACCCAGAGAACTATTAGAGAAAAGTGGTGTTTTGCTGAATCACCGTCTCCACAGACTTGAGAAATCACCTTCCTCATAGGTCATGGCCCTTCTCTGGCATACAACTAAAGTGCTTATCTATTTAAAGGTGACTTGCCGGCAGTCCCAGGAGCTGCTGTACGTCTGAACACTGTCACTGATCCCTTCTACGGCAAAGCTCCGTGACAAGGTCAGCCAGACACAGTGTGGGGTGCTGACTGACTGTCCAGTGATGAGATTCAATACAGATAGTTCAGTAGGTACACAAACAGGCTCATACAACAAAATGTGAGAAACACACTGCAACAAAGTGTAACGCTGATGGAAGAGAAGGATGGGAACAAAAACGCACAGAAGATTCTCTGTCATTCCTTCTGCAGTCCCCAGTGCCTCTGAACGTCTCAGAGTTTTCTTTAAAGGATGACAGCTTGTCATTCACTGTAGTAAAAAACTTGCACCGCTTGCTCCTGGTCAGGTCTGGACTTGAAAAAAATGCAGGTCACTCTGTGCGCTGTTATCAACTACTGTGAATTCAAGGGGCAAAAAAGTATCTATAATCACCACAGGACAAAGGATAATGAAAAGAAAAAGGCCAGGGAAAGTTAATAAATAGTGCTGTTGTATAAAACTATTTCATATTAGCAAATCTAAAGGCTAAGATGTGTAATTCCACCAATGTGTTTAGCTGACCTTGTCTTGTATCAGTATATCAAAAAAATATATAAGAGATAATTAAGCTTCAAAAAAGGCAATGAACATTAAATATTAGTTTGACACCAATTTGTTTGTTAATGTGTATATCACCAGTGTAATTTTAAATGGTTGTCACCGCAGTGAACATTTTAAACTCTTTTGCCTGAAGCATTGCCCTGTTAGTTTACTTGATTGATTACCGTGACACAAAATCTATAGTGTAACTATGATTACGGTTCTGGGCTGTGGTGCTGCAGTGTGTAAAAGGATAGTTTTCATTCACAGTTCACTTACATTCAAGTCGGCCTTGCTGGGGTCACCTTAGTAGCAGCACAGATCTCAGATGGTGTGTTTATGAGCAGGAAACGCAGATGGAGAAGCGGCTGATCATGGTGTCTCTTACCAAAGTTTTCTCAATAAACCTAAACGTCTTTTCTAGAACCGCACAGACACATCGTCCTCAGCAGCGGAGCGGGGCTCGGATACAAACACGGGGAGGATACATGGTCAACTTGACGCCTCACGTGTATTCAGTGCGTGCCGTCCCCTCCCGGCGGTCTGGAGAACCGGCTCAGCGGCGCACGGAGTCCCTTCAGGGAGAGGAATTCCCGTTGTCACCGTGACGTCGCGGCGGCTCCGCCAACCGGTGACGGCGAAGCGCGGTCGCCGTAGCAACGTCGACAACAACGAGGAAGTAAATGCTCGAGACAGGGGGAGGGTCCACTCGAATGTGATTGGCCAGCGGCTTAACGACGCAAAACACAGCCTGTGTTTTAATAACCGAGGACGAACGAGAGGCAAGAGAAAAACACGCAAAGGAAGAGCGAGCAGCTTTGTATCCTGCAGAAAAATAGTTTAACAAACGTTTTACAACGAATTGTAACATGTTCAAATGAGACTTGACTCTTGACTCCTCCTTCAAAAGCGAGCATCAAACGCATCACGAGCCATAGGTGATATACAGTGCCTTGCGAAAGTATCCGGCCCCCTTGAACTTTTCCACATTTTGTCACATTACAGCCACAAACATGAA
>JAUYWH010000002.1:15849294-15894946 GCA_034779795.1 Ctenopoma multispine
AATAGAATTGATTCATGTTTGTGGCTGTAATGTGACAAAATGTGGAAAAGTTCAAGGGGGCCGGATACTTTCACAAGGCACTGTAAGTATACAAAGTTAATACTCAAGTAAAAGTACAAATTACTCAACTGCAAGTAGAAATCCACGTCTTTAAAGTCTCAAATGTGACAATTAAATATATTAATTAATAAAAAAAATAAGTTACCTAGCAACTTGGTGTGGTAATACTGGTTTCCTTCGTATTTCGTTATGAGCTGTGCTTGAGTACAATAACGTTTTTCAGATTTTTGCAGCAGATGTGGCACCATGGTTAAATTAGAATTAATTACATGGCAAAAAGAAAAGAGTAAAGCATCTGCATAAAGTCCCTACTTTTGGATCCCAAGAATGTCCAAACCACAAACATATTCAGTTTACTACAATGGAATGCAAGGAAATTCAAGATTCAAAAACCTTTATTAATCCCAGAGGGAAACTGTCTTTCCTTGTTACGGCTGCTCTCAGTTCAAAAGGAAAGAAAAGAGACACAACAAGAAATGATTCACACCAACGCAAATACAGAATAACATAAATAAATGCAGAAAACCATTAAATGTGTGTTAAATGTCAAAACTTAAACATCTATTCAGCTGTCAAACACTAATCATTTATCTTATTTACTTACTTATTTGCACAGCACCCACTCCCTAAAAATAACTACGCAGTATTAGCTCAGGTTTACAAATATTTATTATAAATGTTGACAATGTAAATACAACTACCTAAGCCCAATTTCTCTACACAAAGAGTCACAATATGGTTATATTGTTCCTGCCAGTCATCATCTATATCTTTTATGCTATATTCTTACTTTTCTGTCATTATTTATCAGACTAATTCTTAATGGTAATAATGCCTGTCCTCGTGTGCCAAACGTATGCAGGCAGTCCCTGGAGAATAAAGGAATTTATACCATTGACTGGCCTCCACACTCGCCTGACCTAAATCCAAAAGAATCCCAAAGAATCCAATTGAAATCTGATGTCTTTTCAAAGTGTTCCTGTATTTTTTTTTGCAGTATATATATATATGTATATGATGTATAGAAAATCACATCGAGATATTTCACTGCACAACAGCGTATTTGTCTATTACTGTGTAAAACCCTGCACACATGTATCGATCCACATTATAGAGATATGTTGGGATGTTGTGCATCTTCTGATTTAATGAATATGCCTTTGTGCCCACAACCCATATGGTTAACAGACTTCTTTTACCACATTTGAAAATAATTTATAACAAATTCATTTCACTAACAAACTCAATCGCCACACTTTATTCAACAGAGGACAAGACAAAAAAATTGGGAGCCATAAACAAAAACGAGAAACACTGAACAGAGAGAGGCTTTAGATTGTGCGATAGCCTGCAATTATCAAGCTGCGCTGCTGCTGCCAATAAATATGCTGTCACTGGGACAGAGTTTCACCGTCCTAATCGGGCTTTGTTTACTTTGTTGACAGAAGCATGGATGAGTTATAGATTGAAGCAATATCTGCCAAATAAATAGTAAGCTCTTTCTACAGTGACTCGCAGTTGTCCTCACATAAACGATAAAGACCTTAAGCCCAGCTGGCTATACAAATAACAGCTACCTTGAGACCTCCTAATGGGCCAAAGCAGTCAAGCAGTGGCAATTTATAAGCCTTGGACATACACACAGAATAAAGCAAATTCAAAACAACAACACAGCAGCAAACAAAAACCCACCCGGCTTAGCACGCTGCACATAAAATGAGGCTTGTTCACACATTAACCAATTTTTCATCAATATAATGTTGCGATATAGGCCTGCAATAAAAGACTGTGTTTCTCAAATGCAGGAATGTTTTTTGATTTACTCACTCCTATAAGAAATGTAGAAACTGTTTACCTCATGCACGTATTGTGATTCATAGGAAAGAAAGAAGGTTTTGTCATGACAGCCACCACCGCCTATACGGTCTGTTTTTGCATTTTATTTACCTGCCTCTTGTTGTTGTTGTTGCTTTTAACTGTCATTAACCTCTGTCACAGCCCTCACACTCAGTCGAGGCAGCTGCTGCTTGTGTTATTTTACCTGCAGTTATAAGTATATGTACAAACATTAATACCTGAATAAGATGCCTCTCAGACCGGCTGGACATCAGATGACTTTATGCTTTTTGCAGGTGGAAGTCCAATCTGACCTGAGCAAAGTGAAGAAGGTGTGCCAATTAACAACTGGAAGCAAACGTGATCACCCCATTTGACTACACATAATTAGGAAGCAAATTTTAGTGTGACTGTGACCTAACAACTCTGTCGTTGCAGACTCTGCCACTTCCACTCAACCACCACTTGCTTTATTTGACCTGTTCATTGTCTCTGCACCCTCTTGGCACACACACAACCCCGCTGTTGTAGTCATTTAATAGAGGACGGTTTGCTTAATAGATGGTTTGCTCTTAAGCTCCAGTTTCTGTGTCAGAGACAGTAACTACAGAAACAGTAAAGAAATTGCAAAAAAAAAAAAACAGGCTACTTACAGGAGCAATGAAGACACTTTATGGGTCTTTGTTGTTGCATCTGTGATGTTGGCAGAAGTTTTTCCCTGAAGCGACCTGGGCGCAGCTGTTCTGGCGACAATTTTTCCCACCTTCATGCTGCTTAGATGTACTATTTCTCCTCACAAATAATATAAAAAAAATAATATCCTATTACCAGCCATGCTAAGATGACATTATGCCCCAAAGATTTCTTAAAAAAACAACGCAAACACATGAACACATTTGGAGCCAATGGAGTTACTGGCTCTGTTTCATCCCACCAGATGATGTAAATAAACATCCACTAGCTTTTATCACTGGGTGTGGCAGACCACTGGTCACATGCTATGCAGATACCGTCCCACCGCTTTAGATCACATGCATACTGCATTTACTACATTTTCCCATGTGTATTCACCACATTCTTATACTGAAAATCTGATTCCGATCAGTTCCTGCTGTTTACATCACTGTCATAGCAAATAGCACTTCCTTAGGATGTGCAATATTCACTGCAAACAACATAATTAAATGTCATGTTAGAGAAGGCTGTTCCAGAGTACTTCTGTGATTATCTCCTTGAGCATTATATTTAGCCATATATTTATATCTAAGTCTCCTTGTTATAAACCTGGTTGCTGAGCACTAACCAACCCAAAGTTTGCATTCAACCATGTTGAGGTCTAGAGTTTATCACGCTGTAAAATAAATAAATAACCATGTGTCGATTTAGTGCCTAATGTAAATAAACTGAAGAAAATTTCATATTTATTAGGACAATCAAAATGATAACACATGCTATTTGATGCACACTTTTGCACAGAGATGTTTCGAAAGTGTCTATAAGGTTAGATAAGAGAGACATTTAACTAATTAAGTTATATCTTGCTGGATAGTTCCTGTGCTGTCAGTAAATATAAAGAGATTTTTTTGACAGTTTTTAGACTCTGCCTCTACTTTTCTTGCAGTATCTGTATGATTTAATACAGTGATGCAATCTCGCTGGCAGCCTTTTCTGCACCGCTGACAGACAGAAAAAAGCAAAACAAGAAATAGTGGAGAAAATCATTGACAGGGTCTCAATTTACTGAGCTGGGAAATTTGCTGAACTTCTGCAATCAATGCTCTGTATCTGGACTTCGCTATCAACCTCCTGGTACATTTATGATAACTGCCAAGCAACGGTTGAGTCTGGAGCACAGTATGACCGCACAACATTTTCGTTTCCGCCAGTGTCACATTATTTAAGAAGGGCTGTGCTGTCGTTGATGGACACGGTTCTGAGAAAGGGTTATCTGTATGCAGAACAATTTTACAAGTGGGGAAGATTTTTTAATCTAGAGCACCAGATACTTACAATTTACACAAAGTAGATTGGACTTTAATTTTAATTTTCCAGTGTTCACCTTTGCACAGTCTTTACGCAATATCTTCATATGGTCCCTCACCATGCTGTGAACTTTGCTGTAGGGTAGACATTTCTGCTATTTAGGACCTATTGAAGGTGCTGTCTGAAATAAATTGGTTTCTCTGTCAGTTCTATGATAGTGGCTTTTGAATGTGCAAAACGGTGAGAATAGAACAAGGACTCTGTTGTGTTTCTGAGTGACTGAGACACAAAAAAAATCCTTCCATTTATCACTGATGTTTTTGATGGATTTTTTTCCCCATTAAGAAAGGTGTATCCAAAATACAGTGAGAAAAATACACCACTAAACATCACTGGCTTGTGCTTTGCAAGGATGTTGTTAGATTGTTGATTGTATTTCAGAGGAACACTGACTATTCTTTGTAAATTCATTATAACATGATGGTGGGTTAAATATTTCAACAGATAAATGAAGAACACAGCCAGCTTTTTGTGAAGAATTGTTAACTTCCATTAATATTCATAAACCCATCAGCAGCATTGCACATCATAATTACTTGGCATTTATTAGAATGCAGGTTTCTTTTTATTTACATAATGCAACAGAAGGGATGTGGTGCAACTGCTGCAAGACCTAAGTAAGCAAAGACACTGAAATAAAGCTGACTTCTCATGTTATTGCCAATGTAGAGACAGAAGGTTATATTTCTGAATGTCACCACAACTGTAATCAGTTTAATGGAGATGGCTTATAAAAACTGACTGAAGCAGTTAAGTCAAAGTCTAAAACAGGCTTGTACTGCATTACTCTGAGCCATCTGGACAGACAGCCCAGCATGTCCATGACTCAAGGTTCTTTTTTTTCTCCAAATGAATTTTCTTGTTTATTGCATTCAGTGTGGTTGTGTGAAGTTTAATATCATTTCAAGATCTATGTGTTTGCCTTTGGTTTTCTCTTTTCTGCATTGTAAACTGTAGTTAGACAATACCGTAGCTTTTTCAGGCTTACCGCAACCAAGTCCCAGACACATAAATACACCTTTGTGTATTTGTCGTAACTGTTGGCATTTGGTTGATGTTATGTTTGCTGCGTGTTGCTTGATGTCATGCTTCAACACAGACGAGGAAAGCCAAATCATCATATTGAAGGGTATAATAACTTTACAATATACCACTGCCTGCTGAGTAGTGGAATGAACAAAATACACAGCTTGTTTCAGTGGTTTTGAGATCCTTATACTTCCTTTTAGACTTCTCTGTAAAAGAAACATCCCAGACAGTAACTTAGAGAACAAAGCTTACAAGCTGACAATCAATCAGATTTAATAAGGGGTCAATCATGCATTGAGTGAAAACTCTGGGGCTGTCATTGTTGATTTTGCTGCAAGGTATCCTTGGAAGCTTGATCAAGCAGTGCGTCAAGAAATCAAAAGACATTAACACAAGACTGATGCAGTTTTAATGACACTGACACATACACTCAGCTCTATGGTTCATCTAGGGTAACTGCAGTTTGAAAGCCTCCTACTTTCTGGGTCCTATCAGTGGTGCGTGAAAGTTTATGAATCTTTTCAAATGAATATATTTCTGCATAAATGTGACCTAAAAAAATGATCAGATTTTCACGGAAGTCCTAAAACTAAATAAAAACATATTTTTTTGTCAAATGTGATTTGGAAAAACTTCCCATCATAATTATTTGTATGTGCCAAACGTACTCTATACAAACATGTGCCTGTGGAAACTGTTCTGACTTCCTTTTTCTGCAATAACAAACTAATCACTTCCTGTTTATCAGCTGTACACATCAGCTTGGATGCTTGGATCTTCCTTACAGAACAGCTTCAGCTTTAACAATTCTATGGTAGACAGACATTTAGGGTTGTTGTCTTGCTGCATGATTTATATTCAGTAGAACTTTAATTCATGGAAGGATGCAGTGACATTTTTTGTAGAATTTGTACAACTCAGAAATCAAAGTCTCATCAGTTGTGGCATGCATTCCTGATCAAGGTGCAGCAAAGCAGGTCCAAATTGAGATGCAGCCATCATGTTTCATTGATGGAATAAGGTTGTTATGCCGGAATGCAGTGTTTGATCACCACCAAACATAATGCTTCTCGTTCAAGCCAAAAGATTTTACACTGATCTCATCCATCCACAAAACATTATTACAATATACTTCTGCCTTGACTACATGTCCTTGGGCAAACTGTAGACAGGCAGAAATGTTTTTTGTGAAGAGTACCTACTTCCTCCTTGCATCTCTGCCAAGCACTTGGTTGTTCATTGTTGGACTGACTGTTAGGCTGAACAACGATAGTAGCCACTTTAAATGAGGCCTTTGTTGGTTGACCACTCCTCTCCTCTTGGAGAGGGTAACAGTGGTGTCCCTGCACATAGCTGACTAGTCCAAACTAGTTCATATACTTCCTTGTGTACTTTTTGTATGTCTGGAGGATTTAAAACATAATCTACTGAGGGGGGAAAGACTTGGGCATTGTCATAATGAACTGTACATAAAAATGCATAACTAAAGTGTATCCCGAGACTAAAGATGTAACATTATGTACTGTAAGTAAGCACAAGGTGCACACAAGGCAGAGTGAACTGAACCAAAAGAAGTGGGGTAATCACCCAAAACCCGGATGTTAGGTAGTAAAATATGGACCAAGGACTTCAGAAATCATTATAAATCATTGTACAAGTCATTACAAACTTTTGTCAAGATCAGATTTTGATAGTGAAAACCCAAAATTATCTTCTTCAAATAGCGCACGCACTCCTTCAGTGACTTGAGAGAAACTCCTGGCTTGAATTTCCCAATTTAAATTTTCACAGTGATTATACGGTAAATAATGATTAGCATTGGCAGTACACACTGTTACAGTATATGACAGTAGTAAGAAGGCTTTTTATAGATATGCCCACAAAGCCACAGACTAATTTAGATAGCCACATAAACCTGCTGAGTTTTCGTGTTTCCCTGCACACAGTTATGCTACTTGTAAAACATTTTTTTACTTGGATCCTCTGGAGTCAAGTAGGCAGGTTGTTGCAAACACAAAGGCCTAAAATGAATCTTGACTTTGAACCTTCAGCGTTAACGCTAATTTAAAATTAGTTGGACATCCGTTTCGCTAATCCATGTAACATTATTTAGCTATGTTACTCATTTAGAAACATCTTATTTTGGACTAATGTTCCATAATTTAAAATATGAGTAATAAGTACTTTCTATTTTAAACATCTTTGACTGGTTTTCAACCAGATTTGCTGACTGTATTTACAGTAATTACTTACCTCGTTAACTTTTCTCTAGCAAGCTAACATTATTTAGCTAGCTAATTTTGTCTTTTTTGATTCCGGCTTCATGTAAATAATAAGAATTTCATTCTACCCCTCCATGAAAAAGTATCACTGCTTCTAAGGTGCAAGGCCTCATTGCAGACCTGTTTGCAGTTCAAGTAGGACTCAATGAAAATCCACCAGTCACATAATAGAAAACACCACATGAGGATATTTTGCCATCACTGCCACGTAACAGATACTTAGAATCAGTGCGTAAGGACAGAATGTATACACTAGAGAACATGTCAAAGAAATGATGATACCAGCCAAATCATTTCCGATTCAATATCTAAAAATAAAATTCACTCAACTAAGTTTCCACTGTGCAGATAATTGCTGTCGGTGCAAAGCAATTCTTCTTTGTTAAAGGTCACTCGATTCATAACAGCGTGAAGAGTAGCCTTCGCTCATTAGGAGAGTGTCTCACTACCCCATCTAACCTGGCATGAGCTGCACTGTGCTGGCATTTCAGATCAAACACACTGATCAGGCACACTGCTTTCACCATCTAATAGGCCAGATATACCACCGCTGAAGCTGAACGGCAGGAGGAACTTTGGCCAAGACATTTTCTTACTGGTGTTGACTAGCAAAGATTTTTAAAATTCCCTGAATACTTTTTTCAAAGTACAGAGAGACGTCTACTCCCCCCCCCTTCCTCTCACCTGTAGGGTGTAGGTGTTTGATGTGGCAGAGCCTGCTTAGCAGGTGCAAATACCTTATGGGCATTTACAGCTGTGCTTTAAACTCTGTGCTACTTTGTGTGACAATATATGTATAGGAGGAAAGGGAAAGGGGAGAGACACAGAGATATTGGGTAGAAACGGAGATATGAGCTTTGTGCCGCTGAAATCTGCATTCTTAATATCCTGTGCCCAGGCATCTCAAAAAGCACAGTGGAAAGCAATTATTCCAACACTCATTCAGGCAAGTGCAAACAATTCTATGGGCATACTGAACACAAAAACATTGTACAATATCTGATTTGCTACCTGCCAAACTAATAATCCTCAAAGAAATAGAAATCTCTTTAGTTCACACTTTAATATTGCATAGTTTTTGGTTTCTAAGATGTCATTCCAAGTGCCTGCAGGCAAGTCTTTCTGGAGCTGTGCTGCTGCACTGGCACCCTGGAAATGGAGTCAATTCTAGGAGCTTTTATGCATACATAAATTAATGAGGACCGTGCAGCTTTTATTGAGAAAGTAACCTGCATGAACATGTCCCCCGGTGCTGTGTCCATAAACCTGCTGTCATTGCAAATCACCCCCAGTGTTGGGCCACTAGCTAAAAAATTATAGAGTGAGGTGTAGCTGCTGCTGTGCTCAATAGGGGGAGCTACTGGCTCATCACCGTCTGTCAACAGGCTTTTTGAGGTCAACCCAGTGATATATCAACTTAAGATCTGGACGTGCTGTGATTTATCGGGTGACAACCCATAGTGCACCTCTCTGTGAGATGTTGATCTGTCCCTGAAGTGAAGCCCCTGAATATGTGTTTTTCTAACCCACTTATTTGATTGTTTATCTTATTTCAGACTACATGTGCCGCATACGCAGCCAGGATCTTCTCACCTGCTCACTCAAGGGAGGCAATAATCATAATTAAGTAGATGAGGATGCCTCCAGGACAGAACAAGAGTGGAAAAGGTAATTAAGGGTATCTCAAGCGTCATGATATCACCCAAAAGAACCTAGTTATTGCCTCACGTCCAATTATATCTTAAATGTAATGTGAGTGTGTGTAAATGGATTCAGGAAATCATTCTCAGAAATCCCTGCAGTATGACACTAATGCCCTTAAATTTCAAATCCAGGCTCCTTATTTGCACAGGCTTAATATCAGCAGATGTCCAAGGACATCTTTAAACATCTCAGCATTGTCACTGGTGGTGAAGTAAATCGCACCCTTGAATAGCTTTCACTTGAATACACCTTGAGTTGATTTAATGAAGAGGCTTCTCACTGAGTCACAACAATGAGAAGACAACAGTGAACGGAGAGTGGAGAACATTCACCAGGGACTGCTGGTGGATTTAATTAGTCTGTGTTTACCTCCTTGTGTGATGCCTGAGAACCTGATGCACACTCACACAGAAACAGCTGTAAAGGAGATAAATTGAGAGTGCCTCTAGTCTATCAGTGCGTAGGAATGACAACTCAGTCGGGAGGAAATGTTAGACAGAAAGCCACTTCTGAAAGAAAAGAATGCACCATATTAGTGTTTTGTTTATGTCAGGGAAGCAAGCGAGAAACCTAATGATTGGGAAGAGGGGCTGGCATGAGGTTTGCTAGAGTTTGCCATCAGGGATGTTGTGCTGACATCAAGTGTGGAGAGGAAGTGCAGTGATGCACAACTCTGTACATGAAGCACCTCCTGATCCCAAGTGTGTGATCAAGCAGGCAGATGCTGAGAGTTACAGACATGCAGGTCCTCATCAGTTATTTCATCATTATAAATAAGTGTAACACATCTTGAAAGCAAAGACAGACAGGTTGATCTTTGCTCCAAGACATGCTATTTCTACATACACCGATCAGACACAGTAGTAAAAGCCATGACAGGTGAACTGAATAACACTTATTATTTTATAACAATGGCATCTATCAGGGGATATGATACATGTGGCAGATAAGTTCTTGATGTTTATGTGTTGGCAGCAAGCGCAAGGATCTGAGTGACGGGAAGAGAGAGGAGAGGGCACCAAGATGCATGATGGGAGGGCCAGCTGGTGGAGGCATTCATTCCTGTGGATGTTACTTTGACATGTACCACCTATGTAAACGTGGTTGCAGAGTAAGCACACCCCTTCATTGCAATGGTATTCTCTGATGGCAGTGGCCTCTTTCAGCAGGACAGCGTGTACCCTGCAGCAGAGCAAAAATTGTTCAGCAGTTTCTGCAACTGTACAACAACTTAATAATACTTAATAATATATAATAGTATATAACATGAAAGTAACTCAACTGTCATGACAAATATTTTGCTCTTCTGTTCCCTTTCAAATCACTGTTGTTAATGTACATGTGCATATGAAACGAAAGCCTTGTAGGAGCACGTAGACAAAACATACTCATTCCCTATTATTAATTCAGGTACAAGAACTAGTGTGGTGACAAGTGTGTGAACACTGATTTTTCAAATGCAATGCCTCTAGGAGATAAAGGAGGCAGATGAGAGCAAATCATGTGTAATAATAAACCTTTGTTTCCCAGAGCAACGAGGAGAGAGAGCACGCCGCCAAATAGCCCAGTGGAGGTGCATTAACAATGCTCGACTGGGCTTTCGGGAGAAACCTCCAGTCCCGACAGCAAGAGCTCTCTATCTTGCGAAGGTGGAGAAGAAAACTCCCCTCTGTAGAGTGTTATATAACCGCTTAATATATGGATCCAGGCAAGTAGCACACAAACATACACACACACAAACATTTTGTGAATAAACGATGCCAGAAACTGCACACACACCAACTGCCTCACCAATTAAACATCATTAACATGATCCCCTAGGTGTGTTTCCCAGTTAACTGTGATGCTATGTACTATTCCTTTAGCCAGGCTGAGAGCCAGGCTTAATTGGCTTTTCAAAGACACAAAGGCCCTTAAGGCTCTAAATCCAGCCTTGAGTACAGCTACTGTAAGAACAAAAAAAGGTAGACATGAAAAAAATAACGCCCTTCAAGCAAGAGTGGACATAAACTTAGAAGTAGACCACTTCTCTTGTGTGGGTGAGTGCGTCTCTCTCAGGGCCGATAGTAAGGGTTGGCAGGTTTGAAGATGTTTGTACAACTGCACTAGAATCACACGCACTTGTTTTACGACCACGCTCTGAGCATCAGAGGTATGAAAACGAATTCCACCTTTTTTATGTACTCAAATGTCTTTTTATAATCAAAAATATCATCAAGCATTTACAGAGTATTACAACAAATCATTCTATGCAACTGTTAACAGGCTTTACAGAAAATGAAGAAATATATCCATTTTTGATCTATGTTACAAACCAGGAACAGCAAAAAGACAAGTCAGGGAGGCCAAAGAGTTTTGGAGGTTTGAAGAGTTCAGTCAGACCCTGATAACTCCCCCCCCGGTTTGCCCTGTAGTCTTGGCCAACACTGACGCGGTACAGAGCCAACTGTAAGCCTTCAGAGTTTACAATTCCCTGCTCATGTGGGTGACAACGACATAATAATCCAGTGACTGTAGGAATCAGTGCTCTTCTGTGACTCCCAGAGAGTCGTTATGTTTAAAAAGGTCTTAGAGACACACAGAAACTGAGTTCAACCTCATGTAGACTTGACTGTGATTTGGTGTCAACATTCATGTAACCATGGAAATGCTGTGTTTTTGCGTCTCTGCCACCTACACAGAGTCCCTGAAATGCTCATGTAACATTCCTTCTGAACTGAGATTTGTGCTCAGTCTTCTGTGTCCTTGTGCAGGCAGGTACAATCCACTGACTTTGATATTTGTGGGCTTTATACTGTTTCCTTCACATCTCCACCGTGTCTCTGCGTTGTCTCGTCTTCCTGTCATCTCTGCCACGTCCCAGAAGTGTCTAAAGCAGAGTCTATGTGCTTTTGATGCCCTGGAAGCCGCAGAAGTTCCAGCGTTTCTCCAGACTTGCTCCGACACCGGTCAGCTCCTGTCTGAAGGTGCAGGGCAGCCGAGAAAGAAGAGCCTCCACCTCGCTGGGGTTAATCTGCAAACACGCAAGAGCACGGTTAGGCGCAGATCTTTTCTTTTAGTTGAAGACCCTGAAGATGGTCACTGAATCATATCTACTGTATCTGTGTTCTCCATATGTTTGAAGACAACTTTAAGTTTCAGTTCGCCTGCTGCACATCTTCTGTGCCTGTCGTATAAAACATTGACTGGCTGCATGTTACACAGGCTGACGAAGTAAGTTTGTTCTGTTTAGAGGTAACACATTGACCAACCAATATTCAGTGATCATTACAACTCAAAAGATGTGGTAAGTTGGGCTGAACTGTATAGTTTGACGCACTTTCTCTTCCACAAATGTAACCTTGGTTTTGACAAATTAAAATTAAAACGTAAAAACTTAAGACTCCTGCACTCTGTAAACAACATATTTATTTAAACAAACAGAGGTTCTGACTGACAGGTTGAACGTTGAGAGATTTTTGTGGTTTGAAGCCAGTGTGCAGGCGTTACTCATTTTATAGAGGCGCCTTTCCAAAAGCCTCGCACCTACACGCTTTATTAATTTTTAAACTTTAAAAAACGCAGAACATATTTTGAAGGGCATGTTGCTGTGAAAAAGCAAGTTCTGCTCTCTGGGTTTGACCAGCGAGGTAACTGGTTGTTGCTCATACATCCACACTTCGTTTTACACGCTCCACCCCACATTTACTTACTACACTTACATTTACTTACTACACTTACACTTCCACTGCAATTAGTTAGTCATAGTCTAGGTAAATTTATAGTGAGAGGATGCCGACCTGGCTAACATCACTCAGGTGGGCTGAGGATCATCAGTCAGTTGAAATCCTGAGGTGACACTGCCAAAAAATGCACAAGCTGCTATAGACAACCCACAGTGTCTTGCATTAAAAAACCTGATTGTTGAAACCCTGTGCTGATGTCAGGATGCATTAAGATCCATCATGGAGATAGTACTGGTATGTCATTACACACAATGGGGCCGTGTGTGGTGCCGGTAGATAAGCGGAGGATTGTTGATGGCGAGTCTAGTCAGTGATATTGACAGAACTCTGAACGCTGATATATGTAGTAGACAGCTGGTGGGGAAACAACAGATGCACAGAGACAGAGTGTGGGCGTTGGCTCACGTACACACAAATCAACACATAAACACAGACGCATTAAACTAAAGCTCAAAAGGCACGAGAGAAGACTGGCACATTGTTCTCTGCATATGAGAATGAGTCATCTCTGTGGTGATGAGCATATTCAAAGAAGTCGCTATAAGGAACATCAGTTTCTTGGGGCAACCTTGTGGACACAGAGACAAAGTTTTTGTAGACAAATTCATTCTTTCAACTAACGAGAAAGTTTATAAATGTGAAGGTTTCATCCAAGATGTTCCCTGTCTTATGTCTCAACTGTAAAAGAAGCAGTAGCATCTGCCATCTTTTCCTGAAGGTCTTTTTGTCACGGTGGAGAGGAGAAACGGCCATTAATCTTAGAGTTACCTTCTAGCAGTGACATTGAAATTTGGCATTTTGAAAGCCTCGTGTAAGTGGCAATGAAGAATGATAATATGTCTGAAATGCCTCCTCAGAAAGACGGGGATAAAGTAGCTGTGGGAAACAGAAATGGAGAGGGGAAACTGAGGACCGAGGGTGGTGTTCGGCTTTATGTGTCAGAATGAAGGATCTAGTTTTAATATGTGCTGGCATCAAGGAAAATCATACAACTAGCCAGATATGGCTGGACATGTAGCTCCGACATTTTAGGACAGAAAACTGTAGAGAAAAGTGGAAAGTTAAACTGTCTGAAGACATCTGAAGTAAGTCCATTCATGTGACTACGTTTGTTGTATTTTTTGTATGTTTATGTTGGAGAGTATTTTACTAGTTAGACTTAAAAACAGCAGTGAATCAGAATCCTTTCCCTAAATTTTTTAGTGCCTGCCAGGTCCCTGTTTAATTAGCTGTTAATTGAGAAAAGTAAAATGTTGAGGAAATATTAATTCTTAAACTGACAGCAGGTGATCAGTTAGATACTTTATCTACAGTAGAGTCACTCTGCATTTAAACTACAAACATATATAGACATGGTTGTTCAGTGACGCCTCGTTTCACTCAGTCAATCTTTGGATGAATACAGACACCAGATGCAGAAAGCATATTAACCAGAGAACAGACAAACTTTTCATTTTAGTCACAAGACAATCAATGTTAATTAGCTACAGCATGCAGTGGGAGTTGAAGAAGAGAACATTACCTATATGTTTTCCACGTCTCTTTCATAATACAAGAGGGTGGAGATACAGTATAAGTGTAATCTGTACCTCATAGACACTTCACTGTGATTTAGTGTCTGTATATATCAATTACCAAAGGATTCACACAATCTACATATCACTTCTGTTCATTTAAAGGAATAATTTGACATTTGAGAAAATACTCTTATTTGCTTTCTTGCCGAGGGTTGGATAAAAAGATCAATACCTCTTTCCAAAAATGTTAAACTATTTCTTGTAAGTGCTTGGTTGCACCTAAAGAGCTCTGTAAATGTCTCCATTTGTATGGAAAAGGCCGGGAAAGCATTAAGGAGCACCGCATGCATCAAGGGGCTGTGTCTCAACTGCACAGCAGGACCCTGGCGTACAACAAGCCCATATGTCAGCCCGGTAGGGGGTACAGACAGTGTGTTTCTATGGGTGTATGTGATTCAGAGTGATGCTGAAGACCGGCTCTGCTAATCAACTCCACAGTGGACGTTTTGATTCATGTGGGTCTGTTACCTTGGTGTCCAAACGCTGCAGGTAGGAACAGATGTACTCGATGCTCGCTCCAAACGGATGGACGTGCAGGAAGGTTGAAATGATCCCTGCGGTTGAACAAACAGGATGTGACACAGACATATATATAACACATACATCCAGCGTCTGTCATGTAAACCAGTTTATCTGACCTTCTCCTTTTCATCTGACTGAGCGTAACACGAGCTTCGAACGGCTTCTCCCACAGTCCCACTACTGCTAAGAGCCTCTTGTATATTGCGGCTCTAGATTAGAGAGAGTGTTTAATGACGACTGTTGTCTCTCATCAAAGCCATACTCTCCCCCAGCTCAAACAAACCATCTGCTATCAGCTCACAGATAGGGGGGCCAGGAGAGACATAATCCTCCACCTTTGCTTACTAAGCACCTATCGAGAATTGAGGGACCAGCAGTTGGAACAATCTCACACAATGTTAAAGTCATTACGCTTTCCACTCACTAGAACACTGGAGCAAGAATGCCACAATCACTTCAGACTTTTAAGGAGAAGTACTACTCCAGGAGTTCATTTTTGCCAGCTGCAGGAGGTCAGCAGACACTTGAACACAAACTACGTGAAGCCTGCAACTGCGCCAATGACAATGAACATGAGTCTCGTCTGGGAGTCGACTGGTGCATTCAGATATAACAAGGAGAATTTCATTTTGATTTATTTGAATGAATTTGCCGACCGGGGTGGCTTTTCTGTCTGTTTATTTGCCTTAAAGAGCCAATGAACATGTTCTCTGACTGACAGTACGGACGTCTGCTGCATCAACATGCACCCACACCATGTGTATGAAGATTGCCAGAATAAGTGTCAAAGCTCATATTCGAGTATCATTAAATGTTTTACTAATAGCAGATGAATGAATAAAATAAAATAATAAACACTTATTTACATCACATTTCTTTCTTTGTATCTTTTTTATCTCTCAACTTTAGCATAAACTCTGCTCATTAGATTTTGCTGAACCTGATGGAACTCGCACATTTAAGCTTTACAGTTTAATGCACATGTGTAGCTCATTCAGTAGCAGATAACAATTTCCCTTATATTACACCAGTTAGAGCAATCTGCATATTTGCACCTCTGTGAGTCTTACCATCATTTAAATTTCACTTGTGCTCTAAGCTTTTACAACTCTCCCACCTGATACTGCCTTTTCCCTCCATGGTATCGGTAACATACTGGACAAAACTGAGCTGGCCCCTTCAAATCCTCATTGATTACAGTATCGGCAGGCCCAGAAACCAACAAATAATCCTACCACACCTATGCTACTTCACCATTTTTGCAGGTCCAATAAAACAAATATTGAGTGACAACTACCTGCAAGTCTCCATTTGTGATACTAACTGCACTTAAGAGTACAAAATTAGTTGGTTGAATGCAACCAGCGATTAGTGAGGATAGTCTTCCTACAGTCATACAGTGTAGATCATTTGAAGCGTGGTTATAATTTATCTTCTTCAATTTAAATTTCCGTTTCTGTTTAACAATACGTGTGGGCTCGTACCAACTAGCAGAGCCTCCCTCTCAGACTGGACGGGACTTTGTGGATGCTTCTCTGTAGGACCTTCCTTCTCCTGACTGCAGGACACCACTGTTGATATTGTGGATTCCTACAGACATAAACAGACGTTGTTACCTTAAATGACTGCAAGAAGCCACTGCTCCTGACACAAAGTTAACAAGCTTAAATTTAAGCTGATGCACGAAAACATAAATACAGTAAGCGCAATGAACAAATCAGAAAGTTTCTCCAACAACACATCAATGAGAAGAGACAAGGAGGATGGAGGATAATGAGGTGTGGGAGAATATTCAGCCAGCAGCCATATTTCTGATCAAGGGATGAAATGCATTTCTCACACACAAACACAAAAGAGATGAGTGTAAAAGCAACAAATTGAGGGAGAGGGGGAGAGACTTGGAAGGTAAATGATCAAGCTGTTAGTCTCAGATCTCTGACAGGTGGCAGAAAAAAGACAGAGGAATAACTGAAGAGGTGTTGTCCTACATACTAGCATTGTGTGTACCGATTCCCCTCAAACTGTGAGGTGAAGTGTTTTTATTCTATCCATAGCACCCTTGTGAGTGTGTGGGTGCACAGATTTGCACATGTTCGAGCCATTTTGTCTTTAGAACTCCTTTATTTCCAAGGCCGGTAGCGTGCGGTTGATTTATTCAATGACAAGTGCAGTCGCAGGAAACTGGATTGGCCTGTAATGATCTGTCATGTCAGTGAAAGAGGTTAGAAGAAGAGAGAATGAGGACACAAATCAATATCTGGAGAGGAGTGGGGAGGGTTCAACCTTTTTCCACTTACACTGGTTTGATTAGGGCTCTCCTCGCTGCCTCTGTCATCTTGCTTTGACATCTCCAGCTGCGGCACATTAGAAACATATGAGGAAAAGCCAGTAAGAAACAAGCTGAGCACTAATGTAGACAGATGGGTGAGTGTGGTTGCTTACAGAGCTTGGTGTGCACATTCAGAAAAATACAAGCATTATTTACACTGCATTGGGATACAGTCGAGGAAAAAAAAAAGAAAAAAAAAAAAGAGCAAGATCCATGTGGATATAATTAACTCTCCTGCAATTAAAAGACTTTTTAAGAACAACTTTTTAACAGAAAAGTCTCTGACAACATGTTTGATAAGTCATTAACTGCTTTTCTTTGTCATTTATCAAGAAAAAAATGAGTCATTTTGTTTTGTCAGATCTTCTGCTATCCCCTGATTTGTACCATTTTCAAAAGAGCATACGTGGATTCTGTCGACTGGTGACTGAAAAACATAACCTCATTTGTCTTTTAAATTATTTTCACACCAAATACAGTATAGGTCTAATAAAAGTGCACCAGTTCTACAAATGAACAGCAGCTTATGTGTTAGAAGTAGAACTTTCAAACAGACTAGTTTGTTTAATGCGTCATCTGCCCGCCTTTCTGAATGACCACACTTGAAAGCAGGATGACGTCAGCGAGGGGTGAGATGCAATTACGCTTTAAAATGCACACTTTTTTTTTTTGACAGTCTTTCTTTAAGGCTTTCATAGTGGTGTGCTCATTTGTGTGGAAAAAAAGAAGAAAGAGATCAGCTTACTTTCAAGCTAAATTTGTCATATAAAGATGATATATTACGAGTCAAAACTGGCTGAATCACACTGATGCCTTCAGCTTGTGATAAACCAGTTTATAATGTCTTCTGTTTCTCTTAAGGCAGAAAGGGTAGAATAAGACAGAGTTAACACATACTAGGGACTAGAGGCCAGGACATCTCAGCTGCAACAATTTTAATCTCTCAAGTCCTAAAATTTATAGAAACAATAATAAGTCACCCCTTGCTTTAGAAAAAAATAGTAAAAGAGATCAATCAAAACTGTAATGACAGCACTAAAATATACACTGAAAAAATGATAAAGGATTAATGATCATAATAACAATATGAAGAAGGTTAATAGCCTCAGTGACCTGCCCTGGTGTTGATCTAGTTATGTGTGTGGACAGCTTGATGACAGCAGGGAGAGTGAAGTGAAGGAGAACTGATGGCGCCTTAAAAAAAAAAATCTCTCCAACATGACAAATCACCCCACAACGACCGCTAATCTTCAGCGAAACCCACACCCAAAAATTGATTTCTTTTTCTCCCTTTAATGAGACTGCCTCTCATGATTCATGTTTGCCCATATGCAGGAATTTAATTAGCATATTTCCCAGGGCTGAGAGTTGTGGGGACACATTTCTAATCAAATTCCCATTGACAACTCTGTCAGTCCGTTTGATCCAAAGAAGAGATCAGTTAACAAACGACAAATCCACCCCTGCAATATCCAGAACCTGCAGTCATGTTGTACATCTCAGAGCAAACAGACCACACGTGGAGCAGCTCCACACATGAACCCCTCATTGTATTATTATCCAATTTAATAGGCAATTGAACTCCAGGCTTATTTTAATGACAGCCGTTCCTCTCATTATAGCAAGACAGAAGAAACACTAACGAACATTAGCACTTGAATACTGGGAATATGTGACAACACCTGAAACACTGGTAAACATTACGTGTCTAACAGAGAAAAATATTGTTTAATAAGATTATAGATCACAGTGCTGTGTATTTAACAGTCATCACTCACCAGTGATCAATATTAGATGAAGTATTGTTGAAAAAAAGAAAAACATGGGGGCAATATATTCAGTCAAACAAAAACAGTGAGGTTGAGAAGGGTGGATGATGGCGCAGGAGTGGTTCTAACAGATGAGGTGACGTAAGCAACAGTTTACAGGTACATTAATGCAATAGATTGTGTCGTTAATATTTGTCCAACTGTGTAAATATTGGCATGAAGGTGATATCTTTGTTACTGCCTCACGGTCCCAACTAAATGATTACTTAGTTTGCGAACATGCCCCAAAGGATAAAATATTCAGGAATGAGAGTACAGTTGGTTGCTGCGGTCAATGTCACATAAACTCTCAGATGCAAACAAATAAGGAAACAATTTGACTGAGGTCAGCCATGCTCAGTCTGTTTCTAGTTAGGGAAATGAGTTGATTTCATGGTGTTTGTCCTTGTTTTTTTTATGTTGGTACAGAGAGAACATGCAGTTCTGGGTGTGGATAAAATAAGTGAAAAACCATCCCGTCTGGTAGAGGAGCACAACAAACTGCATTTATTCTCTATAATAAGTAATAATGGAGTTTGATTAACTTTAGGATTTGAATAAGTAGAGTAGGGAGGATTAGTTTGAATGCATTGTTGGAGTTACGCCATTGTGAAGCTAAAATTGTGTACTGTGAAAGTTAATGTGAACATTTACACTAAGAGGTAACTTAAAATGAATTCCTCTAGTGCCTCTAACACCACTGTGTGACAGACTCTAGCTGTTGAGGGATTTATCACATGGTATTTTTAAAGACACAGATTTCTTTTTTTTTATGTTTTAAAATAAACTGTAAAGTTTTTTTATGCACAACTGATTTTGAAGGATGCTAAAAGTCTATAAAAATGTTTACATGCAAATAATGTCAAATAATTACTGGCACACATAAAAACTAAAGGAAGGGGAATTCTTATCATTTCACTGACCCACTTAAAGTTTTAAAGGTGCGTTAATAACTACTAGTTAAAGAGTTGATTATAGTTTGTGTCAAAAAAGAACTAATCAAACTCCCGGGGTTGAAAACTGGAAAAGTAAAACACTGATTGAAATCAGAAATTGTCTGTTGCACTGTGGTAAGCTCTTCCCTGCAGTGCTGATATTATGAAGACGCAACCAAATAGCAATTTTGGGATAAGTTATGAGCTCAGAAATAAGTTCTATAATATTAACTATCAAATTCTCAAGTCCTATTGATGGTTTGTTTCTCCAATATCTCCTGTGCACTGAGACTCATCTTGAACTTAATTTCTTAGATTGTGTTTATGTTCAAACAGAGTAGCCCCTGAACACTCCTACAACAGCACACTAAAGAAACACTTCTACCAATTCTACTTAGTTCTTCATTCTCAGGAAACCCAGCATGAAAATATGTGTTTCCTGTCAAACTAACCTGCATTGCATGAGTGCTTTGCAGGTTATGGAGACCTTCTTTCAGGGTCTGGACTTGGTTCTTCAGCTGCTGTTTATCCTCCAGACTCTTCTCCAGCTCGGCCTCCCGAAGCTTTAATTCTTCTCTCATTTTTAACAGTTGCTGCAAAGCAAAGAGAGAACAGTAAACCACTGATGCTACTGTGAACTAACTAACCGTGATGATACTTACCTTGTGCTCAAACTGTTCAGAAAACATAGGAACAATAAGCCATTTGTTTTATTAATGGTTAGGTTGTAATCCCCACTCTGCTAATTAGTACTTCAGCTTGCTCCGAATAGCAATTACACAGTGACGTGAATTATATCTTTAATAAACTTTCTAGAGAGACAAAAACTCTATTTTCTATTGTGTTATCTGTCCAAGATGTGTATTTCCAAATCCTTTGCTTTAAACATCAAATCACATGTACAGTATATGTAAAGCATATCATGAAAAAATTAACACTGATTTGGGTTTTATGCTTCCTTTGGGGGACTCAATAGGTGGTTTTAAGAAAGCTGTGATAGCTACAAACTTTATTTATCTGTAAACACAGAAGAAAAGATTCATCTGTCTGTTAGGTGGAAAACAAGTTTGCCACTTCATGCTGATAACATTTCATTGCAATTCGTGTGGCTTTGTAATACACCATGTGGACCCTGTCAAAAAGAGGTATCCAATTTCAGTGTCTTCCAATTCATTTAATCCATTCTCCTAATCTTTTCATAAACACACCATGAGAGACGTAAGATGGAAAGGTAATTGCTCTCTGCAACAGAAATGAACAGCAGGGCCCTAATGGATTCTCTTCTTCTAAACATGAATCGATCATAATTTCCATTACCTGTGACAGCTAGCTAAGTGAGGGCACTTGGTAAAGGCTAGAAAGACTCAATTTAGTAGTTCTTTAGAAATTAAAAGGTACACCGAAGTCAAGTCCAGGCATTCTTACTAGTATTGCACTTTTCGCACACAATTGAAAGTGCTTCACATCAGCATAAAATCAAATTCATAAATGATATAAACTCGTATCATATTTACATGGCATCACCTGATTTCTATAGATGACACTGCAAATCCCACAAGACCTCCCATGTTACTGTGTCAAAACAAACATTTGGTTCTGGATCTGTATCCTCGTTCAGAACCACCCGGAGCCTGGTGGCCATCTGCCTCGATTGGTTGGGCTGGGTGGAAATTGGAGGGAGTTCTGTATCACTAACCTGAAGGACCTGACTGACATTATTGGGGATGTTCTTTTAAAACATGGAAAGGCTGTCCATGTTAGAACCTAAAGATTAAATAGTTTGTTATCCCTGGTGAAGTCTGATGTATTTTATGAATATATAAAAGTACTGTCAATAAACCAGTACAAAAAATTATATCAAGCACTGAGATAGGATTAATTTGAATATGAAAGACTGAAAAATTTCTTACTAAATGAAATGCAAGTCACATATTTAAAGGAAGAAAAAAATACTTTCCATTATCGTTCTTTGAATAAATGGTCTGAAATTCTGCTAATATCTTGGGTTTGTTCAAAGCGTAGCACAGAACCTTCCAATTCAAAACAAAGCCCACTGCAACAGTGAATAAGCTTTTCAATACTTAAAGTCTTCATAAAAGTCTGACAGCTGTACTTTTCTACTCGTGCCTAGATAATTCCTGGTTTTCTTTTAAAGTGCTGGGTGTCATGAATAAATGACAGTCAAGTTCTTCATGGGTCAACCTGAGCAATCTTGTTCCAGAAAGAATGTGGTGCATGCCAGAAATGAACAGCAGATTAAACCGATTGTTGGATGGATGGCTGGTGTACGTGTGTGTGTGTGTCTTCTACCTTCTGCATGCCTTGCAGAGCCTGCTGCAGGAAACTGAGTTGCTGAGAATGTGTGTTGTCCTCTTCACTCCTCATTGGCTGGTTCTTGCCCTGTTCCTGTTTGAGCAGCTCCACCTCGTTCCTGTAGGCATCCAGCTGGCAGCGCAGAGAGTCGTTCTCCTCCTTCAAGGCTTCTGCTTGGGAAACACCTTCAGATTTGTACAAGTAGAGAGAATATAATGGAACATGATGTTCATCATCTGTATTTATTGTCTAGTCTGGTCTCACTTTCACAGTGTGGCTCGAAACGGTCCTCTTCAGAGTTGAAGTATGCAGTAGTATACAAGTATGGTAGCATATGAACTCATCCTCTCAGCTTGTATGCCTGATTCTCAGTGACATTTGCAGTTGTGATTGAAATTGTCTTTGTTCTGACTGAGAGCAGGTACAGTAATAAGGATGGTGAGGAGATGAGCATTAAAACATTAGGATTCCAAGCATGGCAAAAGAGTAGAGCTCAATTTTACTTTATGCAAATTCCAAGCTTCTTGAAATACGAAATGTCCTCTTGATAGATGTCTGCTGATAAAAGTATATCTGCCTGCTACTCGAGGACAAACTATTTCAGAAAAAATGATCTGTATATCTATGAGTTCTTGAAAACCTGGTTGTGTAATATAAATTTAATATCCAACTCTCAAATCTGTGAGAAGTTATCTAATCTCTATCATCAGATCATCTGTTTTTGATTTGATTAACAGAGTTTCAGAAGTCTCAGAAGTTAGTCCTAGAGTGTGAATGTTCCTAGTTGTGGAAATTAAGGATATTTACCAATAATTTGTCTCATAAACAGTGTTAACATGACTCAAACCTAAATC
Organism: Ctenopoma multispine; assembly: GCA_034779795.1. Classification (NCBI taxonomy): domain Eukaryota; kingdom Metazoa; phylum Chordata; class Actinopteri; order Anabantiformes; family Anabantidae; genus Ctenopoma; species Ctenopoma multispine. The sequence goes on from JAUYWH010000002.1 coordinate 15,872,312, forward strand.
AGCATAAAACTCATTAGTCCAAATGATTAACAGCTACATTACAACATATGGTTTTGTGATCAAGAGCCAAATTGCACAGTACATGAAATAAAATCTTTGTGGAGAGAAGGTAACTACGACTCATTCAATCAATCAGAAACATCCAATCATAGCAGCGTAAAATTCTGTGATGTTACTCAATAAAGTGTGTGAAGGCTAAAGATTATGGTGTTAAGAACAATTTTACTTTTGGATTCAGGTACAACTTTTGGATGAACTCAGCAACTAAGGCAGCAAACTCAATAAAAAAGATAGTATAGGTAGTTGTACTATATACTAATACTGTTTTTATGGACCTTTAACTGGTTTCATCTCCGGCACTGGCTGCGGCTCATGGGCAACATATATGTAGCTGTTCACCATGCAAAATGCCCGGATGTTTGCAGTGTCACCTTTCTCAAATTGAACCAAGTCCACTTCAAAAAAAGTGAGATGAACCTAGACACATAGCTGTTCAAACAGAGTACTGTTCAAGAGGTCTTGGGGCAGAGTGGGTGAAGAGGGTATCTAGCTTTAAGTTCCTGGGCCCCCATGTCAGCGAGGACCTCAAGTGGACTATTAACTCCACCGCTCTGGTCAAAAAGGTGCAACAGAGACTCTACTTTCTGAGAACCCTGAAGAAGGTCAAACTCTCTACCAAGCTGCTGGAGTCTTTCCAACACTGCTCAGTACAGAGCACGATGACTTAAAGTATCATGGCCTGGTATGGAAACTGTACAGCAGCAGGCAGAGCAGCTCTTCAAAGGGTGATCAACACAGCTTCCCCCTGCCCCTCCTAGACGACATTTACAGGTCTTGCTGCCTCTGCAGAGCCTGCATTATCATCAAGGACAGTACACATTCCTAGCACCACCTCTTTGCACAACTGCCATTCTGCAAGACGCTAAAGAGTCCTGAAGACTTCAGAAACTGTTTTTACCCCACAGCAAACATGGAACTCAATTTGAATTCTCAGTTCGCACCTACATTACAACCACAATTGTCCTAACTCAAGTGCAATTACTTATTATTGTGCAATATCTGCATATTCATTTTAATCCATTTTTATATTTATATTCTTTTAGGCATGTGTGTAGGTGAGCATGGCCAAGCAGAGTGACTGATAACATTTGTTTCATGAAAATTTGCATATCTATCTAAAAGAAGAGGGTCTAAAATCTTATCAGACCATTGGGGAAGCATCATTTGGATATTCACTACACATCACAGTACAGTATATTATTAACATAGACTACTGAAAGCTGTGTTAATCACCAATAGTACTGTAGTGAACATCTGACCTGACCTGTTGAGCAAAGACAGTAGATAGTAGGAGTTATTATATGAGACCTGCTCTGTTCCAGAGATGTCCAGTATTATTGGCTCTGCTTTCCTCCTGTGGGCCTTGAGGGGAAGCTCTTTGGGAAAGTGCAATACGCTGACTGGACCTGGGAGATAAGCCCCATCCTGTGTGTGTCCATGGAAGTGTGTCTGGTTAGGTTTTGTGTGGGTGTTCATGAGTGCTGCCTGCAGTCTATCATGGAGCACCATTGCCAGTGTTAATGAACTCTTGCTGGGTGAGCGCGCGAGCGTGTGTGTGTGCATGTGTGTCCAGCCGTGTCTATGTGTACTTTTCTCCCAGCAAAATGAAGGTTTGAGGTGAGAAGAGTATTGATCTGAGAGCCTCATCAACTCGGTGCGAAGAGATGTCAACCGCTTGGCGAGATTCTGAGCAATTCCCCCTCTGTTACATAACAGCCAGCGCTTTCAACCTGCAGATATCCATGAGCGTGCACATATACACACATCATCAGGCATACAGTCACACACACAACCTGATTTTGCTTTCTATTTGGTACATGACTCAGACGCAGAGAATCGATTCGCTTTTTAAGAGGCTGCAGTCATAACACAGGTGTTTTCAGCAGGGCTGGTTGATGTGTAAACATGCCCCTTTGCTTAAAGGTTAGTGAGTAAAGGGGGTGTAACAGTCAGCGTGTTAACACAAATACCAAGAAGTGTCACATTAACACCTCAGCTCAACACAGCCAATCCTGCAGCGTTGAGAAAAATGACAGGTCTTTGACAGCAATGCTAATTACTAATAGCTAAATAGCAAGGTTGCAAAAAAAGAGAGGGGGCTGATTTGACAACTGCATTTACATATATTTGCATGCTGATTAAAGAAGCTGTCATATTAGCAAATGGCAGAGATCAGAATGATTAAAGAGAAAGAAGTAAGAGTACATGAAGAGAGCACATCACCACGCAGAGAGCTTCAGAACACAAGACGACAGAAGACCTTACATGTAGTGATGACTGTTATAGCATGTTGCCCTTGTGACTACTCTAGACTTATGGGTTATTTAATGGGGGTTGAGAGATTAGCTGCATCATTAGTTTTTGTTGCTTCAGCAAACACAAAGAGACTTCTTTGAGGGAAAACACACAATCATGGCACTTCAGTGGTACCCCAGTCTGAAATTAGTTGGCAGCTAGTAGGTGTGGACAGATTCACACATGCATATGGAACTATGGATGTTCATTCCAGGAGGACTGGAGTGAATGTCATTAAGCAGCAATGTATACACATCAACCCACCAAGCATAGGTAATATAGAATCTTTATGTGTGTGTTTTTGTTCATGTAGAGAAGTCAGGTCAGGTCAGGTTAAGGTGTTTGGGGGATTAGTGTCATTTCAGTCAAATGCAGCTGTCTCACTAAGTTATTTAACACTGTAGAGAGTTTGATCAATGTGTGGCTGGTCATCCTGATGGAAGACTTGAACTGTGAAATCATATACTTACCCGAGTCCTCTGAATCCTTGATGTCAGGTGCATCCTCCATGTCATCGTCAGACATCTCCATCTCCTCCTCTCGCCTGATGCCCATCAGCTGCTCGTTGTGCATGTTTCTAATCTCCTGCAAAACACAATGGAAAGACGGGTGGGTCAGAACTGCATGAGGAATTCAGATTTTAGCAGGTGCTAGTAGGAGTAGGTTAATCAGTCAGGTAACCTTTTAGATTTCACTTGTAATGTAACATCATCTCTAAGGGAAACTTGTAACAGATCAACACAGAGCAAAGGAGTGCAGATGAAAAGATGAAAAGGTCGGTCTCAGAGCTGGGGCTAAATTCCTCCTCTGGCACCACAAAAGGGCAGATGGTTGCACAAATACAGCCAGATCCCAAAGTTTTGAACTTCACTGTTTGTGTAACTTAAAAGAAAACAGAACATTATAACGGTTAAAATACATAATAAGTACATTAACAAACACAGCTCCTGAGAAGACACTCAGCCACAACAATAAAAGCAGGATACAGTGCCTTGCGAAAGTATCCGGGCCCCTTGAACTTTTCCACATTTCGTCACATTACAGCCACAAACATGAATCAATTCTATTGGAATTCCACGTGAAAGACCAATACAAAGTGGTGTACACGTGAGAAGTGGAACGAAAATCATACATGATTCCAAATATTTTTTACAAATAAATAACTGAAAAGTGGGGTGTGCGTAATTATTCGGATACTTTCACAAGCCACTGTATATGAGCACATCATGTTTATCATTTAATGTTTTCACTGCAACACACATGTACATATATACAAATACTGTGAGTCTAAACAGATACGAGCGCCAGTAAAATTAGAAATTTACAACACTGAAAAAAACTACTCCTAAAAAGCTAAAAGGAACAAAAAGCTGCCCAAGAGTAAAGAAAAAAAAAAGTACAACCATCTGTCAGCTGACGTTATCAGCTGGAGGCCATGGCAGAGGTCAAAGAGGTACTCTACACACACATGCAGGCACAAAACCATCTGGTGTGTGTATACAAACACATACACACGCATCCTAAATAAACACACCACATAAAAACACTGATAGAGGGAGGCAGCTGTTGTTTGATTCTGCCTGGGAGCTGCAGCTACTCAACACCGTGGCTCGCTCCTCCATATTTCACCTCTAGGCTAGAGAATCATACTGAATATACAATATGACTGAGAGAGAAAAATGGCTGCCTATTTGATGATAAACTACCCCCGAGCAACTGCACTTACTTACCTATGCTTCTTCCAGGCCTATACGATGCCACATCTAAGGCAGGTCAATATGATCAATGTGAAAACATGGACATTAAAGCATCTTTTTTTGATTCTGAATCAAATCAATCCATGTAATGTACAGAAATTACTAGTTGTGCATCCACCACTGCACCTCTGTGCAGCTTTTTGGCACTTTCAGCCTATTGTTATGGTTCTCTGACCTTCACACAGAATGTATGGTTGCGTCTAACAGCTCTTATCACCCCCCACATATGTAACCAAAGGCAGCGGTGGAAGCTCAGACAAGCTGAGTGCACTCTCCCGCCCCAGCAATAAATGACAGTGAGCTGAATAAAACAAGTTGGCGGTGAGGAAATTCACATTTAGCAAGCAAGTAGCTTTAGATGTATTTCTCATAAGGTGGTGTCAAACAGACCAGAGAAAGTGAATACTGGGCTTAAATCCATTTACCAAAGACATGATGACAGGATGGTACGCTCATGTTGATGTAGGTTTTTTTAAAAGATTAATTGTTTAAAATAATGTCTAATGCAGCTTTAACCTGGCAATAACTGACGTTTGGTCACCAGGGGGCAGTACACAGCATTATGACTTATGTTTGCTATGGTGAAGTTTTAGCAAACACTGGCTTCCACACATCATTTAATGTCATATTTCTGGCAGCTTAGCAAATTTAAATCCACTAGCTGCTCTTTTTGTTCTGTGCACCAACCCCTGAGAGAAGCATCTGTCTGTTTAGCTGCTGAATGCTCCACTGTGTTAGGGTTAGGGATAGCTGGTCGCCAATTCTGTGTTTCCAGTGTTTGGTTCTAAGCATTTAGCATAGTTATGGATTGTTTTGAGAATTTTCTTGCTAAAAACAGTGGAGTTCAGAGCAATTGCAGAGTTAGGTAACAATCATTTCAAGGTTCATCACTATAAATGACACCTTTCAAAAACTAGTAGTCATGTAATAATAACAATATAATTAAGTATTGAGAAGGTGACAAAAAAGCTTTTTATTTGGCAAATCTATATGCTCGTATCTAAATGTGTAATATTTATTAGTTATGTGTGCTCTCACCTGTTACACAGAGACTATTCAATGGAGTATGGGTCGATTGTATAACCTGTATAAACTTACCCACAACATATGGCAACTGGAGAAACACAAAGACTTAAAGTGACGTCATCTGACACACGCACACTTTTTGTGGTGTCAATGACAAAGTCTAACTCACAGTTTTTATTAAGTTTAAACCAGTTAGAAGAGAAAAACGACAAATAATGTTTCAACCATGATGTAACTGAAAAAGTTTTTCATAACAATGTTTTCTGAATGAGGGCATGCAGTATTCAGAGGTCAGTTTGTCCACCCACAGTGGTCTCTTCACTTGCATCTATGGTCATGCTGTACTCCCTGGTGTGTGCAGAGCAACTCTATAAAGGAAGTCTGCGTAAGAATGGAAAGCTCCCAGAGGTCTGATGAATACACTGTGGAATCTATGGAACAGATTTGAATGTTTCCTGCTACAGTGTATCTAAAGAAGAGAGTGATTCTCCAGTGAGTAGAACCCCAAGACACCCTCAATCGATCTGAGCAGGGGGAAGAAACAATACAACAGTGGTCTTTACTGACGTCACACAACCAGGCATATACTCTATCCTCTGCATAATAACATGCATCATGTGGCTTCCTACTTACTCATCAAGAGTGTGCTAAAGAGACCTCCGCACAAGCTATTATAAGGACGACAGACTCTAACAAACAGTTGCTTTTACAGAATGGTTAAGTATTAGATTAGTTGTGCGACTATTTTCATGATTCTGCTGCAAATTGGAACATCAGAGCAACAATTATGCTTTGCAACACCTACCTTTTAAAGAGAAGTTTTTTGTACAAGTTGATTGATGCATCTGCTGTGTGAGACTGTGTGTGTGTGTGTGTATCTAAATTAGACTCCAAATTACACCTGAAATCAGTTGCTTTTCATACTGAGGTTCAAAGAAACTTACCAATCAGACATGACCATATGTGGTCCATTAGACCCAGGACTGCAACACACTCCAGACCCTCCATTACATACAACCCATCATCATGCTAATTAATGATCCATTCGGCAGAGAGATAAAAACGGCGAGCAGACAGTGGAGGATAAAAACGCTGCTAGATTTGACAATGAATATGCTTTTAAGTCTCAAGATGTTCCTCCTTAATTATTTGCTGGAAAAAATCTTTCATTCATTCATTTTCTGGTGCAGCGGGGAGAAAGCTTGTGCAGATTTACCTGTGTTCTGGACACCCTTAGAGATGGAAAACTCACCCAGCAGCTTGTATCCTTTCACAAGGGAGGGCAATGGTAGAGGGAAGGGAAGAGGAGGGGGCAGAGGTTTGAGTCTGGGAGTATCTGGATCTCACATTGGCTGGAGTGAGCAAGCACCTGTTCTGTACTCTGGATTAATTCACTGTACTTACTGTAACAAGGGGTCTGCTCTTTTCAACTATTTTCTCTTCTCTTGTGTGAGTACCGTGTAGCCCTGATGTAAACATTTTATACTAACTATCAATATCAAAATAAATAATTTTATTACAAGACAAGTGTAGAACAAAAAGGGATAAGGTCTAATTTTCCATAAATAATATGAACAAAGGAATGAAGTCAAAGAGTACCAACCTCTGCTTGTTTGCGCCACATGTCCAGGTTCTTGCGCTGAGCTTTGGAGAAATGGTCCCATGCCTTTTGTTTGGAAGCAGCTTGGAATACAGACACAATCTGTTCAACTGTGGCGGGATGCAGGGAAGGACCAGAGACCATCCAGAGAGAGAGAGAAAGACAGAGGGCAGGTGGGGAGGAGCAGAGGAGTGAGAAAGTGGAGTCAACTAGGGATGTAAAGAACTGTCTACTGCGTGTGTGTTTATATGTGTGTACAGGCGTGTGACTTACCAACTGATGCCAATGCATCATCTTGTGGATGGTTGGTTAATTAGTTCCCATTTGCAAAAGTTAAATAAACCATACATTCTTCCTGCAACGCTGTAGTTCTGCTACTGGTGCTGTAGCTCAGCAGTAGTAACGAGAGTTTTAGTGAATTCACTGCTTTGGTTCAGACTAAAGCATCTCTTTTGGATATAAAAAATGATACACATATGGTTGAATTAACAATACTTCTTAAAAAAAAAAATACTACAATACTACAGGAAATATGGCAATCCAGAATACCATAACCCTCTCAGGATAAACTGTAATAAATTAAATGATCCTCAGACTTTTTATCTAGTGCCATCATCATCATCATTACTTTGTTATATGACCAAATTAGGGCTGGACTAATGATTACTGTTATTACAAATTATACCTCTTAATGTTGTTGTCGGTGTCAGAAAAGTGTGACAAATACTCATTATGGTTCTAAACTGTCCAAGTCAGTAATTTATTTGCTCTCTTTCTTGAAAGATGTGCAAATCTGCAAAACTACTGACATACTGACAGTTACCTGTATTTATGTGCTGCAAATGCTAACTTGCTAACCTGATAAAATCAGCATATGAAAATGTTAAATGTTTTACCTGCTAAACATCAGCATGTTGACAAAGACCTGGTGTGTCTAATTAAAGGCTCATGGTGTTGTTACCATGGCTGAGGGCTCTTTGTCTTATTTAATGTTTATTTAACATATTCTGCTAAGCAACTGGCTGCTGCCAAAAATAATCTACTTTAAATCTGCTTTTGTTGACCACTGTGCAGCTAAACCACGACAGCTGAAGGACACTGAAATAGCAGTGTTCCTCATGCAGATTTTCTCTTCTTTTTAAAAAGAAACAGCAGCAACTGTGAAAGCTTTGAAAATTAAAGGTCTAGTACAGCTGTAACAGAATAACAGAAAAAACCTCATACTGGACTGAGCTGAGTCAACTTCTTGTGTGTCTGACCTTCAACTCTGAGCTTTCCACTAATGCCACAAAAGCCGCTCTGTGACAATACAGTCATTCCCCTCTCAGTTATGTGTATGCTGTCATGTGTGGTTATGCAGGACTGTATGGGCGGTCTGTGCATCCCAGGGGTCCTAATGTACACGGTAGGGGGAGTCAATAAGACCACCATCTAAGTGTGTGTGTGTGTGTGTGTTTGCAGAGTGGTGAGAGAGAACAGTACAGGGATCAATAGCATCTTCCCAGCATCCTGTAATTTGATGGAGCAGATCAATGGTAAAGGCAGAGAAGAATGGGTAGAAACAGACTTTCAGGGCTGTGAGCTTATAAGCAAGTATTTATCTGTTAAAACGTGTTTACATTTATATTCTGCTGCTAGTAATCTTTAGAAAACCGAACATTATTTCTGAAAAGCAATGATGCTTTTTTTGTAATGTATTTTTTTTTATCAGCTTCAAGTTTCTGAACCTTCATTGTAGTGAGGCACCAGTGGAAGATTGAAGAGACAATACCTCAAAACAGGGGCCCATAAAATGAAAACTATTTGCTTGGCTCGACACCACCAAAGATTAACTGTGAACATGTTTTCTGTACCTTGGGCAAACTGGCCCTTTAAGACCCTTTAAGGTGACATATTTTGCCAGAGATAGAGCTATGCAGATGGCAGCTAGAAGAGAAGAGAGGTGAATTTATTCGGTCTATTGTTCCCAGGTGAAACTTGTAAAACGTCCTCACAGGAAGCCAAACTGTGTGTTTCATTAATATGACCAACATCGCACAAAGAGGAAGGCAGGGTCATGAATAGGAATGTGTTTGTATGGGCTGAAGTTGTCGACAATACAAGGACATGAACTCTGTTGCTTATACAAACATACAAACGTCTTCTACATACGTATATTAACAAACTGGGATTTTCAGTTTGTGTTCAACAATGTTTACATTACATTTAACATGCACGTGGTAAGATATGTGGAGACAAAGTGCCGCAGGCTGTGGTGTAAACAGCAGCTGTGTAGTAAAAGCCAGAAGGCCGGTAATGGAATAGTATACTTTGCTTTTGCCCTTTCATCTGCTTATAAGAGCCAAACATGCTTTTCTGTACATGTTTGGCCTATTTTGTATTCATGCAAGGAATGTGTTACATTACTTACTGCTTTCATCTGAATTCAACCTGAATAAAAACCCACTCTTCATTCATGAACGCTACCTGTGTTTTATTCCTTTGATTTACAGCACAATGCGCATCTTGAAAACAATGAAAACAGCAGTAGGACACTGAATCCCTAGTGGTTTAGAGTAATATCAGGGACAACACTGTTGAAAAAGTGAAATTAAACTTACCTTTAAGCCATCCTCCCAACAACAAATTAATACACAAAAGAAGATGGCTTCTATGAGGCTATTAAACTCGAGAACCTTTATATTCACTGTGTGCATTGCTTAGGCATTTACAATGCTGTGCACACATGCTCTGTGAGAGTCAACGAGGCTGTGAACAACACATACTTACTTTTTGGTGGATTTGAACTTTCCAGGCCCAACAGTCTTGACTTGCCAAGCTGTACAATGCACTGTAACCTATACTATGTTAATGTGGTCTTTATGGTCCTAAAATAAGAAAAAAATGGACCAGAAACTTATCCAAGAAAGGACGGGACATATTCTTATTGTCCTTCTGCACATAAACTTCACAACCAGGATAATACTAGTGATAAACTTTCAATTAATTCTTAACTAGTCTTTGGTCTAATTAAAAGATAGTTTACAGTCTACATTGCATTATAAATCTAAGTCTGGACGGTGGTGTGAGATTGAGAATGTAAAACTCACATTGGGCTAGGATGCCAGCCAGGGCAGTCTTGAACTTTTCTTTGGCCTCTTCCATCTCTTTCTCATGCTGACTCTTCTCGCTCATCAGCCGACGGATGTGGCTGTTGGAGGACTGGATCATGGAGTAGAAGTTGTTGGCGTTCCTGCGGTTGACTTCGCCTCGTTCGAGCCAGGTCAAGAGCACGCGCACTGCTTCAGCAAACTTACCATCGTCTGGCCAAGGGGTGAGGAGAGAGAAAAAGTTAAAGTCAGGATCTATACAGGAAAGTAAAAATAAATACTTTCTGCACAGTCCCAGGAATTGTAAAGTGCTCCAAGCAATAACTGGTGAGCTAAAAAGGACTGTAAAACACTGAAAACTGAACATTTCAGTCATAATCTATGAGGCTGTAAATGATGCACTGATTTTTGGTAGATAACAGGTAATTTTTATAATATGCAGCTACAATAAATAACCTTTTATAAATCTAACATCGGACAGCATCGGACAGATGAAATGTGCTTATAAAACCTAAACAGAAAAGACAAAAATTACTTAATGTTTAAGAAATTACTGTTTCCAGTTTTTGCTCCCCTTCTCATTTCAGACAGTAAAAGTATTTTTTTCCACTGAGTGAATTGATCATATTGTTTAAAACAACATTGGTGCGAGGATTCTTCTAGAGACAGGATTTAAATAAAAATAATAATAATAATTGATTTAACTATGTCTCAATTTATTTATTGATCCCCTTGTGGAAACTGTTGTTCAGACAGCTGCCAGACAGCCCATACCGGCACTGGTATGAGGTTTCAGTGTCTTGTTCAAGGACATCTCAACATGTAGCCTGCTGGGACTGCGACCGACTGCTCTACCCACTGAGCTGTCATACTGCCCCAGAAATTTTGTAATAGTTGTTCTGCTTGTGGCCAAAAACATCTTTAAAAAAAAGAATATTCCAAGGAACAAACAAGTGAAAGCAAAATGACATTTCAGTTCCACCCACTTCTATGGCCATGGTCCAATAAAAATGATCTACACTCTCCCCATCAGACGTACTGAATCCCACCCATCTTCTGGTTGGGGACTAATACAGAAAAATATCAAGTTCCAAAATGATTCTCTCCAAAGTAGAGAATTAGTGGAAGGACAATTTTCTTTTCTCATTTTCTCATTTGATACGTGTCATCAGACTTGGCTCTATACTTTTTGTCTTTTTAAATGGAAACTACACAAAGTATATTCAAGGTTAACAGGAAGAAGGTGACATTGAAAAGATGAAAAAAACAACAACAACTGAGAAGAACAATGACAAGCGAATAAGTAGACAGTTGTTCTTTTGGTTCAAAAGGAAACGGGAACTCAAGAGAAACGAAAAAGGAAGAAGAAAGGAAGTGACTCATAAATACTCATAAAAACTGTCATGTTTGCTAACAAAAAATCATTATGGACCTCTGTCCCATCTGAGGGACATAGAAAGTGAGCTTTTTTTCATCATAAGAAGAAATTGAGATTTCAGCACAGGGATAAAACTGGGATTGAAAATGGCTAAACTCATTTTTTTCCCCTGAGTGAAAGATTCAGCAGAAAGGTAAACCTAAATCTGCAACAAAACAGCCGGGATGAGTGTTGGCGAAAACGGCACAGCGTCAGAGCTCTTCACACTAGGGCAAGTGAAGGGAGAACTGAAAAAGACACACACAGATGGTAGAGAGACAGAAAGTCACAGCCATTTTGTTATCAGGCAACTGTGACTGAGACCTGGAAGTGTCATTGCTCATTAGTGAAACAAGTTTATTCAGTCAGAAACCCAGCAGAAATCTGAGAGGAGGGTGAAAGAAAAGCGGCAGAGACAAAATGGAAAGGATGAGCAGAGAGGAAAGGACAAGATAAGAAAGAGAGAGGCACTCTGGGAGAGTAAACTGATACACTGTGTGTAACAGTCGTGTGTAATGTCTTTCAGAAACAAAATTTCCTGTTAGAACATCAGAGAATTGCTCCATCAGTTTAACCAGCGCCAGTTAAGGACAATTCCTGCAATGCCTTGACTTGTGTTAGGTGCCCCCTGAAAGCACAAACACAAACACAACTGATCCTCCCCCTTATTCATTAAATTGTCTAGGGATTGCGTGAATTGCAGTCAAATTTTTTTCCCCCACTTGTGTTTGCCCATTAATTATGTCACAGTTAGAACTGGTGCTGTATTTGTAATTATCTCGGTGAACTGGATTAAACAAAGGTTTTTCATTTATTATTAACCTCTTCCTGTTGTTTGTGCCATTATATCATTCAACCTGTACTGTCTAGTGTATGTGTCATACTGTAACCTTTGATTTTGTCTCCCAGCTGGCTACACTCATGCTCAGAGTAGTGGACAATGGGAGGAGGGGACGGCGGCCGCAGGCGATCCTCTTCCATCTTGCGCCGGTGCCTCTCCTCTCTAGCCAACATGCGTTGGCGACACTCCCACTCATACAGGTCGTCTCTGGCCTGGGCAAAGTCCACGTGCAGACGACCAGTGTCTTTTTTGTCTGTGCTGGAGCCCAGACGGATACGATACCCTGTGGAGACAAAAGTGTAAAAAAAAAATAAGAATGATACAGAAGAATAAAGGGGAAGAGGGAATGAGTAAAAATAACAAGGAGAAGCAGATGGCACAGCAAGGAACTTACAAATTAAAATGAGTTAATCTGCCCGCTCAGACAGTTTGATGTAATTTTCACAGTGTGCTGCACATAATGCAGGTGTGTCTTTTTTTAAAGTTTACACAAGATATGGCTCTAAGGATGCCATCTGTGGTTCCACTGTGGTCCAGACTCACACACATGGACATTCATGGATTTCTGTTGATAAAGGCGACTTTAGTGAACTTGACTTTTCCTTTAGTGCCACAAGTGTTAGCATGTTACAACACTAAACTAAAGTGGTGAACATGGTGAACATTAAACCTGCTGAGAATAAATGTTTTAGCATTATTATCATGACCATAGCATTTGTTAGCTCAAAGTCCTGCTGTGTCAGTACAGTCCTAGAGAGCAGCTGTGTGACAGTAGACTCTTAACCTTATTGGATGTTTGACAGTAGACGGTAATAAGAAAGAAAGTCATGGTTATATGATTTCCACATTAGACCATCACTGCTATGCTAATTTTTGACAGATGTCAACATCGCGCTTCCCATTCACAACTAACAGCCAGTCTTTTATTAAACTATGCTCATTTCTCAGTGATTTGGCAAATATATATGATAATCAGTAGTCTATCACCTTCTAGCCTGCTCAAAAAAAAAAACATTAATAAAAAAACAGATCAGTTGGACTGGGGCACCGTGTCTCTTTTTAATGCAAATGAAAAATATGCCTGGAGGTGTGAATTTGATGAAACTGAAAAGCAAGATCAGAAAAAAGGAGTATGAGACTGTATACAAATGAGCTTTGGTCTATACGTTGTGGGGTTTCTTTCTGGCCAGCAGCAAGTTACTTCTCATCACTTTCAACATTTTGTTTTCAGATAATTTCACAGATCTTCACAAAAATCTATGGTCAAGCTCTTTATAGAAGTCTTCCTGTCTTCACCTTTTTTGTGCCCACTTTTGCTTGTTGGTTCCTTTGTTTAAGAAGATACACTTTAGCTGTAGGGTTGTGTGGAGTAAGAAGAGCCACATCCTTTTGTCAACACATGGCAGAGACTTAGGAAGGGCAATTACTTCTCTAGTGGCACTGAAAGACCACAATATCCCTCATTACCCTCTCTTCTCCTCACCACTTCCCTCTTATCCTCACTCTCTCCTCCTTGCTCAGTTTTCACTAATGGCCAGTTGCGGATTTGAAGTGAAATCATGCCCATTTTGTGACTTAATTGGTTGAAATGATCAGAGACTGTGTTTACTGTGTGTTTGGAGACATGTGTGAATGCACGCGGTTGCTGGACGCAGTAATGATAACCAGCGTGATTCACCGAGAGGCCCAACACACTCTCGTCATAGATGAGGGGAATGGGCGGGGGGCAGTGGTGGATGTCAGTGCAAACAGGAAAAGAAATGAGTGTGAGTTTTGGGGTTTCTGCTTCAGTTCGCTGTCTCTGCTTCAGGCTCCCAATCTACCACTACTTCAATATTTCATATGAGGAGACTTCAGTGTACTGTGGCTGCTGGAGTGTGCGTCATCGCTGGCTGTTTGCACAGGGCGTGTGTATGTGTGTGTGGTATTATTTATGGGAAAACTACACAGCTCTGTCATCTGGCTAATATATGGACTTCAGCTAGACATCTCACTTTAAGAATAAAAAAAATCACACAATGTGTTATTTGCACACAAACACTTAGGAAGAGAGTAGGAACAGAGACGTAAGACGTCCGGGCTCTAGATGGTGCTGTGAAAATAAAGACAAGATATAAAACATGAACTGGTATCACATTGGTTAGCACGGTCTCCTCCCAGCTAGAAGGACCCGGGTTCGATTCCCGGGGTCGACCGGGTGCCTCTCTGTGTGGAGTTTGCATGTTCTCCCCGTGTCTGTGTGGGTTTCCTCCGGGTACTTCGGTTTCCTCCCACCGTCCAAAGACATGCATGTTAGGTTAATTGGCGACTCTGAATTGTCCGTAGGTGTGACTGTGAGCGTGTATGATTGTTTGTCTGTATGTCTGTGTGTTGGCCCTGCGATGGACTGGCGACCTGTCCAGGGTGTACCCCGCCTCTCGCCCGAAGACAGCTGGGATAGGCTCCAGCACCCCCCGCGACCCGATCTCGGATAAGCGGTAGATAATGGATGGATGGATGGTATCACATAGTTAGTAGAGACACTTCTTTGCTTTCTGAGCTTGGTAATAGTTTCAGAATAAGCCACTGATTTCGTACATATTTTTTCTCCACCTTAAATTCACATTTCAAAAGGTCCTTTTTCAAGATCTCCTTGACGTGAGAAAATGAGAATATCCAGAATAATTGAATGATTATTTTGAGGTTTGTGGTATGGCTGGCAGTTTTATTTATTTCAACTTTCCTTCTGAAAAATGACATCTTATGTGTTTGTTTGGCAGGCTGAACAGCTCTAAATAATAAAATACCCAGGAGTTGCCACTGTCACAGAAGGGAAGGCACAAATGAGAGCTGTAGTGAAATCAAAATGCTTTGCTTTGAAAAAAACACTGCACCATTGATGCCGAATTCATTTCAGCTCATTGTAAAATGATTCATCTCAACAGTACAATTTCGAGGTTTTAAGTCAGAGTCAGCAATATGCAACAGCGTCTGAGATTTGATATTTGTCGCTAAACTTTTGGAAGCTACTTACCGACTACTTCTTAGCAAACAACTAGATATTTTCTGAAAACTTTTTTGTTTTATGTTTCACAACCATCTAAGGAAGTAATTTAACATTGCCACTGGGAAAGATTACAGCCCATTGTTCTTTACAGTAATGCTTCTTGAGAAACAAATACACTAAAATATTACACTAAAAACCACTCACACAATGATGGGGTTAGAGTGGTGGCAATTACCTGACAGGAAAAGAGCCTTGTCCACGGTGAATTCCTCAGCAAATCTAATGTGGCAGAAGTTTTTCTTGCTTTTGCGTATAGCGGTGATGTCACCACACTGTCCGAAAACCTCCATGATGAGCTGCTCGGTGGCATTCTCTGGCAGACCGCCGACAAACACTGTCTTACATCCTGGAGGGCGCTCTCTTGTAGCTGGAGGGGGAAGGTCTGCATAAAAGTAGTCAAGAGAAAATCCAATAAACCATCACTAGGCTGTAATATAAAGACAGGCCTGGAAAATCTGAATGATGAAACTGTGCATTTATGTAGAGATAATACAGCTGAAATACACACGACTTGATAAATGATTCAGCTGTCCCAGAACAATGAAACTTTTGAGTATGTATTATGCTCTTTGAGAAGCAGAAGAAAGTATATCTAATGGCAAGAACACACTGTTTTGATTAAACCATTGCTGGAAGTCATTTTGGCAGACATGAGGGGCAGGTCTGATTACTTTTCATTTGTTTTTACTCAAACAGAAATATGTATGCCTGTATGTATAGTCAGTAAAAGACAATCTGGATAACAAAAAAAAGAAGCAGCTGCACACTTGTAACAGCAACCCCCCCCCAAAAAATCTATTTCAAAAATCTATTTAATTAATTCTTACTTTAGATGCCAACATTTGAATAGAACTGATCATATTCAACATAAGCTTGTGTGTTTATACTGTGTTTTCTGCTGCCTATGATGTGCTTCAATACACCAAATATTGCATAGAGAATAAGTCTGTGTAGGTATTTTAAGAGGATTAAGAAAAGATTCTGGAGAGGGAAAAGTGTCACTCTAATAACTGTAAAGGGTAAAGATAAAGCATACAATCCTCTGACACGAAAATCAAACACATAACATCCAGAAGGCATGAATGACACATAAATCCGAAAATGGCCCTGAGGTAAAGAAGAGGCTGAAAAAACTAAATGCCAGGTCACACAAAACATAATAACACACAATATGATCACACTTTGAAAACCAGATCGCATTCTGTAGCTGTTCAAGTCAAATTTAAAACATAGCACTTATGACCTAAAAATGATAAAGCTTAAAGTACGAATGATGATAACTTGGATCAATATACTCAGATTGTTTTTCTGTTTGATAAATGTTAATATCAAGCCATTCCATGCATGAAAATGAAATCCTTTTGGCTACAAAGTGATTGCAAATCCTCTCATGTGGAAGGTCCTGTGCATTGCAGAAATAACTTATTCAACACAGATGAGTGCTGACTGATCTAAATTCCCATAGATCAGGCTTCTCATCCATGATGAATGTGATTAGCAGGGTCTGTGAAGAGTGAACCAGCTAATCACAACACAGAGGATGCTGCATATCTGGATGTCTGCCTTGCAATCAGTGTTCCTGATGCTCCCACCGATGTAGATATTGACACACTGAAAAGAACTGGGCTTGAACTTGGTTGGATATCTCAGGTGTATCACAAAGGTCTGGTTGAGTGGAGTAAATGAGATATCCTGGGGTTTTATTGAATCGTGATCAAAAGGATTTCAAGACTGAGTATTGGTTGGGTTCAGTACTAAAGATTTTGCATCAGATTTCACTGTCAAACAGAAAACCATTTTAAAAAGGACGATAAATTTCTGCAACAAAAATGACTGGTGCTTAATGTGTTTACTCATACTTTAAATTTGCATGCTGCTTTCTATTTTGCGTTTGTGATGAGTTCATGTGATTTGTGTTTTTTATCTTTTCTTTTGCGCCTGTTTAGTTTTACTCAACCAAATGTCCTTCAAATAAATAAAATCCCCTACACAGCAAAAGAAAAGTGAGCGAGTGATCGATTGTTGTGGTGAAGAGAGGATAAGCTTTAAAGAAAGCTCTACACTTGCTGTTGGGATTCCAAATCTCACCTGTAGTACAACAGTTGGGAAGTGAAAGAAAAAGAGTGGGACTGCAATACAAATAACTTAGATGAGGTTTCCCAGTCGGATAGATCATTTTCATTCTACAGTACAAAATGAAAAACCCAGCAGTTGGCGTTGATATTGTTGCTTCACATTTAGCTTATGTTGTTTAGAGGCAGTCCCCAAGCTTTTTTGCGCCACGGACCGGTTTAATGTCAGACAATATTTTCACGGACCGGCCTGTAACGCAGGGCTCACAAGTTTTGCAGACAGGGGGGGGTGGGGGTTGGGGGTCGGATGGAATGCGAGGGGTGTGGTGGTGCGGTGGTGGAGGAAAGTCACTCCTACCTGTTCCGTTATGGGGGGGACAGTGATTTCCTTTTTCATTTTGAAACGCTTGCTTCATTGTGAGGTGGTACTGTGCTGCTGTCGGAGAAATATCAGTGCAATGTGTGGCGGGAGTGCGTGAAAAACGACTGAAAAGAGGGACTGTCACGCTCAATGCGTGACACTTGAGAGCTCTGTTAACGTGTGGCGGATAAATACAACAAAATAAAATGATACGACCGGCATAAAAACGGGTATTTTCTAAATATAAAAATAAACGTGAACCCACTGCGTATGCAGCTCTTTTACTCTGCGCAAAGAAAGTTTCCAAAGACGTTTGTTTTTTGTTCATTTTGCTAGCTTGTGGGTTTCAATTTAGCGGTAATACATGATCCGTTACCGGCCGGAGCAGCACTTTAAAGAAGGTAGGAGATGTAGGTAAGACAGGTGAGCGAGGCAAGCATCTGGACATGCATCAAGAGTGAGTCATAGACAGATGTGGAGGAGAGAATCCGGTAATTTTCCAAAATAAAACATCATTCAGAATCAGATGATAAATAAAACAGAAATAATGTAACTTATGTATTCTTTCTTTGCGGTCCGTGGCCCGGGGGTTGGGGACCACTGGTTTAGAGGGAAAACAGATTCTAGACAGGATCTATGCCACTCCTGGCCACCCCTCTGGTACAACTGCTAATAGCATAATACATAAAGAAATGTACTGGAATATGTAATCCAAAAAGCAGAAAGTTGTGAGGATAACAAGCAGAGAAACATAACAATCCAAGCCCAGACTTTTCTTCTGGCTGTAAAGATTCATCAGCTCATAATCCCCCTGCTGTCAGAACCCTTTCTACTCAACAAAACTTTCCCTGAGTCGAAGCCCAAACCACCCCTTTCTTCTAACTTTATTTCACTCAAAAGTTGCTAACTATCTGTCTGGCTGCTTCCTCTTTTCTTTAAATGTGACTGTTATATTGACCACTTAAATATCGAATAAAGTTTCATTCCTCGACCTCCAGAGCTGGCGGATTGAACTAGTTGAAAC
Source organism: Ctenopoma multispine (assembly GCA_034779795.1). NCBI lineage: Eukaryota > Metazoa > Chordata > Actinopteri > Anabantiformes > Anabantidae > Ctenopoma > Ctenopoma multispine. Next base: position 15,890,900 of record JAUYWH010000002.1, read on the forward strand.
AATTCGAAATGGTCAAACAAAAGTAAAGATGGTGAAGAAAAAGCTTGCTGAGCAAGAAAAAATTTTGTCGACAGACGCAACAAAAAGTTCAAACTTGTCCAACCTTTGCAGGTCTCTGAGCGTCATGGTTTTGATGATGAGATTTGAGGGGGACACAGAAAGGAGAACAAGTACATGGCAACCTAATTTTGCAATAGCAAATTTACTACTACCCACTGTTTAGCACATTAGAAAATTGTATTTTATTTCCAGATTGAATTACAATAAATACACCATATCATGTGATGTATGGAAGCACCTGTGAACAGTCCAAGTGATTAGATCTTTATGCAGATAATGTGAATGTATGTAAATGCATGTAGCAGAGGGTCGACAGAGCAACATTTGGTCAAAACATGTGGGTCAAAGTTTAAAAAGTAATTTTTGTTTTACTCAAATTCTGACTTTGACTGTTTCTTTGAGTAATTGTGAGGTGAAAACCTCAAGGCCCATAATTTTTAAAATTCAAAGAAAACGACTGCGGAGGAGCGCCTGGATGCAAGGTCCAGGGTAGGGAAAAAGAATAACTGAATAAACATGAGGGAGAGACCAGATGCTGACACATTAGAGAGATAAAGTAAAGTGAAAATGGCTTTACAGTCTATGATTCCTGTATTCTGTTCAACGTATTTGAAAAGATGAGTATTAATAACTTATAATATGTCGGAATGTCAAATGAGTATAAAATGAAGGATTGAATTATAGGGACAACGTTTTCTATTTTCTGCACATTTACAACAGATTTTCAACATGTTTTTGAAGGGCTAGAAATTGCAGTAAAACACTACATTCTGAGATTGGTTGAAGTGGTTTTATTTTGACATACTGTGGATACACATGGAGCCTGCTCATTCTCAGTCCAGATCGGTCCCACAGGCCTGCTGTCCGTGTGGTCACCCACTGATCTGCTAGACTAACATAGGTCATTACCATCAATCACCTTGACTGGCTAACTACCTTGTTATGGCCCGAGGGCTTGCAATAGGGAGAAGTCCTCTCGCAGGACTGTTACTCAGAAGATAAATTGCATTTACACATACACAAGTAAATGTTAGGTGCATCACATTACACGTGAAGAAACATTCACAAACCCTGAGTACATTCATGTGTGAGTAGTGAGACAATAGAAACAGAAGGCCAAAAAATTTCCACTAGCTGAGCTTCTTTCTTCATTTAGCCTTACAGGAGTTTGTATATACGTGCTTATGTAACACTAGTACAAACTGTTAGTATCCTCAAAGCTCAAAAGAACATGTTTTATCTTTCCTTTAATAGTAATTAAAAAACATCTCTGAAACTGCCTTTAGCAGTTTGAAAAAGTACAGACAGACAACACAGAGCTTTATGTCAACTTTGAGTAGGTAAGTGAGTCCACAGAACTACACATTAGGCTTTAAGTCTTTGCAAACCATTTAGAGAAAAAAAAAAGATCCAGCAGCACTACAGCACTAGATAGGTGAGTGGGAAGAAGTGACAGTAAAGAAAATAAGAGAGGTCAACGCTGAATGGTAAGGGTCTAACTGGAGAACACAGAGAAGACCCCTACAAGAAAAGAGCTTGATGAGGATGCACACTGATGGCAAGGTTATGCACACTGAGGAGACAGAAGAAGAGAGGACAAGAGCTGGGGGAGGACTGCAGGGTTGTTGTTGCTGAAGTAAAGGTCAGGGAAAAGGGATGCTACATGTGGTGTCAGGTTGAGTACATGCAGCTAGAGGGTAATGACTACTCGTGATGGACACCATATGCAACCTTGTTGTCTAGACGCCACACTTTCTCTGTGACATTTACTAAAAGCCTGAATGCAGCCAGCACCAATGGATGTTTCTCTGTGTTCCTGTTACCACATAACCTTCCAAACCAGCTGCACCCACAACCAATTGTTTGCCATCTATTTTGATAATCAAGTCATTTTTCAAACAGAAAATGCCAAAATGATGAGCTCTTCTTGCCTTCTATGACATTTACAGACCAAAGAAGTAACATCAAGTGAAATTAAACATTAGTTACAGCCCGACATAATAACAGAACATAATATGGCAGTACGCACGTGTCTATTCGATGAAGTAATTGTGTAGGCTTTGTTCCTATTTGTAGAGAAAGCTCAATAAGGTTTTACTTTAAATCTATCTATCACATTTCCACTGCTCTTTGCAGGCTGCATAGGTTCCCAACATATCCCTGATGTCATTCTATCCAGCCATGTCCTTCAGCTCCTCGAAGGAGATCCTGAGGTATTCTCTATGTGGGTTTCATGCACTTTATAGCATTTTCTGGATCTTATCTGGTATTGCCTTTTGGTTAGACATGCTCAGAACACATCCACAGGGGAGGAGCCCGGGCAGCATCCTGATCCTTGATCCCAAGCTCTGGGTAATGGTTAGATCGACCAGTAAATCAAGAGCTTTGCCTTGAGGCTCAGCCCCTTTTTAACACCCGAGTACAAAACGTGCATTAATGCCACACTGCACCAGTTCACTGGCCTGAATTTCATGCTCCACCTTAAAGGACTAACGGTTTAGCATATTCCTTTAACATTTTCAAAGTTGAGAAAAGTAGTTGGATAATGTATGTAACCATTGGCCCAGTTTCCCTTTAACCTCATTTGTCAACAATAACTCGAAATAGTCTTTATCTAGGCTCACAGACTGAAGTCTACAACATCTGGAGGCACTGACACCAGAGTTGGGCCATAGCACTTTACCAGTATCATGGTCGCTTAATTCACCTACGTAATGTCAGTTAACACATTAAACTTACTAATCTCAGTAACAGTTTGTTAGGTTGACATTTTATATTCTGCTTTCTCTGTCTTTATTAGACTTACTTGACTTTCGTGGGAAGAATCAAGCCTTGACAGTTTCCTCAGATGTCAGTCTACTCACAACACTAGGCTTAGAGATTAACTGCCTCTTGTGACACTGAAATAGGTGACAGACAAAAAGATCTTAAGTAGAGATGGGGATCAAAAGAAGTGAGTTTAGAGTAACTGGGACAGAGAAGAAAGGCAGAAAAGTAGAAAGTTAAATATGACAATGAGCAAAATCCCTAATTAAATGTTGTGTTGATGCATCACTACGGACCGGAACAGCTTCCGATTTGTTATGTATACATATTAAGTAATATTTTTCAAGTAATGACTGCATACCAACCTACAGAAAAAAGTGTGCAGGTTCCAAAAGGTAATTTCTTGACAAGCAAATTCCTCATTCAGCCTTAGGGTTTGTACTGTATGTGCACAGGGTACTTGCTTCATTGCTCTGCCGCTGCTGTTGAAAACTAACTACAAAGATGTTTCTCAGTGAAGATAAACTTTTAATCAGCTTTTCCCTCTGCACCATATTGTGACAGTAACGGTTTATGGGGAGCCATAACGCACACTACAGATATACAAGCTTTATTTGATAAGCACGGTTAAAAACTTTATTTACCTAAGGGAATGCAAGAGTGTGTGTTTTGTTTCGTGACAGCATTGTAAACTCCCAATTGCTACTGTGTTGAGAAGCTTTTGTTTAAGTTCACCTTGAAGATGACATGTAAGACGTGTTTGAAACAAGTCCCCAGGTAGAAACTTTTCTGCAGAATGAAATCTGAAAAGTCAAAGTGGGATCAATCAGACGACCCCCTACCACCTTTTTCTATCTCTGGATAATTGGAAAGTAGAGGTGAGATAAATATAAACAGCACGCTTGTACAGCACAACCCTAGTCAGACTATAAAAAGTCACCTGCCCCAAAAGTTTCTACAGTTCATGGTGTTCAGGCCAAATGCTAGGAAGAATATTAGGACAGAGAAATATCAAGAGGAACAAACGAAGCCCATCAATTCTTACTGTGGCATGGTTTACTGTTCTTTAGAAATCAGCTTAAGCAGTGGTGTAGTGGTGTCTGGAGAAGTGGGTATACTGTAAATGTAGCCCCCAGTTTTTTTTAGCGCCCTACACAGCAAAAGAAAAAAAGGGCCCCATTATTAATAGTGACAGTCTTACATATTTAGTTCCCACTAGAA
>JAUYWH010000002.1:15903820-15921308 GCA_034779795.1 Ctenopoma multispine
ACACACACACACACACACACACACACACACACACACACACACACACACACACACACACACACACACACACGATAAACTTCACCAAAAAATATTTAGCAGAGAGAAGGGGGGAAAAAAAAGGACGAAATCACGGGAAAAGCAAGAGAGGAGAGATCCGTCTTCCCAGACAGACAGACAGACAGATGTCATAAATGTAGAGCAAGCAGGTGCAGCAAATTTGAGACCCAATATTAAGTATTAATACAGTACAAGTGCAAATAAAAATATGGATCAGAGAAGATGTTGAGTAACTTCTAGGTTCTGTCAAGTCCAACATATATTATACACTACACAGTTCAATATTTGCCTCTATACAAACACATCACTAGTACAAACATGTAATAATGACTTTCTTACATACACAACCTTTGTCCAGTTCACCTAGTGAAATAAAATCACTGGAGTCATCACTGGAGACATGCAGCAACCTTTCTGAAGCTGCATAGTGTTGAAGGCTCTGCCCACAGTGGTCTGTTTATCCAGCTGTCTGTCTGGATAAATCCACTTGGCCAGAGGCAGGGAAAAGACTCAGTGGCGAAGAAACACATTCCAGCCTCACAGCGGATGGAGCAGAGGCAAACTCAAATGTGTATTAAAAGCACTCCACTACAGAGGGGCTCTTAATGAATGAGCCCAAGTCTAACACATAAAAAACTCTTGTATGCAAGAAACATCTGAACAATCATATGCATGCGCAACAGTGAAAGATCAAACAGGAAAGGACAAAGAGAATGACAGTAAATTCTCCTCTGTTGTTTAGAGGTGAAACAAGAAGGAGACAATGATGTTCAGGCATGATGGAGAATCAATAACTAATCCACCTGTATTAGTTCAAAGGCACAAGGTGCTCTGCTAACAAGTGCTGGATGACATAAAAGGAAAAAACAAACAAGACTGGGTGACACAACATGTGAAAGTTTTTTTTTATCTAGTAAGTTGTTAACAGAGAAAAAAAATGCTTAAGTAGATCTGTTCCCACTTATACATTTCTCATGGGGTTCAACAAGTAAGATTCTTTAGGCTTGAGTCTAGTGAAAAATGCATGGGTGGAAAATGTATGTCTGTGAGAAATATATGAAACATTCCTTTGAAGTGTAGAGAGATGTTAAGACAGTGTATTTCTGAAATTTACATATGAGACGTAGGTCTGTTTATCATCTGATAAAGAAAAACCTGAAATTAATTTTCCTGTTCCACTTTGGGACTGGCTACACCTGTGGTTCACATTTAGTGTTTAAGTGTGACTATGTTCACTGTGTGTGTGTGTGTGTGTGTGTGTGTGAAAGCACATCTCTGTCGAGTAGATGAACAGAATGTGTTCTGATGTGACTCTGGGTTATGGCGGCTGACTCAGCTGTAATGAGACATAAATGAGATGTTAGGTAATGTGGGCTGGTGAGGGAGGGAGGGAGGAGGCAGGATAGGGAAGGAGAAAGGAAGTGAAAAAGAGGTAGGGAAACACCAGCTGTTTTTTCAGGTGATCTACAAGGGGAGACAGCTGTCCTTTTCACCAAATTCCCCTCCCTTTCCATCTCTGTCTCCTCCCTTCTTTCAGACTTCTGAAGATGCTTTGAAAGGTGAGGCTCTTCCGCCTAAAGGCCCTGCACATCTACAGTAAACACACACAGGCAGTTTAAACATTTTGCCTGATTAAAGCTCTTTTTAAGTGTGTGTGCACAGCCATACTTGATTGACAACTCCCTCACTTTTGCTTACTACACAAACTGCACCAATATTCAACCTGATGCCATGTTGAAAGCTGAACTTTTCTGTTCTGTCTTCTAAGTTATAATGAACTTTATCAGAAAGCTGCTATACAGTATTTATATGTTTAAAGTAAATAATTATGAATTGCCTGATAAAACATGATGTCTTACATTAGTGAAGTCTTGCATGATAATTAACCACACATTTCAGGGATGTTGCTTATCATGTCAGTGCTCAGTAATTACTTTACTCTATCTAACCACCTCTGTAATCAAACAGCTGTCCACACAAAATCATAACCATGGGAATGTTTGCCATCTCCAGTAGTGAAATATTGTTACAAGCCAGGTATTTAAAGCTTTATTTGAGTTAATGTACAAAAATATTATATTCAAAATATACATAGAGGTTCAGTGTTTGAGATTTGAGATCAAGTTCCATGACGTCTGCATCGAGCAGAAGCAGCAGAGACAAGGCTACATTCTTCAAAGCGGTGCTATAGCAACACCAAATTCAAGATGAGATTTCAACAGGAAAACACGAAATTCTACCTCTAGAGCCAATGTCTGAATTGAATTTCTGCAACTGGATCCCTCTAAATCTTACACACTGCACCTTTAGTAGCCAAACTAATCTTATTCATGGGGCAGAATGGACGATTTCAGAATACAGAATCTACATTACATTATTAGGTTATGGTTATTGATCCATTAATACTCCGCACTTTCAAGCTTGCAGCTGGCCAGTAACCTTATATACTGCTGAGTAGTTAAATGATACATTTTTAATAATGCCTAAGATATTAATAAAATGTTGAGATGTCTGTGCTGAAGATCTTGTGTGGAGATGTTGTGCATGTGCAGTTAACTCTTGCTCACTTCAGGCCGCTGTAAAAAATGTGGTGATTCAGAGCATTTGGGGTGATGCAAAGTGTTTTGGAATAAAGAAACATGTGGCTTATGTAGTTTTAATCGTTTTTAGACAACAGCAAAGGTCTGCAGTGGAAGAACAAGCTAATCGAGGTTGCAGACTGGAGGATGTTACGTGTGAGTAGTAGGTTAGTACCAATTCATCTCATTCATCTCAAATTTAGAAGTGGCTGGACTTTCCCTTTATATGTCAAAATATGTTTTTTTTTTATTAATATTTTGAATTGGCAAAGGTTAAAATAAATACAAGAGTGAAACATACAAAATTGTACACCAGTCTAGATAACAGAGTAGATAATGTACCTATATACATTTTGACCACTTTTTTATCATCTATCCCACATGATGTAACTCAAGCACAAGCAGAAAATAAGTGAAAAGACTTGTTAGAGGTGCCGCTCTCCAACACCTCTAACTGGCACCTGTCTCTAATTTTGTACTGCAGGCAAAACCCAACACGAGGTCTGATTAAGTGTAAAAGCAGATTAATCGACCTTTTCTCACAGCACAACTTTCTGACTTGCCAAACAGGTGCAGCTAACAGCTTCCCTAATTGCTGTGTTACGTGTGTGCTAGTTTAAAGCACTACAAACAAAGCTCAAAAGGAGGAAGCTGGTGCCCCGCTTCAGCCTCAACCGACTGTACAGTATCTTTTCTCTTTTAGAAGAAAGGCTTTTGTTTACCACATACAGTATGAAATATGCCAGGCCTGAGTGTGTGTGTCTGCTTCCTTTAATATTTCTTGAGGAGTGCATTTGCAAGACTGTTCACAGAGACACACACAAATACACACAACCCTGGCATATTTCAAATATGAAAGTGCATTGCAGCTAAGAAGTAGATTTATAAATGGCTTTAGGGAAAGGCTTTCTACCGAGGAGAGAGAAAAGACATGGCAAAATAACTCTTTAGAGACGGCGAGTGGGAGGGTGCAGCTCAACCTAACGTTATAGATAGAAGAGCAATGGGTAAGGTTGAATGATGTAGTGGTAGATCAAAACACAGCAGCTCTATCTTGTGGTTACTATATGCTACCAGTTGTAATAACACAGGTTAAATGATCAACAACGACATCTAGCATGTGTTCGACTGATAAAAGCTAATATTGTGGGTTTATAAAATTCATTAATCCTATGCCTGGAACACAAAATATGGAACTGTCAGTGATTCTTGGTACACGTAAAATGGTGAATCTGCACTTTATTATGGCCATTTAAAAAAGGTGAAAGAAAAAGTGGGAAAGTTAATGAAAGTAAGAAAAATAAATAGACTGTTAATGAGTACTGACAACGGCCTGCTCTTAATGTGCTCTTAATGTTAAAAGATTCTAAATAAAACATGCAGCTTTCTCACTGGGTCCATATGTATTGAGTGATATCAGCCTGTGTCAAAATCAGCTTGACTGTCTGTGCATGAACTGCAGCATCACAATCTCAGTTAGGTGATGAAGCTTATCTTGTTTATTCCATAACGCTCATTTTAAATGATCAACGCAGTGACACACAAAAGTCCACTTCCTCATGCTTTAAAACTACGGACCATCTCCTATCATGATAATGGGTGCCATAACATAATCTTATTATATACAGTATTATTTTCTAACTCTAAGTAGCAAATGAAAGCTGATACTTCAGTGGAGTACTCACTGTTATACATTTGTGTAGACACAGTAATCTATTCCTATTTTTTTAATCGGTTTCTGCCTTTGGGTGAAAGATTGTACATTCACAAGTCCTGAACACTAACAAAGTTGAAGACAATGTTAACCAACAAACCACTTCACATACTGTATCTAGCCTGCCATACCCTAGTCCTATTTATTCTCTAAATGACAGAATTCAAATAATTTATTTTAGATGCAAAAAAGACAAATTAGTTAAGCTCTTGTTCACTGAGATGCTGCACCCAAAATGAATAAAATTAGGGTGATCACAACCGACTAGATGCTAGAGGCACAAGTTGAGTTTATGTTGCTTAGAGAAAGTGGTAGAATTACCACACAGTATTTCCAACATAACACAAGGCACTTGCCACAAGTCGGGCCTTAGAAGATCTTGATACAATTGAGTAATGATTACTTTGGATAAATATGTAATATAAACTAACCACCTAAGAATAACACTACAACACAGTATCTTTGCCAATTGAATATTAAACACTTTAGGTGTTAGGGTCACCACACAGTGAGGTTCAGGTGATGTGGTACCTGGCATGAGTGGCTGTCCGGTCAGTCCGATAGGAGGCATCCCCAGGTTGTTCATGGCTGTTGCCCAGGCATTGGGGTCTGACATAGGCATAGTCATTGAATTGGAGTCCATTGTCATGTTACAGATCCCCTCTACAAAAAAGAAGAGACAGAGAGAACAATCAATAACGTTCCTGTGACCTCTGTGAATCATTATGACACAGGTCATGGCAGAACAGGAATCATGTCGCGGTTGAGATGGAGGATTGTTCTTATCAGTGTGGTGCTGTTATGCATCTCCAGCTGCCTCCTCTTTAGAAACCTGCAGTCTGAGGGGAGGCTGCTATGATCTTGCAATCAGCCTTAAACACAGTGATCTCAACAAAAATATAATTTTAAGCTATTCATCATGATGTTCCCGTTTGTTCGGTTTCTGCACTCTGACTTCTTGACTGTCTCAGTGACCGGCACTGAGTGGGCAGTGGAAATGTTTCTGTGTGACTGAAATGAGGTGTCACACAAATATTGAATCTTGCTCACAACGGCACAAACAAATTACAAAAACAAGGAAATATTTCTGCTTCTACACAAAATCTACATCAATGAGTACTCCACTGAAAGATCAGAGCTTTCATTTGCAAGCCACAGTAAGAAAATAATACTGCGTAAAACAAGATTATCATGGCACTAAGCACAAATCCTGATGCTATCTGGCATTTGCCCGGCATTATACTGCTAAACCTTGGAAAACTTTGAAAAATCTCCAACTTTGAATGAAAAATATACACGCATCATCTCAAACCCACAACCCTAGACTTAGTTTTCTGCCAAGAGTTGCGTAATAAAGCACACACACTTAGATTCCCCATAATAAAAACCCTGCAGTAAAGTCAACATGAACACATCATACATTCACCAGCAGCTCATTCTCTCTGTCTGCAGTCTATTTCACAGCTCTAAATGCTCTGTAATTCTCTCCTCTGGTCGACCTCTTTCTCTCTGACAGACCTGTAAATTGCTGTGACTGCTGGCTGAGCCAAGCTGCCCTCTTCTCTCCTGATGGCAAAGCCAACACTACTGTTAATAATGAGAAGCGCAGCACCCTGCATACACTTCACACCTTGCAAGGTCTGCAGCAGAGCCCACTGTGGAGGTAACACTCTGCTCTGTGTGTATAAATGTGTGTGTCTGTCTGCACAACAACACCTATACTGGTATTCCTGGTGTTCGGATACAGCTGGCAATGTGTAATAATGCTGTTTGCCTCTTTGCACTTCTCCCTGAGCTACTAATTTCGGAGCTGTCTGCTGTCGCTGCCATAGAGAGGCCTGATAAAACCGCCCGAGTCTGTGTGTCGTTTTGATAATGCTGTTGACTAGGACTTCACAGCCTTGTTAACCAACACAACCCTATTAACTGAGGACACTTTTGAGGACTTAAAATGAAGGAGCAGAGGAGAGGTGGTGAGCTGTTTTATGGCAGTTTTATTATAGTTTATAGTACATTAAATGTTGTGGATGGATACACACACTCAGGGTTCGACAAGTGACGTCCTCAGTCCAAGCGAGACTGGCTAATAAAAGTAATGGTAATTAGAGCCTGAGGAAAAACAAAACAAACAAAACAAAAACCCAACATATTGTGTAGAACTGTGCCTATCAGTTAAGTATTTTGATAGTAATTGTTTTCATCTTTTTTAACAGAGATTTGTCTCACACATTGAAAGTAAATAAAGTGAGTTGTAGCCCTAATATAATAATAAGGGATGGTTGAGTTTGGTAAAAATAATATTAAGGTGATTTTGTAGCTCACATTCAAAGCACGTGTGCATTTGACTGGGTGTGTAGTGGATGTTGAAGTGCACTTTAAGAACTGGGTCATCTCGTCTACAGTAGCCTTCTAACCCTGTTGACAAACAGTCTGCATTTTAATCACACACTCCACAGTTTGTCAGACCTTAAGCTCCTGGTCATTTAAAACATCAATTATTTGCATCACCCTCTTTCTTTTCAAAGTAGTGAAATCTTCTTTTTTCTATTGCCCGTCTTGCATCGATTTAACTGTCCAACTGCTTTTGTCTCATTTTCCCAACACATGAAAAAACTCTTTTCTTCATCAATCAAAGATACTTTTCAGGCTTGCAGCTATTAGGGCAAGTCACTGAGGGCTTTTAAATCTGGTACGGCAAAGTGACCCTGAAGGCAAAAATCCGCCTTGGCTCCCCTTAAAGGACCCATCCTACACCATCACATCAATACACAGCGCTGAGGGAGGAATAGGAAACAGCTGCTGAAAAATCTACACAGGGGTACATGCATGTGCAAACACACACACTCAGGTACGGGAACAGCACATACGATAAACTTGCCAAAAGGAGGAATATGCGGAACAACACTGCCATGTCGGAATGACAGAATCATTATAAATATATTTAATTGAAAATACAGATAGCAGCAATAATTTGTCACCTGACAGAAATTCAGCAACTACTCTGAAGATCGAGAATGAAAGAAATGCAAAAATATATAGTTGTCTTTTTCATTCTAGTATGCTGAATATTATTGAGTTTGAGTTTTAAGACAAAACGTGTAATTTGAATCTGTCAAATTTGTTTTTCCTATCAATTTATGGCATTATTTGACCAAATGTTGAAGTAAATAACCAAACAATACATACCAGTGAAAGGACATGGAATCCAAGTGTAACAAAGGCGGTAAGTAATGCATAAAAAAAAGATAAAAAGTAAAAAATGCTAATGGACATGCTGTTAAGAGGCACCCTGTGTGCAACTCGACACCAGTATCACCGTGATATATTTTTGTGTGGATACTGCCCATGGCAATTAAAGCGATAGTGATTTTGATTCAGCTGGGGTCCACCACAGCCCAAGGCTTTCCTGATACTCACTCTCTGCGGGCTGTGACCAGCTTTTAGCTTCCCTAAAAGCTCCCCTAGGAGGCAGATAGGAAATTAAGTCATTTTAAGGCCCATTGGCCGTAAGCCCCAACAGCAGGCAGGGAGACGCTAGGGGCCATTTAGTCTAAAATGCACATGGTTTTAACAGCTAACTACAGGTTTATTACAGTCTCCAGAGAATGAATTTTGAGAGGGAGCTGAAAAGATGAGGGACTAAGATAAAGAGAAAGAAAAGGTCACTTTTCTTAGAGAGATGTGATATGGACATGATAAAAAACAGAAACAATAGTGAAGTGAAAAATAGACGCCAACTCAAATTGAACTTTGAACATCCAGCAATGAACAAAGCAGAGAGAGCTGATGATAGTCATTATCACAAAGTAGAAAATGTAAAAACCTGCAATTAGTGTACAATATAATGTCATAGCTGAACACAAAGTGGTTGAGCAGAGCAATGAGTGTAATTAATTTCCATGTATGTCTGATGGAAAAAAGTTCAAATAATAGTTGCTCGATACTTTCTCATTCTTTGGTGGGAAATGTAATATTGGTGGAGATATCTGGCATTTTCCATTTAGAAGGATATCTAGTATCTATTTAGACATGAACACATGAAAGCACACAGAACAAAATGCGGTCAGTCCAGAATTGCTCACTGAGTGCAAAAAACTGCAGTGGCCCCTAGAGACAAATGTGAAAGCACATACAGAAAGGATGGTTGCTAACTAATTTAAAGTTTTCAAACTTTATTCGCAATAAACTGTAACAAAAAGAACAAATACATTTTGTTCATTAATCACATACATTTATAATTTTGCGTGCGTGCGTGTGTATATGATTAATGAACAAAATGTATTAGTCCTTTTCAAAAAATTGTATTAGCTCTCTGAAGTTTGCTTTGGGGCCACCATAAAAAAAACGCTATGTGAAAAGTACAAAAGAACATGAAGATATAATACATGCAACAGTAGAACATCCTGTTCGGAGCACATTTTTGTGCAACTTTATATGTGGTGAATGATCAAAATCCACTGAAAATACAGAAATATGATTGAAAAGATCACTATATTATTTTCTAATTACTAAGGCACCTAACATGCACAAGCATACGCACACACAAATACACGCACTACCACATAAGCAGTGTCTGTTTAATAATGTATGACTGCCCTTTTCTTCACTTCTTTGATCTGTTAATTATGATAAAGCTGGTAGGGGTCTGGTGATTAGTGGTGGCACAGTGAAGAGTGCCCAGAGTGTTATACTACACTAAGTCTCATTTAGGACCAGAAAAGAAAAAAACTAAACAAAGTGAAGATGTAAAGATGACAGAAGAGGCTTGAAGACAGTGTGGCCTCATGGGGAAAACTTCATCTAGCATTTCTCTATCAGTCAATAAATAAATAATAAATAAATAAAACTGTTCAAGGAGACTGACAGAGAAATCTTTAGAAACATAAAGTGGTTTGCTTTGTTCTGTTTTCATATTGCTTACAAAATAGACCTATATGCTGGTGTTAACACATTTCTGTCTTTCAGAATAGCAGAAACATTTTTGTCTTTCTGCGTTTTCACACAAAAGTCCAATTTCACACCAAGAGAATATATGAAAAGTTGGACAAGCTGCTTTTCATGCACGAAAAAATAACAGCTCAGATTCACTTCAAAATATAAGAACATCACTCTGGAAGGGATTGGAATTACAGAAGGACTAGTGAGTTAACAGAAAACCAGTAGGTACCTGCAGCTGTATTATTAAAGCGGGGATGAAAAATAACCTATATACATATTCTGGATAGGATTAAAATCACTTAACAGCAGAGGCAACATTCAAATCACCCCACCTCAGAAATAAACCCAAATCTGGATATAAATGATAACGTTCTTACTCACATTTCTTAGAGAAATCATTCTTACATCCTTGTCAGGTATAATGTTTTTGGTGCACGGCTACGAGGACGTTTTGCTAAGGCAGTTTAGCACTGTCAGCTCCATCATATTTTGTCGTGACGTTTGAGAGGGTTTTACACAGTATATTTGTGAAGAACCCTAACATGCCACATCCATGCATCCATTATTCTAACCACTTTTCCTGCTAAGGGTTGATGGCACTTAATCATTACTGATCCTTGATGTTGACTTATTATACCCTAAATGCTGTCCAAAGATTTATCTTTTAACATATTACACACATTATTCACACAGGTTAGATTTGTTTGAAGGTTTTGTTTAAAGTGAACAGTATTTTTTATTTAATATTACAATAACAAATAGGTTGCAGAGACTAAACAATATTAAACGTATAATGACCTATCTAGCTCCATGTAATGCAATTACTGTGAGTGATTGCTTTATTCTGTTACAAAAAGGCAATTTCATTATCCTACACACGAGTAAGACAACATCATGTATTTCCTGCACAGAGAATTTCAATAGGACAAATCATTCTGTACATTTTGTGGAGCTTGAAAGTCTTAGCCATAATGAGCACAGCTAAAAAAAACAAGTATGTGCGTCCACATACCAGTGTCTGCGGGAAATATATCCATTGCAATTTGATATCTAGGACTGAATCTATGTTGCCTTTGTGTCTCACATATGGCCATGGCTTTAGTGAGGTGGTGGATACAGAGGTTGTCAAATCAAATTACTGCCTCCAAAATTGGATTGGAAAAGAGAACCTGAACCAAATCCAAAAAAGAAGTGACTGAAACTCCTAATAATAAAAGTAATGCATGTGTCATTATAGCCCTCTCAGGCTCTCAAACTCTACTGTTTGTAGCAGTCATCATTTAATCCAGCAAATGGAGGATGTAGAAAATTTTACATGGGGGGGGGCAAGGGAGTGGCAAGAGGTCTAGGCAGGGTGGCAATGCTGGACCTCCCCTAAATGTAAATAAAGTCAGCAAAATATCCACAAATACACTCTAAAACTATTTAATGTATCATCATCTCTTCTAAGAAAACAAAGATAAATTTTAGTTCAAAGATTTAATCGACAGTTGGGGGGCAGCTAGAGGGGCAAAGACTCTACAACAGGGGGGCAGTTGCCCCCCTTGCCCCTCTGTGGATCCACCTGAGACCAGCTCTGTGATAGACTGGTGATCTGTACAGGTTCTACCCTGCCTCTTGCCCAATGTCAGCTGGGACAAGCTCCAGATATGGATGGATGAAAATATGAATTCATTCACTCATCTGACCCACAGAGACCTTCATCAGAATATGATCAATTCATCACACTTGGTCCACATGACTAATAAACCAATTCCAGCAGATTGCACATACAGTATGTTGGTATAGATCCATAGATCAGTCAGACTTGTCAGACTACCTGATCAATGAAAGCAGACCACTCCACCAAACACACATAAGATCAAACACATCGATCACAACAAAGCAACTGACTGAAATCAAACATCAAGCCAGGTCAAGCCAAGTACGCCAAAAATATATAAAACACCTCTGCTTTCAATAAACTGTTAATTTTCCATATTTTAGTACTACAGTGCAGTAAAAAAGTCCTGATCATATATATCCTCTGTATCTTTACATTAAATATCATTAAACATTAAATGATCTCTGTATTCATTCAAATCTCATCATCATTTTGGCAGTGAGAGGGACTGAGTACTACAGAAATGAAAAGTTGCAACTCTAATAATCTTTGCTCAGCAAGTGCAGCTATATGCCTGATTTAAAATCCCTAAATTAGTTTAAGTGTTGAAAATTTGAAATGGCATGATTAGAGCCTATGATGCAACACTACTGCACATCAGAAGCTGCAGAGCCATAAAACCTCTAATATGAAACCAACTTATTTGAAATCTGAATTTACTGTTTTTAACAGGCAATAACTAAGAAAAGGGCAGCAGAGGGGACATCAATGACCATTTTAATGAGTAAGACGTCTCACTGAAGACCTCCCTGGGCAGATTAGTTATCGTAAACAAACTCAGTTTCTGTTGCCTTATCAGGAGCTATTTTTGCACAAATAGAGCAGAGGCACTTGTGTTTGTGTCAATGTTGTCAAGAAGGAGCATCCGTTCCCGGACAGGAGCATGACTCTTCCTTTCCTTATCGGGCTGAGAGAGGTGACAGACAAGAACAGATTACTCTGATATCAGGAGAGAGAAAGAGGGATAGGAGATAAAAAAGCATGTAAGAGAGAAATAAGAGTTCTCAAAGAGCACTGTAACTTACCACATCAATAGTGTCAAAGTACTCAATATAATGTTGATGTTGTCTATGGAATGTATCATACTACAAACTGCAAAATGTAAGTAAACCTGACATTTGGTGGAGGAACAAAGACCTGTTCCACTGTCTGATAAGATTTCAGAGATACAAACATTTGAATGCTTCAACGTAAATGTTTATATTGTTGGGATTAAGCAGCAAACCGAAGCCATTACACTTTGGGTTCCAATGCTGTTGACTTGACGTGTGATTCAAACATATAATGCAGCTGGTTTCTGACAGTTTTGATTGGTCAGAACAATTCAAGTATTATACAGACGTGACATTGATAAATGTAGGTCTTCACGTGCAAGCAAGAAAAATAAATTCTTATTGGAGCTTATTGGAACAAGACTGAAGCAACCAAAGGGCTACAGAATGATTTAGTTCAGTTGTGCTGCAGAACAACTACAAGATTGTACGACTCACACTGTTTTTCTGCTGTTTGGTTAACTTCAGCTAAGGCAGAGCCGGCTCAACTCATTTTGGCGCCCTAGGCGAGATTACGACTTGGCGCCCCGTAATCAATCGCCTACAACTGCCTATAATTGCAAGAAATTTCAGTTTTTATGACAGGAGGAGCACCAAAAAGGATAATAATGATTTTAAATAAATACTTAAAGTCTTAAACACCTTATTATAATAATATATGTAAGAGGTATCATGCAGGGTAGACTAAGAGGTAGACTGACTGAAATAATAAAAAATAAAATATTTTAGTTGCACACCAAAGGGATCTCTGGATCTCTCTAATTTAAACATCAATACTTCCGTAAGTAAGATACTGACATCTACAAGCAGGGAAATTAATGCATGACTGACAGGATGCAGGAGCAAACTGACTGCAGCATTGATCTTAATGATGTAACAAAACAGCTGGTACTAATCATGAGTACGAATGATGAGCTCTAACAGACAGGAAGTGACTTTAATGAACAAGTTTACTGAGATGTCTGCCGACATCCTTCTGTCCAAACAGACAGCAGCGAAGATTTGGCCAATTACTGAAAAGCTGATTATTGTCCTGTACTTCTGTCACACCTGGTGGAAAAAAGCAAGACAGATGGGAAGATAAACCCATAAGATGGGAAGAGGTGTATGAGAATCTTTTTCATTTGTTGGCTTATTAGAACATGCACAGTGAATCACTGAAGCATTAAACTGTATGATATAAACCTATCGTCATTTGCTGGTGTATTAACCCAAATATGCACAATGAAGCAATGATGTAGATGACCGTAAATGTAACTGCATTAAGCCTGACACAAAAGATTCTTCCACTGACATAAGCAATGTGAGTGATTTGCATTTTATTCTAAATGTCTATGGTATACTGGCACTGTACTCACAAAAAACGTCCTACAGACCTCATTACAGAGCAGGAGAGATGGCTTCTCATTTTAAAGCGCAAATGAAGTGCAGCTTCTATTCCACTGTACTGGGGGGGTTAGGCAATATGAATCTGGATTCTTTTTTATGATGACCAGGCTGTCACATAAGCAAATACTGATTTGTGACTATTACTACAACAACTATCTCAAGAGGAAACATGTAACAGGCAATCAGATCATTCAAAGTCAGCTGTGCAAAAAGAAAAATCGAAGCCACAAATTTATGATACATTTAGTTTAGTGCATAAAGAAAATTGCTTTAACTAAACTATGTGTAATCC
This sequence comes from Ctenopoma multispine, assembly GCA_034779795.1. Taxonomy (NCBI): domain Eukaryota; kingdom Metazoa; phylum Chordata; class Actinopteri; order Anabantiformes; family Anabantidae; genus Ctenopoma; species Ctenopoma multispine. Next base: position 15,917,505 of record JAUYWH010000002.1, read on the forward strand.
TGTGTGCATTTATTGTACAAGCAGCCAACTATCTGTAAAGCATCCTGGTCCTTTTATTAGATCTGTTGCAAAGACAGAAATTATATCTTCAAAACAGTGAATCTCATCAACATTTATCTTGGCAGAACTACAGTTACTACAGAGCAGCACAGTCCAGAGCAAAGATTATACTGTATTTACGTAGAGCAATAAATTATGAACAGAACATAATGCCATAATGCGACAAACCTGTCAATCATTGTTTTAAGTTGCTACAGTTGTTACATCAATAAAATATTGGGAAACAGTGAAAAGTGAATAATGGCCCTTAACAATCAACTTAAAACTACAAAACACAACTTAAACTAGAGCTAGCATAGCCAGGTTAGAAAGGTGGACTGTGCTGAAAAACTTCAGATATATCTGTTTAGTTACTTTATAGAATGCTATAACAAATGTAGTAATATGTTTTTGTAATATTTACTTAATTTAGTATCACTGATAAATTTGCTAGTAGGAGTTTATCAGGAGACGCTGAATCTTGCACTGGTTGGCAGTACTCTTGAGACTATGACATCAAACTCAGAGCATTTAATGACATATAGCTGTATTCACTAGATTGTCTTGCATTATTTTACAAACATCTATCAGTTTTATAAATCCATATCTTTAATATTAGTGCATAATTTATTATTACAAAAATACAATGCATAATCAGCTGTGAAGACAAGAGATTTGTACTGCATGGAAAAGACCTTATGCATGCTTGCTTTTCTATAAGTACAGGAAGTTATGATAATGTCATGCAATGAAATGCTGAAAGACAATCTGAGAAAGTGTGGTCCATGACCACTAAACAACACAATTCAGAGTTAGATCCAGCACACATCTATAGTTGGACAAACTTAATTAACACATCAGCAGGAAATCAGTTCATTTCCTAAAGAACTGAGCAACCAGGGAAACACATCAAAGTGTAAAACAGGTCTGAAAACCCTGTGGGATTATGTCTGAGTGTCAATGTTTGGGACCCAGTGGCTTAAAAGCTAAACAGTTTGGTGCAGATCTTCAGGGTTGACAGGGATCAATGTGACACATTTCTATGAGAGCAGTCACAGATCACCTACTCCTGCTGGAACTCAAGTCTGTTAGGACAATTTCTGTGATATTTTCTCCTTATATTTTCTCTTTTTCAACTGCGTAAAATTCAACAGCTGCTTAAAACAAGTTAAGAACAATAACAATAAGTAAGGAATTAGAGTGAACACATATTTTTAAGAGATAATATAAAATGTCCGTTTGGTTCTATCAAATATTCATGTTAGAATATTTGAAGAAAAATTCTGCTTTGATGTGACCTTTAAAAATGTCTAATTAGAAAGATAATGGAATTGAGCCCATCATGAAGAGTAATTGGTAAAATTCCTGCAGCGTTTTCATGAAGTGAATAATTCTGAGCCATATGACAGCTGTGAATAAAATGTGTATGTTGTTATAAAAATGGTTAATGCACAGGGTGCTAAACTTTCATATGAGCTAATCTATTGAGACTTCAAACCTCAGTGCTGGACCAGAAACTTCACGGTAGTGAATTTAGATAAACATGGACGTAAATGAAATAGGACAGCTAGGTTCACGTATATACTATATTAATTTAACGCTCTCTCATCCATTATGCATTATGTCAGAATGTGACTTATACACAATCTGCATGACTTTCACCTACAGCATTTGTCTCCAGACAAGTCAAACTAATCTCAGACACAGCAAAACAACTAACATACAAATCAAGTGTTCCTCACAGATGTACGCTCCCATCAAAGGTACATGAATTCTTAGGTAAAATGTTTTTAGTTTTAGAACAAACACAGAAAAATACAGCAAAAATATTGATGTTGATCATTATATATTAAATACCAATATTGAGGAAGGAAGCAGTAAACAACATTTTTTAATTGTCGAACTAAATGCTTTTACAAGTTAACTCCGCAACTCCATTAATTAGAATTTCAATGGGTCTATTCAGTTTAGCACTGGATGCTACATAAGTCAATGCTTGTTATGATTATAAGCAATCATTTATTTTTGATTATTTTGCTAATCTCTGCAAGAAACAAGACACAACATTTTCATTACAAATGACAAACAAATTCAGCCACAGACCATTAAATGTCATCTTTGTATAGAGTATTATTTGTAAGAGTACTGCAATTACTGCTGCTGCCCCCGCCACTTATGCTACTACTGTGACGACAAATGAACGACTAACAACAACAACAATCATCATCATCATCATCATCATCATCATAATAACAGCACATCCAACAAGCCATCTTGGTTCTTTCTCAGTTGGAACAGTTCTGATATATCTGAAATAATGACCCAATCACAATGCCAAACCAAGAGAAAACAAAGAGAGAGGATCAATAAAAAAAATCAGAGTGCTCTGCTTGCCAAGGATAGATGGATCAGATGGCGCCTTGGATGAGGAGAAAACATGAAACATTTCCAGATTCAGGGTGAAAATGCATCAGATCCTAACTATACTACAGGCCTGGATAAATGCGATGGGAAACTCAACAGCTGTGCAATATAATTGATCCCACATGTGATGTCAAGCACACAACCCATGTTGGACTAAAAATCCTCCTCTGTTCTGCAAGAGTTTACTTTTCCCTAAAACAACTTTTTTGGCAGAGTTAGAAAAGGCATTAGAAAACTTGGATTTACAGTTTAGCACACCAATATGTAGTTTAACACATTAGCCTCAGCGTGTAGACACAGGATTTAAACTTGTGTTCCTTTCTCAGCATAGCTTCGATCCTTTTGAACCTTCATTAATCAAATCAGCTTCATTAAAAAAGGTCAAAATTACAATATGGAATTAATTTGAAAATTAAAACAGAAAACACCTTGTCCTCTTATCGTGTATTTGCATTTCATTGCCCTTTAATCTTCTTTTCATATTTTAAGGTTATATACATCATCTTTAAACATAGGAGGAGGTTTAAAAAGTTGAATGTGAACATGAACATGTTAATTTCTCAATATTTATGTCTACTGCTCTTCCAGCAAGGTCACTTACCTTACCCTTAACCCTAATTTGCATTCAACACATCAGCAAGTACATTGAGTTGAAAACCTAAGATTATTTTTTACTATTATGAAAAAGTAGCATCAAAGCAAATTTCCAGCTTTTAAGAAAACCTCTTCAGTAACAGTAAGCGGAGGGAGTTTCACACCCACAGCCTTTCGCCTGAAGCTTCACAGGCAAAAAAGTGACCAAGTGTGAAGTTCTGAAAGTCTGATTAATTTCCTCTTCAGTGCTGCCAGTCCATACATCCACCACTATTCCCCAGAGGATATGGAAGGAAAAGAAAAGGATACCTCCACATTTGCACCTAATAAGCATACATATTTATATATTCTATTAATTCTGAGAACATACCAGGCAGTTAGAGGGAGGTCTTGATCAGAAGACTGAAGGTTAACATAAACGTCAGATGAAAAAATGGAGAATCCAAGCAATACCTAATAAACTGGCCTCCTGAGGGGACACAGTTTTAAGAGGTGAATATTAAAACGCAAAACTGTGTTTTACATTTTAATCAGAATCCTTGAACCTTTGCTATTACATGAGACAATATTTAAGATGTAGAAGGTCCTTAGTGTTTTCAAGAATCTATATACAGTGCCTTGCGAAAGTATCCGGCACCCTTGAACTTTTCCACATTTTGTCACATTACAACCACAAACATGAATCATTTCTATTGGAATTCCACGTGAAAGACCAATACAAAGTGGTGTACACGTGAGAAGTGGAAC
>JAUYWH010000002.1:15921408-15933381 GCA_034779795.1 Ctenopoma multispine
ATTCATGTTTGTGGCTGTAATGTGACAAAATGTGGAAAAGTTCAAGGGGGCCGGATACTTTCGCAAGCCACTGTATTATCCAGACAGCCTGGGTCCAGTTAGCAGCCTTGTTGGAGTTTGCTGTTTAACAAGTAGTCACTACGCAGCCAAACTCTTGTTTAGGACAAGACACACAAATTGAATGTGTCTATTGATGCCTGAAGGACAGCTTGACACACTCTGGGAGGAAAAACAAGCCAGAGCGCTTCTTTAAATCTGTTTTCTCTCTTCTTTGAAGTTTAAACTGTCAGAACAAGACACCGGGGCCTGAGAAAAAAAACTGTGGGACTGTCATTCTTTGTTGTGATAAAGGAAATAACAGTGCTGTGAGTCCTCATAGCTTGTTATAATATGCCATGCTTAGAGAGAAAACATCTTTGATAATCAAGGTTAATCAACAGCTGGCAAAGTCTGGAAGCAAACTGTAAAACAATTTGGATTAGTCTGACACCTAGTTTTTTTTTTCTTCAAAATTTAGCTTCCTAAAAGTAAGGTAAATGTCCACTGACTGACTTTTATATCTTTCGATTGAAAGTTGTAGAGTTGTCACCTGATTTGTTGAAGGAGGGGATTAAGTCAATGCCTCCTCAACAAAAGTAAAAACTCATCAACCTGTTATCACACATAGGCCTGCAACTTGTGATTATTTTAAGTATTAATTAGCCTGCTATTTATCTACTCTTAAGATAGTAGATAAGCTTGAGAAACAATCTGTCGGTCGATCTTGGGATATAAAATTCAAAGGTCAAAAATGAACCTTAAAAGTTATGCACCTGTGAATCCCTACCAGTTGTCTGTACATCACAGAAAGTACTGTGTGGTACATGGAAAGATAGTGAAGAACCTCAGGTAACTTGAGGGAAGAAATTTTTTTTACCGAATATGCCTCCCACCAACAATATGTTATGTTGTAACACCACAACACCACATGCTGCTATTTAGTGTGCATGAAAACTAGTTAGCAAGCGAGCAGAGGAGTCAAAACAGATGGCTAAAAGCAAAGGATGGTAGTTGTACAAATGCAAACTCATCCAAACCTACTGGAATAAAAAAGACCAAAGTAGAATATTTTCAAGGCCACAATTTCTTTAAAGAAAAAGGAAATTGTATCAGAACTCAGCTCTATTTACATAATTACATAAAAAGCAATAAAAAGAATATTTGAGAAGCTTGTTCAAATTTGAAAGAAAGTGGTGCTCCACGAAAGCTTTTGTTTTCTCCTCTCATTAACTGGTGTCTCAGGACACAAAGTTAGTATGAAAAAGAATTCTTCTCGACACTGAGACACCATAAGACAGGGGTGGCTAACACTGATCCTCGAGAGACACAGCCCTGATTGTACTATTCCTGCCCTACCCACTGCTGATTACCTGAATCACCTATGTTCAGCCAATCACAAGCTGTAAGAGAAGGGATGCTTGGAAAGCATCTTGAGGACCAGGGTTAGATACCCCCTGCCATAATACATAAACTATGTATGTACTTTTAAATGTACTAGCATGCAGCTGGAGAGGCCTCTATACACCTCTCCTGGGAACACAAGGATTTGTCTTCCTAAGCCTCAATTGGACTGAGATGACCTGAGACAAATGACTTCACCCACAGTTAGTAGTCACACACACGCCCACGTTCCCTTTCATTAGAGAGACTCTGGGGACTGTAGATTTCACATGAAGCAGTTTGTCCGCCAGGGAAAGATTCTTGTGCATTCCATTAACAAAAAACAGAAGCATAATTACTTCCTCAAGATCAATCAAGTAATCTGCCTGTGTGCTCTTGTGCATGATACATACAATAAGAAGTAATGGCCTGCAGTTCAAGAGGACAGGAAGTTAGATTAGGAGAGAAGTAGGGATTTTGAGTATATTAATTACACTGAGATCTAGGCTAAGGACACAATAGAACAAAAATCTCTTCATCAGCAGTTCCAGCTCAAACCCGGGAGACTTCGAGTTAGTTCTGCCAGCAAAAACATCTGCTAAATCTATGTGTATGGCCTGAAACATGACCAAATGTACAAAATTTTCAACTGAGTGGTTTGGATTTAGCACACTCAGCTGTATAATACAGAACTGGGGTAGAGAAGAAAATTTAATCCTTGTGACAGAACTAGCCTGGTGCCCCCACGACCTGGGTACGAAGTGCTATGGGTAGTTAATGAAATGTTAAATATAAACATAAAGTATATCTCACGATGGAATATATGGGTTATATGCACTGTTCGTACTTCCCTGTTCGCGACCTCCTCCTTTGATGAGGAACATGATGCGGTCCCTTGATGCTGCGGAACCCCTTCAGCACAATAACCAATGCAGCTAGTACTGGGTAACAATAGACTGTATTCAACTGATATCATTTGAAGCAGGTATTTGTAGGATCTCTTGAAGCTGGCTTCATGAGTTAATTACACTTACAGCATTAGCAGATGTTTGGTATAGGAGAAATTCAGAATCTCCCAGTGCTATCCACACACAGTGGATCTACATCACCTGGAGGGATTTGCATAATATGAATTAAAAAACCGCAGGTTTCCACAGTTTAATTATCTCTTTTGGTGTATTCAATATGAAACAAAGGTACTGCTATGGCAAATCTCATTCTATTTCTATTCATTCTACTCTTAAAGGCAATGAAGGGAAAAAATTAAAAAAGATGTGACATGTAGTATCCTGTTGTTTAGCTGTTGAACTATATGCAACTGGTTCGCCCAGTTTTTTACCAGAAAAGCTCTAAAGTCAGTACACCACTGTACGCTACCTGTTCAGCACCAAACCAAGCAGGTCAAAATTGAGCATTCAGCAGCAAAAAAACATGATATTTTAGTCTGGAGTTGGTAGAGATCAAAACTAGAGCTAAAGATTAGTTTCGTTGAACAGGTGAGCAGAAACATGATTACAAATGAACGATAACATTGCTCTTTAACTGCTGAATGTACTGTTTAGGAACTGCTTTATCATATCAACTTAACATGTGATATGTACATTTTTCTTTTCATGTAAGTGCTTTTTGTTATTTACAAGGCCCCCACTGGGGGCAGTAATTTACAACAATGACAATTAACTTTGCAGTGTTGCAGAGTTCCCACAGGAACCGGAACATTTGATAAAAGATGTTTTTAGGGCCTTTAAGCAGTATTTTTCAGAAAATGTTTTTTTTCCATAAGTCACAGCCAGTATATCAAGTCATGAGTGAAACAGTAACTCTGGAAAACAAGGTTCAGGCCCTGGATGTAGTCCTGTCCTCCCACCAGCTCCTGAGCGGTTGTCATCTCACCATGCTGTTGAATAGTGCAGCAGATGACAGCATCTTATCAGCAGCTGCCAATTACAACATGGGAATCTTATCAGCAGTAGCCAATTAGAACCAGGGGAGTTGCTGTGAGGAAATGTCAACAGCTCAGTGAACTTGCCAGGGCTCTTATCTGGCCACGCCTCTTCATCCAGGCAGTTTTCTCTGGGTCTACTGTCACAGTAACGACTGCCAGTGCAATGTTGTGACAAGAAGGGTTGGAGCTATAGCAGGCTTTCAAAAGAGCCAGCCTCCCAGAAAGCACACTTCCTGAAAAATGCAATATTTTAGGGAGTTTCTGACAGCTCATAGAAACTAGAAACTAAAAAAAAAATACTACTCACTTGGCCCCAGCTGGCTGTGTGTTCAGACTGAATATGTAAGCTTACACAAGATATTAAAACTAAATGAATGAGATAAGTGAGAAGTGTGCAACACAGATTGATTACAAGACAAAAAGACAGACATTACTTTCACTTTTTCACAGCTGCTTGACATGGATGACAGGTAGGATGCATTATTTCCACTTATAAACATCTGTTCACCAATTTCCACTGCGGAATCAATGACACGCTTCTGCTTATCCACAGCTTGTGCTTTACCGCACGCAGCAACTGTAGACCTGTAAACAGAAAATGCCTCGCTTCTGATTTTTTGTCTCCAAAGGTACTTTTGTTACTTTTCTTTCTTATCATGTTTCAGGATTTCTTACTGTTTCACAACACATTTAGAATTATTGGATTGGAACAATTATTTTCATTATTGATCAGTCAGATCAATTATTTTGTCTACAAAGTAAGAAAAGAAATGTGCGTATTGTAGCTTGACATTGGCGAAGTGCCATCTTAAAATGTCATTTTTGTTCAATCAATAGTCCAAAACCCAAAAGAGATTGTGTCTATATCAATAGTCAACAAATGTTTGGCATTACTACATCATTTATGTTAAAAAGAAACTATGAAAACAATTATCAGAATTGTTGCATTCATTCGACAAGATTTGTGCCCAGAAATGAAGCCTCCTTTAAACTTTTTTTTCTCCAAGCTTGGTCTTAGCTGTAAAACATTTTTTTTCTTCTTCTTTTGTATCATTGTAAAAATATACTTGGGTTTATAACATGCATACAGTAAATCTCAAAGTCCTACCAAAACGATCAATACTATATAAAGAGGAATGAAAATGAGAAGGGACGATAAGACATGATGCTTTTACTGTGACTCTAATGGCTGAGCGAGTCAGGCACATTTCTTCTACATGTCATGATCGGTTGTAACGTTGGTCACGAAACTTAATGGAGACACACAACAGTGTGGTTCGGCTTTAAGAACACATGGAAGATGGTAGCAGACAGTGACCTCCATAGAGTCATTGAGCATTGAATTAATCATGGTCTGATGCTTTCTCTAGTAAGGCTTTCAGAATGGAGGTCATTGCAGTTGTGTCTATGGTTCATCTTTTCTCTAATGGTGCCATGGTTGACTGGAGCTGTGAGAGATACCTGCAATGGCAGCAACATAGAGCTTAAGGCAGACGAAAACATCTGATTCCTAGTAACCCCTTTTCCCTCCAGCCTAGAATAGCAACAACATCCCAGTAAAGATAATTTCTGCAGCATAATGTGGTGTACATATTAAGTACTGACCCTGAATATTCTGGTTTTAACAAGGCTAAACTCTCTACATTCAACCAGACTGTGCTGTTATTGCTCAACGTGTGTGGTCCTGAATCTCTGTCCATATGTTGATTGAGACATTAATATATTTTCATTTATAAAGATATTCTGGGCAAACATCCACCTTATTTCTGCTAATTGAGTTCATCTTGCACTCATTTTGAACGATCAAAGAACATATATGCTGCTGATGTCAGTTCTGAAAAAGCCATCATGTTTACCGTTGGCATCTGTACTTTATTCATTCATCCATTCCTTGGTCTAGTTCCTTCTGCGCCTTTGTCTATAATGATCTTGGCTATCTCTTCCCAAGGGGCTAAACCTCAATAGAACTAGTTAACTAGTTACCTGGTTAAATTAAGATTATGTTTTAATTGATTATTTTGATTTTATAAAGTATCACATTCATGTTTTTGACATTTGGACAAATGGAGAAAAACAACAACTCTGGATATTACTATTCAGACCCATTTGTACAAAGTATATAATTACAATTACTAATTAGGCTGTATTAGTTATAGAAATAATAACAACTTATGAGTATAGCTAGACCTTACATACAGACAACATACAATATAATAGAAGGGTGGATTTAGAGTCTAAAGTTGTCATAAAAAAATCTTAGTATTCTTCCCAGGGGCTTTGACAAATGGCTCAAACATTTTCTGGTCAATTCTATAATTAAAAACTTTTGAATTTAACAACTCTAATCATCCGGTGTGCTGACTTCAGACTAAAACTATTAGCCCTCTTCATACATAACAAACACCTGAGGGGGAAGTCAAGTCAAACAGGATAAAGTCAAAAGGCTGTTAACAAAAAGAGCTGCTGTGTTGCTACAAACATCATCATAGCAGAATACCCTGGGGCCTCACTAATATATAAGAACTGATGCTTCAAAAGCACAGACTTGTTCCCACTGTACCTGGAAACTAGTCAGATCAGCTACCATCTAAATTTCCCGTTTGATCGCTTTAATTGCCACGTACATAAAAACACAACTGTGATAAATAAGAAATCAGTTAGTATATTCCATTAACATGCTCATTCTGTAGTAATTTTTATTCATGCCCATCTTTTCACCATAGGTACTATTTCAACATGGATTTCTCCATCATTATATCTAATGTTTAACTGAACCACTGCAGGCTGTAATATACTGGCCACATCTCAGAAATGTTGATACATCACAGTTTGTTTCCCAAGCGCCCAACCTGTGTACACAGTGCACAAAGTGTAAGTACGTAAAGACAATCTTCTGAACTTGAAAGACTGTCATCTCACTCCTCCACCCACACATAAGAACGATATCCTCTCTCAGACAAGAAGTAGAGGAGAAAGAATTGGATACTGAATAAAAGAAAGGCAAAAACAGCAGCCAGATTCCGATCCAGAGCAGCATAAGCCATTGTTAGAGAGGGGGCTTGCTTAGTATATAATTAGACTTTCGCAGCACAGTGTACATCTGTCGATCTTAGACGTCTTGGTGACACAGTGAGAGAAAAAAGAGAAAGAACAACATGCAGGGTTGTAGTAGGCTTTCTTCTAATTCATCAGGCTTTGCAAACTACAGACAAAAGGTAACTACTGTATATGATGTGACCTTGAGTTTTTCTTGCTACAGAGTAGTGACATTGTTGTCCTTCAAAAAATGGCTTTAAAGAGGAAAAGGGACCTCTATGAATAAAAGGCAGGATTACTGTATGTATAACGTATAAAATGATTTGAAAGAAATGATGATTTACTGACACTAAGAAAACAATAAAATTAATTTGATAACAGTCTATCATTTTTCAGATGTTGTCCAGTGACCACACATATTACTTTAGCATAAATTACTAGCTAACTTACTAGTGTTACATTAAGTACAGTAAAAAAACAGAAGCTCTAGTTTAGTTGTGTACATTGTTATACTACATTACAACAAAAGATGATTAGTTGTTTAATCGGTCAAATGAAAGAACACTGATCACAACTATTTTAACAATTCTTTAAGCATAATTTTTGCTGCTAAAGCTTTACATAGTATGTCTATAATCTATAATGTCATTCTAACTGTAATAATGTAAATATGATATGCTGCGCTATTCTGTGTGTGCATTCTCTAGACATACATCTGTCTGTCACGGAAGACAGATCCCTCCCCTGTTGCTCTTTCTGATCCTATTTAAAGCTCTGAGGATAGACGATGTTGTATGTTGCATGGATTGTAAAGATCCTTGAGGCCCATTTGTGAAATTGTTTTACATAAATAAAACTTGATTTGATTTGAAAAGCTTCACTGGTTCACCTTCTCAAATGCAAGCATTTGTTCATAGATGGTTTTCATATTCTGTTACAACAATTTGAATGCATTTAGATTGTGGGCAGTTTGTCCAACAGAACAACACATTTGAAAACATCAACTTGGGGTTAAGGAATAAGGGAGCAGCCAGTGGAATCCATAATTAAAAAGATAAGTCAACAGCTTCTGAACATAATCTAACTGGATTTTTAAAGATATTTTCACCTGATTTTTAATTTTATTGAATACTCAAAACTACATCTGACTGCTACGAAGTTATAAAATAGAAGGGAGATTGAAGGAAGGATCCATCACAGAGCAGCTGAGAGAATTGGGTGAAGCATCAGAATAGCTGCAGACCATGAAAAACAAACATCACAGAGAAAGTAGACTGTTTTAATGAAAAGGTTGTCCATCATGCCAACACCCAAGCATTTAATATGCCCTTTACAGATGCTGCTTTGGTACAGTACACACACCTGTAGACATCTACAGATGAAGTAAATTTCATTCCCCTTGAAAATATATATTTTATATCTTACATGCTGCATGTGTTTGTTCAAAGAAGGCAGTGCACATGGTCAGCCACAGTGCAGTTGTTCCATGCCACTTTGTGGTTCAGAGCCTCTGCTCCAACAAAATGAAAAAAAGTCTACTCTTTACTGTCTCTCAAAATGTAATCCTACTTTCCCTAGCTTCTTTCTGATGTGTTATGTTGTGTAACTTTATATTGATTTCAGACTAACACTCTACTGACTAGCTCTGACATCAACAGGTACACTATCTAAACTGTGTGTAAACAGGTACACTCGTGCATTAATTATGGCTGGGTGGCCTATGAGGGTACATCTTCTTCATCCTCCTGCATCGATTAGACCCTATTTATACTTCACTTACACAGATCCCTTAAACTGTTACAAGAAGAGGTGGTTCAAAACTATTCTAGCCAGGTTCTGAATAAAAGAGTGTATGTGTTTATGTCTCTTCAGGATCTGTGTAAGTTAAATAAGTTTAATTTCTCCCAACTCTAACTACATCAGTGAGCTGTAAATAGAAGAAGCCACTCAGCATCTGCCTCCCATGGCCTACTCCTGTGATAAGGGCTGCTACTGTTACACCAACATTGGCTGTGGCTCTCCCTGTTGACAGCTAATTTCATCACATCATCTTAAGGAAGGCTCATTGAGCTGCTGAAGCATTTAACTGATCCCTGTTCAGTTCTGGTACTGAATGGTCTTGACTTGACTAGCTGTAGCTACTTGCTAACATACAAATGACCTAAAATGTATTCATTATTCTTGTTCTGCATTTGGGAGTTAGGTTCAGGTTTATCACCGGCTCCTTCAGGACTAGAGAAGACGCTAGGAATCAGGATTGTAATCAGATTTGTGATCTGGCCACGAGAAACACATATGTGGCACCTAAATGAAAGTTAAAAATCGAATGTGAATTTAAAAACACTTGCAATTGGAAATAAGCAATTTCAAAAATAATATAAGTTATTAGATTTTAGCTTGAATACGTGAGATCATAGACTAAAGTAGTCTACTACTCATATGGCTGGTGCTATTCCCTCAATTATTTTTGTTCCTCTTTTTGAAACTGTTTCAATTGTGGGCATCCACCCATTTCAGCTCACAGTTCAATAACAAGGATGGCTTAAAATGGGCTAATTACCACAGTTCATTTCTGCACCAGTTCTTGTGCAGTGGCCTCTCACAGAGCCATGTGAAATGAGGGTGTTAGAAAATGGTGGCAGGATGACGAAGAAAAGTTGAGGCAGAGGAGGGTTTCAGCACATTGGCTTAGAGCACTAATGTCAGGCAGTGAGAGGCAGCTGGTGTGGATCAGTTAACCCAGCTGGAGGCTCAGGGAGAAGACAGAAGGACAGACAAGGGGAGGGATGGATGGAGAGAGAGGTGTTGATAGAAGAGGAGAGCAGCCACAGGGTTGCTGTGATGAACATGCTGCTGTGGGCATAGTGCTGGGTAAAAACTGAGTGATTCCTGCAGTTTCTCACTGAGGTAACTGATGTTGGGAAGCACAGATGATAACAAGGGAACCAGAAAATAAAAACAGACAGAAAGAAAAACAACTTTATATATCCCACAAGTGATTTTCATAGTTAAGACTTGTTTTATTAGTTTCTGCTAGTTATTGATTTGAATTTGACCTGTGTGCATTTACCTTGTCAACCAATGTCAATGGAAAACGTAAAGTTGATGCCATGCCGTGTTGAATTTCTACTTATGCGCACCATGCTGGGACCATGTTGCTTTTCTGATGCCGATCAACTTCATTTTTATTTGGGCCAAAAAAAAGCCTTTGCGAGTATGACTGTACTCTTGCAATCTGCACTTTGCTTGCTTGTGAACCGATCGCGCACCCAGCCACTGAAAAACTGTTCATGACTTTCTGGGGATTTATAACTGTTAAACTCACACAAAATATTTACACTCAGTCCAAACACAATATAATTTACAACATCCGGGTAAATCTGAGTAGATGCAATGCAGCAGTATCTGTAATCCAGTCTTGGGCTGTTAAGTCATACGGATCTATGTCATAGTTTGTCCAAATACCATTGCTTGGTACTGTGATTAAATTTCTTTCCTCTTATTATCCTTCCTCGTATTCCTGGGTGTCTATTTGTTATATTTTTTTGTGAAAGAAAATACTTAATAATACTTTACAATAAAATTTCTGTTGATGAATTACGTTTTTGTGTTTTACAACATTTAATTGAATCGAGTATCAAAATTAACATCTTAATTTGATTTGATACAAAACTAAAATAATAACTGTAAGAGATGTAATGTAGAGGCAACAATGAGAATGAGGCCATGAGCAAAACTATGTAGGCCCGTTTTCTTTTGATTGAGCATAAAACTCTACACCAGGACAAGATTCCTGTTTTGATATTACAATCCTTTCAGGGCTTGTGCCTTGCTTGAGGCTTTGCCATTAGCTTTATATTGAGTCTACAGAGGGTACAGAGTACTTTCTGGCACTGTGAATTATTTAGGTCTCACATATTTATGGGCTTTGAAGGGAGGTGAAGTGTCACTAAATCCCTGACAACTTTAGCGTACTGAAGACTGAGATGGTCCAAGAGAGGCCACAATTAAAACACGATGGTGGATAGAAATGAATAAAACAGATATAGGATGAACCCCAATTTAATTTCTTAGCTTGATGATCAGTGGAGTAGACAATATAGGATGCAATATCTACACTTTGACCTGAATCAAAGGCAGTATGCTATAAGTTAAACAACTGTATATAGCACTTTTCTAAGTACTGTAAGAGGCTCAATATGCCTATGAAAGCACATATTGTTCACACACACACGGAGGCATTGTGTAGTCTTTATCTCTCCCAGAGCAGCAGTTGAGACAAGCGGACTGTTATGTTCCGACTGATGCAGAGGAATCCCAGATGAATAAGGAGAGGTGGGCCCCTCTGCAGCTTGTCACGCATTTCAATCACTACTCTCTCCTGGAGTTAAAACACATACATCACCTAGACATACAGTTCTGCAGAAGCATGCAGCTGTTCCTTCCACACTGAATTCCTGAGAATCACTAAGTCATTAACCTTTTATACTTGCCTACATGCTTTCATGGGTGCTATTCCTGATTTAATGAGTTCATCTTCCATCCATCAGCATCACTCTAAATTTTCTGTGTCACCGTGTGGCCTCAGCATCTCAAAGACTGACATCTAGCAGTAGATCTCCCCCAGTGTCAACACACAGCAATCAGGACACTGTACTCACCCCCCCTCTCCCACACACACACTTCTCAGGGACAATAGGCCAGCCATATATCTCTATGGCCTGTCATTTCTGACAGCTTAAGTAGCCCTTTACATTATTTACCTTCCAACAGCTCTTTGCCTGCCAGTAGTGGTCAGTGACATCACATTACACTTTTTATGCTCAAATCTATTACTTTTCAATGGAAAAGCCACAAAAGAGAAATGTGGTGGATGTCAAATGTAAAACCACATTCGGTTTTGCTGTAGTGCAGATTATGGTGCTCCACACAGACAAATCCAGTCAAACTTATTGTGGTTTACAATGACTGGTCCACAGGAGACCATTATGATATTTTCTTGCTGAGATGTAATAAAGCGTATCCAAATAAACCTTTGTTGCTGCTTGTCATGTCATGATGGTCCAGCTTGTTGAGAAACACTGCAGCTCCCTATCTACACGACATGTATTCTTATTTTCCCTTTGCTCAATGACATTAACCTTTCTTCTGAAGAATCAATAGCATTTTATTCCACGCCTCTCTCTTAGCTCCCACTAAAGGTTAATGCACAAGAGATTGGATCGGTAAGAGCACAATTCTTTTATTTACTCGAACTATGCCTGTGAACCTTTGCGATAAAACACAATCAAGTGATTTTCATGCACAGAAAAACATGAGAGTGTATTTCTTTAATCCTGGCATTGGAAATGTTTTAGATAACTCCATACACATGGCCTTAGGTTTGAAAACATGCCTCGGTTGTGATCACTACACAATATCTTTTCCAGTCAAACAACCTTGTTAAGGGTACTCGAAACCCATCCAGCTAAAGGCCAGGCGTTTCCCTTCAAAGAGCTATTACACACACACACACACACACACACACACACACACACACACACACACACACACACACACACACACACACACAC
>JAUYWH010000002.1:15933481-15944788 GCA_034779795.1 Ctenopoma multispine
CACACACACACACACACACACACACACACACACACACACACACACACACACACACACACACACACACACAGTTATTTGCTACTGAACAGGCTGGATATGTATTCAACTGTAAAAAGGGTCACAATTTGATGATTGGTATAGTCAAAGAATAAAGTCTATAACAGTAAGTAAATCTCACCTATTTTGGGTAATTTCCCAAGAAAAGGTTGTCAATGGATTTAAAGTGGACTCTTTCTGGCTAATGTTAGTACTTTACTTGACCCAGTGCGCAGAGGAAAGGGAGAATGTTAGTTAAGGAGTACTGCAGGCACAGTATTGTGTGCAGTGAGTAAAAACATACGTTATTATCAAAGCTGATATGACCTTTGCTATCAACAGCTTTTGAGAGAGCTTGTTCCCAGACCTGAATAATCACTGTCAGTTGTAAAGTGCATTTCTCTCTACTTAAAGCATTTTTAATAGATATTAAAGCGTTTTTAATAGATATATGCTCCATGAACATCCTGACAGTGCCCCTTCAATTTTAATTTCTGATCGATCAGTAAGTTTCACAGCTTCTTACTTAATGTAATTTGATCATGGCTCATTCCTAAAGAGCCCTGCAGAGCGTGGAGCGAGTCTTAGGTTGGTGCTACCTTAAGCTGTGTGTTGTAGCTTACCCCTGCTTCTGTTTTTATGATTGGTGTTAGGTCTGCTGTATCACCATGCATTATAAATCACACCTAAATTTTGTTCGGAAGAGCTTCACAAATAAAGATCATCATTATGACATCAACAAAGCGTGAGATAATGAAATTCAGCTTGTGGAGCTTCTACTAAACTGATATTTATTTCCATTTTAAGAGAGTAAACCACCCCATCTACAAAAAATGCACAGCATTTCTCAATCTCATTCTCTTTGCCACCTGCAGCTAAAACACAGCAGGACTTGAGGGGAAATAGCCATCTCTGGCTGTGTTGTAAAACTGATATATAACGGAATAAGGAAAATCCTTGCAGTGTGGCTTCTGCCCCAAGGCACAACTTAGAGATTGTTACAAGACAGGCCCACACACACATACACACACATACAGTGGCTGCATATAAACATAATGAACTAAAAGGATAACGAGCAAAGATGGAAGTGTACTGTATCTCATAAAACAGTGGTGTTTCATAAAGAAAGCATGGTAAAACATCAAACTATCTCAATTTTTTTTAAACATGACTTAGTAAAAGAGTCACAACAAGCTGAAGATTTCCTACCAACTGGACATGATTTCCAATAAATTGTATTTCCTCTGAGCCATGTTATACTCAACTAACTAAAAAATAAATCAAGTTAGTCACAGTGAGTTTTGGTGTGAAGGGAGCGGACTTGATGAACAGTGTCTATTCTGAGGCAGAATGATCAGAATATAAATGAAACTTCAAACATTTCCTGTAACTGTTTACGGGAGGTGAGGGTTCTTAATTATGTATCCGCTTGCTTGTTGTTTGGTCTTGGTGTGGTGGTTTAAAAGATCATTAGTAAATAATATATCAACAGGGTGGCATTAAGCCTGAAATGACTTGAATTCCCTTATGGCCCACATCAAAGAGTCCGTGTGTTTGATGCCTTCTTAAATTCTTTATCAATTATTGAAAGACAGTGCAGCTGTGTAATGTATAAGAAAAACATTGTTATGAATGCTTGCACACACATACAAGATAGATTATCAAGTGCAATGGTAACTATAATGAGAAAAATCCATCCATTAGGGTGCAGTAACAAGTCTCAATCAACATGGCTGTTAATGACCCAGCGCTACATCAGAGGGCTGGAGAACTGACTGAGACTGGGGACAATCAGGAGCCAGGCAGAGTCAGACCTATAAGCCAATTATAGTTATTATAAGCCACATCCCAAGCTGTTCTTGAGTGCCACAGAGATGCTAGTCATTCAGGCAAGGGGTTTAACCTCACAAGCAGCAATAACTGATAACAGATTCTGGGGTCATAGTGGTACAAGTAAAGGGTAAGTTGTACTGTATGAATGGAAGCACGGGTGGAAGTCTGTAGCTGTTTGTGTCCGTCCTGGAGTATGATCAGGGTTTTACAGAGATGGGAGGACCACAAAACTGTCACTGTTGAGCTTTGGCAAGTTGTGTGTTCTACCACAAGTTTCAGCTGGCCAGTGGAGAATACTGGGAGAGAAGGCAGGATGAGGAAGTTACAGAGAGACTAATTAATCACCTTTTCTGTAACACACATTGATTAAAGCCGTCTTCACTACAAACCTCTGCTCACTGTAATCATCCCACTGCAGTGTTTTAAAATTGGAAGCATGGTGATCGTACAGCAGCAGTCTTCTATTCAGTAATGAGAAAGTGAAATTGATGTTACCTGTGTAGTCAGTGCCACTCAACATCACACATTAAATCTAAATCATTTAGTGTTGGTGAGTAAATTCAAGCAGGGCACAACCCCAATCATATAGGTCACATGATATTTGAAATAAATATGGTGTGAAAAGGGTTTAAAAGAGGTAGTGTTAGGCATCGTTTCCAGTTTAGATTTTTATTTTGGGGCTGTACTGAATAAGTTTTTGATGATTTACAATTCCAAAAAATTGTCTAACAATGTCCTCCTATGTACTTTCTTACTTCTATTAGACACTGTGTCTAATTTAAAATAACCTGATGCAGAATGATAAAGGTTCATCCTCTTTGACATGCTGATCACGTTAAGAGAAAGTGATGGTTTGCGCTCCTGTAGGACAGATTCTTTCTCATGCACTACTAATGCTTTCTTTAAAGACTTTGTGACAGGTTTTTGTCAGTGTACAGAAGGAGAAGTACATAATAACTGTAACAGTTTATGCTGTCACAGCCTGTTCTGAGTTTTGAGCATACAGTTTATATTCTGTTCCTATCACGTACAATGTCAGTACAACCATACAGATTTTGTATGGTTGTACTGACAGAATAATTCTGCATTACTGTAATGATATTATGACTGGATGATATTTTCAAGGCTGCAGTGGGAAATCTGACAAGTGAGAACTCATTGCTCACATTTAAATCTGACTCCAACACTGAAAATGCAGCATGTTTCCTCACATTTAAAGAGCACTAGCTCTTCACCAAATATATTTTCATACATTATTTTGTGGAGTGTTGCTACACACTTGACACTTAAATGATTTTTTTATTGTTAAATTGCAGGGGTTTCAGGTGGCTTGGGTACATGTTTAACTGCCAAAGAAGAAATAAATTCATGGCGAGTGGAAATGAGTTGAAAGCATCTCTCAGCATCAATGGCAGAAACACGCTGTGGTCCAAATCATCTGTCAAGCAGCCAGAAACTGCCAGATTCACAGACAAAGCTCCAAAAAACAATGTCAGAGAAAGTGTGAGTACTGTGACTGACTGATGAGCTACACACATGATTTATGCTGCTTTAATTTAAGTATTTCATGTTTTACGTCTAAATCGTATAAACAAACCAACACAGTACATTTGTTCTTT
Organism: Ctenopoma multispine; assembly: GCA_034779795.1. NCBI lineage: Eukaryota > Metazoa > Chordata > Actinopteri > Anabantiformes > Anabantidae > Ctenopoma > Ctenopoma multispine. The sequence goes on from JAUYWH010000002.1 coordinate 15,936,970, forward strand.
ATTACCATATCTGATACATCTTCTCATGGTTATGTGCTGGTTTGAAACCAGTCTTCAGACAATGAAGGAACAAAACTGATCCAGTTCATTTCCATCACTTTCAAGTGGCCCAGGGACCATTTTTAAACCATTATCAGTGAAGCTGCTGCTCATCCCACATGTAGAGAAGTTTACTTTTTAGTTGTTATTCAGGAAGCCAGCAGATGAAAGATATGTCTACTTTTAAAATCATTACATTTAAAAAATCTACTATTTTCCTTCATTTCTGTTTAAGTGCAAATTTGTTTTTAATTTCACATAAAATGTGTTTCTTGTAACATTTAACCAAATCTATCATGTGAACAAACGCTGGTTATTTGTTTGATGATCTTCTTTAATACACTATGCAATTATAAGATGGCATGGTGAGTGAATTTAAATGAAATTAAATGGTAGCGAGACGTGAACTTGTCCATGTGAATATGCGAAAAAAAAAAAAAGACGAACAGTCGATTAAGGTCATGTTAATGAGGAGTATTAATCCAATCAATTAGCATTGCCAAGAAAGCACATGGAACAACAACTCTCTGTCTTAAGGGCCCTTTTTTTTCTATTACTTACAAAGCAATTAATTAGTTGGTACTTCTTTAATTCTTTAATTAGAAAGTCTTTCTTTAAAGTGACACATTACCACACAGCCCACCCCTAACTCAAATCACTGTTTAATGATGGCACACTCTCACATAAACACACAGACACTTTTCTTTCAGTGTGTCGCTTTGCGTGTGACAGGTCGGTGTGTGTGTGTGCGTGCGTCTGTGAGTAAAAGCTGAAGGCGTGCTGCAGTTGTGATTGGCAGGTGGTGCCAACACAGTAACAGACAGTCGGGCACAAATCTCAGTGGACCAGTTTCCTTCTGCAGCTGCCTGACCTCCAAACAGGCCAGACAACCAGAGCCTATGGGCATGGCGAGATAATCAAAAACAACAAGGACTGAAATAAGCTACTGTTTTCCCCACACCACCACCAAATAGTAGGGTTATGCAACAATTTTTGATAGGTAGGTAGAGTAATTCTAAAGTACTATTGTATCAAAGCACCTGTGAGTGAAGGGAGCCATTTTCCATCTATGGGCAGAGACCCCTGCATTTAGAATTTTGACATGGCTGAAGGAAAAATAGAAAGGATTTGAGACCACTGTGCAGCTGTGGTGTAATAAGTTTGAGGTGGTCGTTGCCCCTACCTGGAGGGAGGCTGCTCCTCTTCCTCTTCTTGCTATTCTCAGTTGTGTTTTCCAGAGGACACTCAGTCACCAGTTGTCCGCTAGAACCGTTGAACTGGAGAGGGTCGTTGTTGGTTGCTGGATCAAAGGGCAGAGCGTTGAGTCCTGGAAGATACGAACCATACGGAAAGTCACATTGCATAAATGAAGCAGAGCTGTTAATGGAACACTAAAAGGAGAAAAAGAATACAGATCCCAGCTCTGCTGCACTTTTCATGTCGGGTCCTGTTGATTCAGTCACACATCAATGAAGACCTTAAATAACCCTAAATATTTTTATTTCAATGACACTGAGTCAATGTCTCCGGTGGAACCACACAGGCAATCAGGTTTCAATACTATGAAACTGAAAAGAAAGAAATACAATTGTTTGACTGAAATTGTTAAAATCTGAAAATCATGTGATGTGATCAAAAGCTCCACAATGGCCACTATAAATGGCTTTTTTCCTTTTCTTAAATGATAGCTGTCTTAATATATTTGGATGCTGGGAAATTGGACAGACTACACAATCTAGTGTCATCACAATTTTCTGAGATTTTATAGCCCAAATACCTAATTTATGAACATCTAATTAATCCATAATCATTATTATTATTATAAAACAACAAAAACAATTATCTTTTAATCAAGCCCCATTTTACAATGGTAAGAATGTTTCTCTGCAAAGAATCTAATACTGCATACAAAAATTGTGCACTCACAAAGACAGCATCCCAACCTAATTTGAACAGTGATTTTAAGGTATTTCTACACCTCAAGAAAAATGTAGGCTTAGATAAGCTGTATAATGAGGCCAATTTATCAGACAGTTCGGTGGAAGGAAGGTTTTTGAAGAATTGCTATGATATCGTACAATAACAGAATCTGAGGTCACATCTCGACTGCAAATAATAATAAGCACATTTACAATCATAAGTACTGGAAACATACATATGGATGCGAACATTGCTCTACTGTAGTTCCAACAGATGATAAACAACTTGACTTGTATTTTCTGCTTAATGTATCAGCCATTCTGCTCTATTTAAGAGTTGCGTATTTGTTTATAATTCAGAGCATGGTCCTGGAAATTGGAGAACTGGTCTACATTCATGAAAAATTCATGACATTTCTTTGTGCTCAGATTTGGTTTTCCCTCTATGGCACAACAAATCAGAAGCTCCACATTACTGTGGCTCTATCAGAGGTCTGAAGAGCCCTGATCAGTTATTATCAAAATCAGCAGTGCTTTAAATGTCAACAACATAATTATTAAGGATCTTAACAGCTCTAAATCTCCTTTTCCTTACATAAGTGATATTCAGTCACTCCAATTATGTAGAGTTATATTCATTAAAATGTGCGCTCCTGGATTTCTTTGCTTCCATTTAAGGAACTAAACAAACAGGCAGGTTTCTGTGTCTCTGTTTTTTATGATATGAGCTGGTCAGTAGTAAGACTGATCAGTAGTCTAACAGAGGCTGGTAATTCAAAGAGCAGAGACAAATTCAGACAACACACCTTGAAAAATAAGGCCTTAAACACATTAAGCCAATGTGTGGGAGATTTGTTAGATTTAAGCAGAGCTGTTTATTTGCTGCAGTCAGTCTAAACAGATCTTCTGTCTGAGCACACAAACACACACACACACACACACACACACACACACACACACACACACACACACACACCTCTCAAGTTGATTCCTACTCACCATCCATCTGTCACACTTCTTTAAAAATGACTCTCAATAGTGTAGAGAGAGAAATAAATCCATTACTCTGCCAATGTTAACTCACCGATAGACTGTCACAGTTTACATTTAGGGAGACAGCATTTCAGTCATGAAAGGCATGAGATTTCCCATGAAGAAAGGCCAAAAGAGAGATCATGGAAAGATCGAAACAGCACCAAAAAGCTGATGGGAAAATACTGTAACACAGTTCAAAATAAGTGTTTTGGTTCATCCAAACAATCTCATGACCTTTACTCTGAAATAGAGCCTGAAATTAGACCAGGACTCCTAAACCGTGGTGTAAAGGGGACAAATGTTAAATCAAATGTTTGATTTAAAACTAGTGTACAGCTACATGATTGACAGCAGATTCTGGGTTCCTTATCTGGTTCTTGAAGGACAGCATTACTAGAGTTCTGATGGGAAAGTGAGAAAGAAGCATCCTACAGATTCCTTGGTGAAACAGTTCTTTGGTTGTACATTGTTATTTTATCTCACATCAGAAGCTTAGATCTATGGATTTGAGCTTAGGGACATTGTCAGTAATCAGGCAGTTACATGTTGATTAAAAAATGAAGGGAACAGAGTCTGAAACTGAAACATGTGAGTGCTTTTGAGTCTATAGCTGTGTATGAGTAACGTCTTTGCTGGGTCATTGACACTGTTTGCTGTACTATGTGTAGGCTGATGGATGGCATGGTTACGTTTCAACATCTGGCTGGAGGGAGAAGTGATGTCTTTAAGCATTCCTCCATGGGGGAGGAGGAAAATAAATACCAGGAGGCTGGGTGGAGACAGGTGGAGACCGTGGGCAACGGTGCAGCAGAGTAAATGAAGAAAATGAATAAAATTCTGAACTGAAATACAAACTTCATGCTCTGTGGCTTCAGGATGCGGCAATATCACAAATGAAAGTGGCCTGATCTTACATCAAGGATGCATTAACAGCATGACCCATTAGTGGTAAAGCAAGTCAGGGAAGAACAGGACCATTACAATATACAATGAAACTCAGTGGGTCATTAAAACACTATTTGATAATAATAATAGCTTAATATGATAGTGCCACCTTATTATTAAAACAGGTTAATATAGCACTTAGTTAATAACCAAATCTGATTCACCAATGAAGAAAAGTTGCAAACATCAATTATGAAACAAAGACAACAAATATCTGGTATTGAAATAAAATTAACACACATCTGTAAAAACAATACAACATCAGTTAAGTCTTTAGGTAAGTTTTAGCTTTATCACCTACACTCTTTTGTCTAGGGTCAGCTTACACAAATCCCTGGCTTTACATTACAGTGTTTATTCAATACGAGTGTTATGTTAAAATTCAAAGAGAGAAGTTAAAGTTCTTAAGGAGAAATCCAAACTCAAAACGAAGACACTAAAAACAGAACTGGAAATGACGATAATGCAAAGAGAAAATTCTACAAATGTTGTACTCATAACATAACACACATTTGTGAAATTAATATTTTAGCTCATATTGAATGTTAGGCCTGTTTCTATAACATACTAGACAACAAATGTGAAATATCAGTTCAGTGCAGGGACCAGAACCACAGTACAGCAGAAGTCAGCTCTAATAAGAAGGTATGGCAGATATCTAATTCAGATGGGTTTTTTTTCCCCATTTTTTTTTGTCGTAGAAAAAATCCAACAATTGAATAATTAAAAATTTGACACAAATATGCCTATCTAAATTAACATTTAGTAATTATAAAAATATTTAGATTCCTTAAAGCATTTCAGCAGCAGTTTCTGAAACATGGATGACCTACACTCCTTATTGTCCCTGAACGCCTCGCTGCTGCTGTGAAGACTGGTCATTCATGCTAACTGTTGTTCCCCTGTGCCCATCAGGGAGCAGTTATTACAATGCAGGAGATTACCACAACTTCCAGAACACGTGGGATGTTTGTTAACCTGACAGATTACATTGTGCTTGTTAAACAGGTATTTTGACTATTTCATTGCCTTTTTACTTGCTTTTATTGCACCTACAGTAACAAGTAAACAGTGTAACAGTATACAGTCTCCAACTAGTAAAATCTCATCTCATTTGAGCTCCCTCTCTCCTCCTTGTGTCTGCTTTGTGTCGAGGAGCTCTGCCCTGCTGTCTTTCACAGAGGCACAGACACAGAGGCGTTTATGCAGCAGTATGAACACCATAACCGGATTTGCATATCCTGTGCTCTCTTTACGTCACTTGCACTGGGGCACTCAAATAATGTTTCACATTTAAACACAGCAATTTACAGGCACATGTACATGTGAAATGCCCCCCGGATAGTTTGCAGATGTTTTTTAAACCGTATACTATTTGCTATATTGTCTGCTGCCAGGACTTCTAGTGGGGAAATGTGTTGCTCACACTCTACTCTACATATGTGTGATGCTTCCAGATTGTCAAAGACAAGAAATCTAGAATCTGTGGCGGAAACAATGTTTAAGTATGAACTGTCTAGTCTTTCATAGTCTTAACACAGAATAACAAAATATGACGTTAAATAATGAATTCATAATTGTCTTTAATAACGGCTTCAAAACAAAATGCTGTGGCGATTCAAACTTCAGTGTTTCAGGTACAGATCACTACCAGCAGGGCACTGAGATGTAATGATTCCCTTATTAGCACAATTATATAATTCTTCTATACTCCTTAACCTAACTCTGATCAGCTAATAGCATGAATAATGCAGAGCAGAAGGAAATGTACATCAGCACAACATTGTGAGTAAGTGCTTAAGTGGGGGGATGGCCAAAGCAATGGACTATTAATCTAAGATAGCACTGAGAGGCATATAGAGGCCATGTAGACTACTGCACATTCATTCATCTTAACAAGACAAAGGGCCAGATGGTAGCACACAACATTAACATACTCCCAACCCCAGAAGTACATTTGTTTCTCTGACTACCCCAATTCTTTACCAAGCTATAACTGCTTTTCTGCTCCACTGACTTGTTAAGCCAAACAGGCAAAGCAGGTGGATACATGATGTCGCTGCTAACTTGAGAAGTGATTTGATCAATCATCTATATGTCAAAATTAGTTATGATTCATTTTTTCCAATCAATGCAATATTTTAATTGCAGCCTTAACAGTCTGATTTCATATTGTCCACATTTCTATCAGGTTAGGGATGCAGGCTGGGGTGTAAAAGGCCTCAACATCTTGCAATAATGGATTAAAATGACAGTAAAAGAGGTCACATTGTCCATTACTAATACAAGAGGAATGCTAGTCACAAGTCACATACTGATACCACCCCGGAATCATGCTGCATTGGTACTGCTGCAAAGCTGTCTGCTGAGAGACACACTACTATAACTACGTCCCATTGGGTGGCAGCTGGCAAATCTACAAATAGGATCCCAAATTAGCCTTCAGTCACCTGAAAGGTTACCAATCAAAGTCATAGTCACAAGGCTTCCATTGGGTCTCACTAAAAAAAGGTTCTACAAACATCAGTCACTAAAATAAAATGAGATATTGCCCTATTCATAGCCTGGAGGATCCAGGATCCATCCCAGCAAGTGAGAGTGTTGTGGCGCAGGACAATGGCCACAAGCCCCAAGCATCCCAAAAAAGGTAGCTGGATGTGAAGTTGTGAGCGCCCTTAGCAGATGTATAAACAAGGTGTCTGACTGACATGGCTTAGCAGTGGATGGTAAAGTATGCCAAGCAGCTACAGCATTCTCATAAGGCTATTAGCCAAGCTTTTCACTTCCTGTGTATTTATAGCAAAGACAAAGAGCAGTTAAAATAACAGACTGTTCGTACAAGTGGAAGACCGTTTTATGTACAGCTGTAAGATCCGCAAGCTTTACTAACATAATTAATAGTTGAAAGAATCCTACTGGTTTTCTGACTCTTTGACTCTCTCACTGTCTTTGTGAAGATAAGACAAAACCTTAAGCAGTGGTCAGTGAGAAGAAGGGTTTTATCAGAATGTTGAAGTTCTGAGTTTTAATGAAAATTGTAGATACTTAACGTCTGTTGTCTTTGTGGTAGATTGACAATGAAGTTAATCATTATAAATATACTTTAGGTCTTTATACACCAATTGATCAGGTTCTTGATCAGGGGTGAAAAAAACAAACTTCTGCTTTTATTAAAACCAGAGACAATTAAAACACCATTCTGACAGCAGCCTAGACTGGAAACACTTTAGTTTCTATCACTACAACAAGAGTGTGACAACAGGAAGTCTAAACAGAAGATTCATTATGGCGAATACAGAGACCACAGTGGAACGTTACCCATGGTGACCTCTATCCACGGGCAGTGGTACAAGATGCTGTTAAGTTGGACCTGCTCCATGGAGATCTGCCAAATGCAGAGAGACTGGAGAACATTGCTGAGTAAAGTGTCAGCTCGGTGGCACACACAACAGATAAAGACGACGCTGCAATCACCACTACACTGTACAATATACACAGTGCACCTACCACACACATTTGATGCCTTGATCTGTGGAATCCAACAATGGTGTGTCGTAGATGTTCATTGATCTGCTACCTAATACTTTGATGACACAAATTAAAACAATAGATTTGGCAATTATTACTTAAATGGATCAGGTACCATTACACAATACTTTTAACTACAGTACAGGCCAAAAGTTTGGACACATTCAATTAATTCAATGTGTTTTCATTATTATCATGACCATTTACATTGGTAGATTCTCACTGAAGGCATCAAAACTATGAATGAACACATGTGGAGTTAAGTACTTAACAAAAAAATGTGAAATAACTGAAAACATCTTTTATATTCTAGTTTCTTCAAAATAGCCACCCTTTGCTCTGATTACTGCTTT
>JAUYWH010000002.1:15944888-16005563 GCA_034779795.1 Ctenopoma multispine
TTCTCTCCATGAGCTTCAAGAGGTAGTCACCTGAAATGGTTTTCCAACAGTCTTGAAGGAGTTCCCAGAGGTGTTTAACACTTGTTGGCCCCTTTGCCTTCACTCTGCGGTCCAGCTCACCCCAAAACACAGTGAATGAGAAGGTGTGTCCAAACGTTTGGCCCGTACTGTATATGATGTTCAAACAATGATTCCACAGTGCAGCGGTTCCCAAGCCAAATCAAGCCACCCTGCCCTGCTTGTTTTACAGCTGTCCTTGCCTTAACTACTGCTGATTACCTGGATCAGGTTTGTTCAGTTAATGAGAAGCCAGAAGATACCAAGTCAGTTGAGGATGATTAGGGGAAGACAAAGTTAATTGGTATTTTTAAGCTTCTGACTGACTGAAAACACCTGATCCAGGTAATCAGCAATGAGTAGGGCAGGGACACCTGGATAACAAGCAGGGCAGGGGGGCTTGAAGACTGAATTTAGGAACCACTGCCAGACTATTCATTGACCAGAATAAAACTCCTTATAGGGACATTATATTTTCTTAATGTAATAATAGCAGCTCTATAGTTACAGTTTTTCTCATGACAAACTCAGTTAAACTTTTATTGTTTGGTGATTTAGCAGGTGGGGATCACAGGGAAATGAAGTGCAAAAAAAACTGCAGTGATGATAATCAATCACTAAGAATACTTCCAAAAAGATTACCACTTTAGAAAACTTAACATTTTGCTACAATTATCATTAATCAGACTGTCGAGCCCGTTGTGGAAAGTCTAAGAAATAACTAGTCATTACCAAACAAAAACAGCAAATATAGCACAAATATATCCCACTGTCTTTCAACTATTGCTGTGTGTTGTCACATCCTAACCAGTAAAGTAGAGACAATATCCAGGATATGCAGCCTTTTGCATATTTAAGTAAATGTAAGAGGCACCAATCAGGGTTAATAACATGATAAGTATGTAGAAAGAATTACATTCTTACAGTAGGAATTTGGTAAAGGTTAATCTATTCCCTGATGTTGTTGTGACATTTTGAGACAATGCTAGCATGGGAATATCTCATTGTGCATTTACAAATTTCCCCCTGCTCTGCATGTGATATACACTCTAGCAATACACTGGCATATGGAGTTGGAGCACACTGTGACACCTAAAGGGCAAAATACAAAATGCAAAGGGTTATTAATGAGAAGGGAGGGCAATTAATTTTTGTTTTCCACTCCTGTCTTTGTCAATATCTCCAACATTCTTCTTCAAATACAATCTCTAGCACTCACCATAATTATGTCATGACTATTCATAACATTGGTGACACGGAAAAAGATTTCCCCTCCGACCCCCCTCTGTCATTCCTCTGAGCCTCAGGGAATTCACTGAAGGTTAATTTATTTAAATCTCCAATCCACTCATCTCTATTCCATTAAACTCAATAAGAATCTTTGGTTTGCAGTCTAATCTGCTTTCTCCTGTTGAAGACCTGTGCCCTTCCTGCAATGCAGAGAGTGAACACGCTTGTGTCTGTGTGTGTTTATTATCAAGAAAACACAGTTGATGGTCATGCTTACATATGCGTATGCAACATCCTCTACGAGCATAACGTTGTACTAATAAGCCTATGAGGCATTCATGGTAGATGGTATTAAAGTGAAAATGTAAGTTTCTACCAGGAGAACTGTTTTTTTTCTACTGTTCCAGAACCCACAGAATGTCTGAGCTCTTACCATCTGTCCTCTCCTCTGAAAGACAGGATACTTTAATGCATGCAGTGTATGGTCAGATCAAGATATCAACAATTAGGCTGCAGTACAAAGGATATCTTGGCTATGTGGGCAATCCTGGTCTCATTATTACAGCACGGCATGCATTATGACTGGCACTGATGCTCTTATGCTAATGACTCGGGAAATGTTAAACCTTCCCATCAATAGCTGGTGAGGCTATTTGCAGTCTGTTATAAAGATATCCAGCCTATGTTGATGTGTTTTTGTGTTCCAGAGTTATGGCTTATAGCTCAGTGGCTCCAGCATAGTTCAGCAATGACACACTGAGTGCTGTGTGTATTTGAGTATGGCCCTAAACGGCTATGAATGGTCACTTCTAAAACACACTGACAGTAGTGCACGTCGATTCTTTGCTGAGATTTTACTTTTTCGGAGGGTTTAAACACAGCAGTAGCTCAAACTGCTGCAGTGTGAAGTAGTGCCTCTTCAGTTTTAGGTTACACATGCAGTTGGGGGTTTGTTTAAAAAAAAAACAACAGCTGATTTAGCAGCACTGAAGCTCTGAATCATGTGAGACATGAAAAAAAGTGGGTGCTCTTTATGAGTAAAGTGCAAAGTCATCTCTCCTAATTAAAATGGGATTAGGTCGCAGGGGACTGACTGTTCTTTTAAGACATCAAATGTATATCAGCATCTTTTGGCACAGTCTGCTTGTCCATAAACTTCTACTTCATTTTATGCCACCTCTTGTTCACTCCCATCTGTCCTCTCAAACATACTGTACGCTTCTCTTAATTATGTCTCTCTTCACTCCAGTACTTAGCTGCCATCTCCTTTTTTTTCATTTCCCTCCTGTTCTCAAATCTCAATTACTCTATAATTTGCTTCAAACCACCTATATTTTATCCTTGTGAGGAAATAGACTGAAATAGAGGACACAAGAGAGTTATGATCAGCTGCTGCCATCACTAACACAAGCTTTTCATACTGGAAGGTGTCCTGCTTTAACCTTTTGTCTTTAATTGCAACAGTCAAACTATTGTCTTTGAGTTACAATTTCTCAATGTACAACTGCTGCGTCTTGAGATATAGTAAGCTACAGGACATAGTCAATATCTTGGCTTATTAATATTTCAAATGTAAGAAGACAGAATTATAAATTAGGCATAGAAGGGAAGGGAGACTGAAAAACAACACACAAAAAGGTCAGTGTTTATTCTGAAATGGAAATTTTGTTCTTGCATTAAAAATTTACACTATGTTCTTAATCTCATGTATTTTAAATGCTGTCCTTGATTGTCATAAAGCCCACAAAGCCCCAACAACTGTGGAGAAAGTCAAACAAGATCAATGACTTGTCTCAAAAAGGTACTGTGCAAAGCTTAGCAAGACTCTAGTACTAAAGCTACCAATATTCAGTCATTCTTCCCTCCCATTTACCCTCATTCTTTCCCCTTTCATTTCAGTCATCTGCCTCATTTGTCATTTGTCTGTATACCTACAGTGAATGGGTCACTCTATTCTGCATATTCACTGCAATAATTTTCTAAAGGTTTTAAAAGGTGTTTGAGGTTTAACGTAACTATACATTTTAGATTTAAGACCATCATGAACCAAGGCCATGTGAATGACATGCATATATTTCTTCTATAATTGCGGTAATTAGTCCTTATTTGACTAATTACCTTTTCCAAGAGCCAGAGGAGATAAAGTGAATGTCTGTAATAGCCTATTAATACACTAAACTATATAAGGTTACACTTGAAGAAAAGACAATAAATATAAAATAAAATGAAGATTAAGTCCTGCAGCCAGTGTCATTTGAAAATTAGCATCATAACACTAAATCAACTCTTGGCAAATCTGAGAAATTAATTTTCCTGACTCATGGTCTGTGTCACAACTTCAGATTTCTTTGCAAACCATGTTTTAGTTTGGTTTTAGAAAGCACACCCACACCTTGTCAGTACACGTCAGAACATCCCAGAGGCTGTTCTTAGTTTCAAGGAGAGTAGATAAGAGGCTTTATTCCCTTGTGTGTTAATTAATACTTAAAAAAATGCTCCTTAGTTGTTTCTATTGTTTGTCTCGTGGACGCAGCTTCATCTCCCTTACTTTCTCTAAAATGAGATCGACTGTGGCTGAATCCATATCCAAATGTATCAGACCCCCTGAGTGACAATACAAGTGAGATCTCAGCGCTCTAGATGCAACAGCCCATTTTCAAAAGACAATTCTTTGCCTTTGATGCTATTTCAGGATGTAGCTGCCGTGCAGGTCTGGAGAACAGAATTACCAGATGGCTACTTGTCATTCTCCGTGAGTCGGAGCTCTGAATTCTGGTCCAGGAAGCTCAAGTTCTCAACGTGGAGTCTGATGTCGATCATGATTTACACTGCTAACAGGGACACATATGCTGCCTTGACAGAAGCGTTGATAAGCAAAGAAGTGATCAGACTTTTGCTTTCAGTAGTTACAGCTACAACTACAGTTGCTTATTTGAAAAGCTTTATCCCTGCTCACAAATCGACAGCTGTGAATATTGTACTGCCGCTCTAGATTCTGTTAATCAGTGTGATCACTGATAAATTGTGTCATATTACTCTTTGATTTCACTTGTCACAGCTACTATGTATAGACATTCTAGTTGCAGCTATTTCAGTCGTCCTTTCATATAAGCTTTAAACATTGGGGTTGACAGCATATGGGCCAACTGAATCCAAGCCATCAGATTGACAGGAGGTTTCTTTGCTCCAAAACCACAGACAGCATTACATTAAATTAAGATCCATGGTCAAATCTTGTTCATTACATTCTGTGTTTGAGTTTTGTGGCTCAATTCCATCAACTATGATGACATATAGTAGTACACACCACAGTAATTACTGAACTCTAGGAGCATGGACATGTCGCAATAAACAGTTTCAATGGGGAACTGCCTGATGATACGGATGTGAAAATGATTTAGGTTTATACATCTCTCGCAAGAATTTCTTTCTATGTTCTTCACACAACTACATAAGTCACTTTTCATATGTTCAAACAAGTACAACAACACGAATGCCGTCTGGGAATAGAGTACTGTACGTTATCAGATGAAAAATATTGAATAAACTTCTAATGTTGAGAAGGTTTTTTAATGTTGTGCACCAGCTATTCAATATTTCACCTTCACAAAGTTGGGGAATTTCTGAACGAGCAAAGTCAATTCAGCGCTGCCTGTAATGTGGGTCAGGCTATAAAAATGCTTTTGGAAAAAAAGTACTTTCCCATCACGCAACTCATTAGCATTCCCCCTTAGACCACCCCTGTCTGTTGCACATGCAGACACCATTCCCTTATTTTGTAAAGCAGACTTTCTATGAAAGATTTTAAGTTTCAAATTCATCTTGGTCATGACCATGCAAAGTAATTGGCATTGCATATATTTACAACTAAGTACAATGGAATACCCCTTTAACATTTCACTGAACGTTCTTGTGGACAAGCTGCTCCCTTGAGAGGCCAAGGGTTCAGTGTCTTGTCCAGGGACACTTCGACATGTGGCAAGGAATCATGGGAACCAGAAAGCAAATCACAAACCCTGTGGTTCCTAGACCACTGCAGACTGCTAGGTAGCTTACGGCTTCCCCTTAACCATACACAGTCAACGCTGTGTCTAAATCAACACAAAAATTCAAGACATATCTGTTCTTCTATTCTTCTTCCATTTCAACTTTCATTTTTGCTCCTTTTTGCCCTCACTAAGTTTAGACATGCTAAAATTTCAAGCGGTGTGTGAAAAAAAAAAAAATTTAGTCACACATGAGGGTGCTAATGGCCCCTGTGGCAGAAAATGCCAACACTCATTGTCTAAAATCTCTTGTTGTTTTGTCACTGGAAAATGGAAGAGAAGGTGTTTGTGGCAGAGAGGTTTTATTGTGCCAGAAGGAATTATTCAGTGAAGCAAGAGAAACTTCTTCCTGTAATGACCAAAGAACAAGACAGGGAGAATCTATTCCAAAGCTGCCACACTGAAATTTAAAGCATAAATAAAGTGAACACCCGAAGTGGGGCACAACAGTGCAAAATAACATCTTTGTTTTACTTCAGGGAAGCTAGGAGCAGCTGGGGTCACAACAGGTTGCACTCAGTCAAGTAAACACCCACTTAGGAACACAATGATTTATTTGATTTATTCAAATGCCTTGGGGTTCCACTGATGCATGCTAAAGCTAAGCTCTGACTCATTTAAAGAGAGAAACATAGTGACAAAGGGTAAAGTGAATCATCTCTTTCATGTGACCCTTGGTGCAAACCTCACTAACAAAGTATGCCACTGTAGGAAGAACAGTAATGCATCAAATTCTGAATTCTGTAGTCAAACCCTTCGTTGACTACAGTTTGACTCACTAATAACTAGTGTTGCTGGGAAGATTTATATCATTTTCATAAAGCACTGTAACTTTGGAGAGTTTGTCAGATTTGTAGCAGCAGGATCACTGCCAAGAGTTTTTCCAAATACTCTAATTAGTAAATTAAGTTATCCCAAACCAGCAGTTTATTAGATTGTTGCTTAGTGTCAGAGTGGAGAAAATGTCTGCAATGTGGTGATTTTTATTCAGTGCACCAGCCAGCAGTAATGTAATGTAATAGTGGACAAAGACAAAATGCATGCATTAAGCCAGTTGGACAGAACAGCAGCAAATGTAATACATCATTGTATACAAGTCAGCTAATGGAATAACCAATCAAAATACCTTTTCATTAAACATATTTTAAACATAGCATGTAATTGGTCACTGGTACAAGTCATTTATCATATATCTAAGAATACCAGGTGTTCACTGGTTCATCTTGAATGTAGGAACTTGCTGTTTTTCTCTTTATCTTTTTTGAATCAAATCAAAGATCCTTGACTTCTGGAGTAGTAGTTAGACAAAACAAGCAATGTTAAGAGGGCAACTTGGGTTCTGGGAAATTGTCAATAGTGATTTTCTGACATGTTAAATCCTGTCCTAACTTTAAAAAAATCTGTTTGGATGAGTTTGCATATTTAAGCGATTGCACATTTCCAGTTAATAAATTTTTTTAGAAAAAGTCCAAATACTGTCATAACAGACTTAAGATGTGCAGGCTGCTACTCAAGAAACTGTCTTGCCATCTACCCACTGATGTTCGATCACAGCTTTACTCTGTCAAATCCGTCCTCTTCCTGTCACATCTCTTGTGCCAACAAACACCAGAATAGAACACACTTTGTGACTGCTGTCTTTGTGTAGAAGCCAAACCCTCGTTTTGAAATATAAATCTTAAGTGGTCCTTCTAGTAACTGGCTGTAAATAACCCAAGTGATCTGTGTGTTAACTGCCTCTGCTTTTGTGCAGATGGTGAAATCCAAGAAAAATATATGCACAGCAAAACACGCAAAACATGGAATATACACATTTTGCAAGTTATACATTAACAGCTCACTCAAGCTAAAGACAGAATCTTAGCTGTGGGGGAAAACCTGCTACTTCATTTGTCCATTCCCTAAAGAACAAGCTATTAAGTTATATTAAGTCTACAGTCATTTCATGTCCTGTCAACTCTTCAGCAGTGCGTCAAAACTGGAGGATGAACAATATGACCACTTTGCATTTGTGTCATATGTTGAGTCAGTCTCACAATTTGTTCTGACAGCAGCTATGGACAATTGCGTCACTGCAAATATGCAAAGACAAAGTTTTTGTCTCTGCTCCTTTACGTGTAGTTCCCAGATTTGAAGTCCACTTAGGCTAGAGGAATAAATATTTCCTCAGTTAATCTTCAATTTCTCTTCTCATTCTGACCTAGTGAAGGAGATGTGCAGTACAAATGTAGCATGACAGCCTCGAGTGCTCAGATAACCATCAGCTGGCCTTTTTCAAATTGGTTATACATTCCCAGCTGTTTCCACATTCTATGCCATTTCTCAGGGGACTAGCGTTTATAATCTGACAAACAAACAAAATAATGATATTGCAATAATATCATATACAGTATATCTTTCTGAAGTGCCTGAGTCTCCCTAGTGGCTCCTACAGAAAAAGTACAAGAAATGTCCTTTACAGACAGGAAATGTCCTGGTCATAGAAGCAATCAAGACAAAGGCAATTAGTCAGTCTATGGATTGCACTTTTCCAGCTATAGAGGAGGAAACCAAGCCCATCAAAAGCCACTCAACCAGTGTAATGAACACTAAGTTCTAAAATGTGATATTGCTCTGGCCACAGATATTTGCCTGTAGAAGTCTGAGAACAGTGTTATCCACTCCTCCCACTCTGCAGCTAAATGCTCATCATTAGTTAGTGTGGACTTCCTTACAAATGTGCACTAGAATTTGTAAAAATGATGCTTCAGAATGGAACAAGTTTATTTTCAGCATGGATAAACGTGGCGGGTTGCAGAAGAATAATACCTGCCCTGTGCGGAATACATTTTAATTGAAATACAAGAGTAGGCACATCATTTTAACTGGAGTGATTCAGTGATTTCAGTCTCTTTCCCAATCAATTTCAATCTCCTTCTCAATCAATAGAGCCCTTGTCTAACAGAAGAAGCAGCTGCCAGGCGCACTACATACTCTGTACTCTTTTTCACAAAACTCCCATGTCTGGTGCTCTTTGTGTAATTCATGAAATAAACATTTCTGACATCAACATGCATTCTGGTATCTGCCAGCAATGATCATGCAACATCAGTATTTTATGCATAGAAGAAAACAATACACTCAGTTAATATTACTTTGTCATACAAATTGCATTCATATGGACAAGCCTTCATTCACATAGTGCCAAACCAGAAAAAAATATTAAGTGCGCTGATTAAAATCTAGCAGCCTTAGGCACACTTCATACTCCTGGTTTGCTTTTATTTATTTAGTTTCTTTCAACTTTTGACTAGGTTTTAAAATTAAAATGAAACATAAAACAGTAGTTAATCATATATGATTATTTCTGAACTTCAATCTGGAATGTTCACTTACTTCAGGCATGTAAACACGTGCAATAGTCTAACACTGATGATAGGTGATCTGAATGTCAGGAATATAACAAATGAATTTCAAGGGATGGACAAAATAATCTACTGATGCACTAGTGATTTGTGGAAGAATTACTGACAGATTAGCAAAGACATTACAATGTAAAGTACCAGCTGTATTCAAACTCCAACATGGTCAGCCTTCTAAATACTCTGAAGCCCTCTGGTTACCATTCTATCTCATGGCAGCTGACACAAACAATGTTTGCTATTTCTGGATGATGGACCCCAACAGAACCACAATCCTGTCTGTACTACACAACCAAGTTCCCAAGAAGAATATAATGAGGTAAGATCACTAATGAATGATAGTCAAGTTCATGATGCTTTATCTTCATCGCTACAATGTGGTGAAAATCTGAAAAAGGTATGTTTATCATCTATACATGGCGTGTTGTAAAATCACAGGAATGCTCAAATAGGAATTAAAGGCTTCTCTGATTTTATTTCCATTTTAGCCTCTTGACAAATGTAAATTGCATATGCTGATTGAAAAAATGCTGCAACAATAAGTAACTCGATTCGGTTCAGACCAACACCAAGCCTAACTTGTCTTAAATACAAGAAAACAAGGGTTGTGTCAAATGTGCAGCAAAAATGTGTTTCTAAGGGCTTCAGTCACAAGAACGATGCCCTCTCAACTCTAACAAGATGTTCACTCTTGGCTGCTTTATTTTGGACTAGCTTCAGAGGACTTATCACTGTCAATGCAAATGAATAGTGAACTAAATTATGGTATTTTACTGCATCCACCAGCACTCTTGCTGTCATTCTATGACCATTACACACTATGGTTTCAGCTCACCCAATGTCTGCTGGGAGAAGGAAATAGAACCGTTTATTTGATCTGGGTCAAATATCAATTTGAAACAGATTTTTTTCCCTTTCCATCCTTTTCTTAAATGCACTCAATACTGGCTAGGAAAATGGCACTTTTTTTGCTTGTGGCCATGTTCAGACCATGTCTATCTACTGTATATTACACCTGCTGTACTCTGTTCTAAGAATGTATCTTCTCAATCCATGTCACAGATTAAGTCAGAAGACCAATAGGGTGCAGCTCTCAAAACCTGCAGTCAATTCAATGTAGCGATTCAGGCTGAGAGATTAAACCTTTTAATGTTGTATGATATTATAAACACTGGCCTTCTCTGCTGTTTTTAGAAAACAAAATTAAAAAGGAGATTTAAAGTTCATCTCAACCTTGGTAACAGCATTTGGCGAAACAATTTCACAACAAGGCTCTTCTTAAGCTTTTGGTAATGATTATCTATATGTAATGGTTTATAGTAATGACAACTGAACATCTACTAAATAGACTTTAAGGTTTGAATTTAGCTTCAAGATATTTAACAGTAACAACATCCCATCTAAATTAGGAAACAGAGTACAGAGGTCAGGACTGAGCTGACGCAGATTCTTATCTCAGACTTCTATAGATGGAGTCACATCTTCAAAACTCTTGGTTCATTAATCAGAGCAGTACAGTAAGTAGGCATAAATGTAATGAAGAGTGAGTCATGCAGTTTGTCCTCTGCTGATCTTGAGAGCCTTTCACCAGGGTAAACTACCCTCGAGATTTACAAGCCCTCATGGATCTGCTGTTTTGAAATCATTCAAAAGTCACTCACTGTTTTGAGAAACATACAGTATGCCAAGTGTCCTATTGCCTTAGACCCTCTATCACAAACACCGAAGGACTTGATGGATGATTTCATCAACAGGCATTATGTACTGTGCAAAGATGCATAAAAACACCCCTGAACAACTAGTCCTACCATGGGAGTGTCTCATCCCACACTGCACTGTTTACTTTTAAGTAGCTCCTGGGAATTAAGTTCTCCCTAGGATTCACATTAATGAGAATTTGTGCGGCATGTCATTCACAGAGAAACCCTCTTCACCAGACAACATTAAATGTGCTCACCACCTTGTTCTCGCTCTATGAATCCCTTATTTTAAAATTAATTTGCAGTTAGAAAGGCATTTCTCCTGAGTGCTGTTGAAGAGGTGTCTCCAGTTCGCCTGTTCTCTTGGTGGTGGTGTTGGCTAATGAGGGTCTGGTCAGAAGGCTGATGCTGACAGTTCAGCTTTTCAAATATCCTTTGTCAAAATATTGCTCCAGGGAAGATTTGAGCAGCTAGCTGCCCATAGGAACAATTTTACCATGGGAATACCTCTTATTTCCTCACTATTCTGTTTACCTGCAGGCTACATGTCCAACTACATTATGTGACAAGCCATGTTCAGCTTGACATTTGTCAATAACATGGAATAAAAATATCAAATATATTCATTTCCACTGAAAGAGGGTACAGTATTAAGTTAAAATCATATGTCAGTCAGAATACAGTACAGATTTACAATTAGCTTCTGTCTTCCCAAATATGCACAATATACTTCTGTGTAGTATTTGCTAAAAGCTACGGTGCCCAGTGGTTTTAGGGAAGTCAGACAATTAGGAAGAGGGATAAAGCCTATCTGAGGTTACTCACGTCTGCTCCAGGACTTGACAAAATAATCTGCCATTAGATCTCTGGACAGATGCCAGTTCACAATATTTTTGACCACCACAGAGACGACACCCAAGCCAAGCTCTGAACAAGAAAATAAGCAGTAAGTTGAGTAAACAAGATGAATCCCTTCCATTAACAGAAACACTGCGGGCTCTCCTGCCATTCCACCATTAATTATCTGGTCTTATGGGAAGATTAGGGAAGAGAAACTAAGCCAACAGCCAGACTTCACTGAGTGGGCCTCCCCTGTTTAATTACCAAAACAACGCAAACAAATGAAGCCCCATAGATCATGCAACAGGGTCGCTCCAGAGGCTATGATCTGGCTGAGCCTGGCTTAGTCCTCTGCTCTTTTTTCTCTCTCCAGTCTCTCTTCACACCATCCATCCATCACTCATTAGTACAGACAGATTGCAGACTGTAGTCACTACATTATTAATGGATAATGTGATGAGAGGGGAAATGGGAAAGAAAGGGTGAGACAAGAACAAGATGGTAAAATTAATATAAAAACCTTGCTCAGTCATGTTTATTATTACATTACTCTGTTGACGGTCATGTTTACGACACAGTGCAGTCTTAGCATATTCCTCATTGTTGAAAATTGAAAGTTTTCAAAGCCACCTCTCTTTTACAGGAACACCTTGACTACAATCACAAGCTTCACCTGGAAGCTGCTTGATACAGTGGTCTTTTTGACTATTTTAAACATAAGCATATAGTATTTGTTCATTGAGAAAAACTGACATTTTGAATCTAGCTTTTCAAATGTTAGGGTTTTCTGCTTTTGTTTTAGAATGGTGAACCCAATATTTTTTAAATCACTGTATTTTGGTTTGTTGTTCAGAAAAAAACATTTTACTCTTTCTCTTTAAATCTTTAAAAGACTACACCAAATGCTTCACTGAATAACCATAAAAACAGCAGCACACTATTTACAGTCTTACATATCAACAGAGACAATGATTATGTCCTTTCTATTAATTTTAAATACCTCAAAGCACACTGATGTGTACTCTCAATCCCAACAGCACATATTTCCTTACTGACAAAATAAACACACAAATAAAGGGACCCAGTGCGTAGTGGTAGCTCAATGGGTTAAACGTCAGACTGAGATGCAGAGGATCGCTGGTTCGAATCCCAGCCTGATGACTCCTAGTCCACCAGGTGTGTCCCTGAGCCAGAGAGCCCTGTAAGTCGGATAAAAGCGTCTGCAAAGTAAAGTACAGTAAAGTAAAGTATGAGCAAACCTTCTCGCAGTTGTTGGTGCCGTCAGCTTCATTCCAAAAGTGATATGGGATTGTGTGTGAGGCAGCAAACAGAGATGAGTTCTGTGTCTAAAGGTTCCAGCAAAAAGACTGTTTTTCCTGTTCATGTGCAGCAGGTGTGACTAGCATGACGCTTTGCAACGAGAAAACACACAACAACCCAGCGTTTTGCAAATTTGCACTACAGGTAATGCTCATGCAAATGTTATTCTACTGCATCATTTCCATTGTTAGATTCAGGAAATTAGACCAGTTTAACTTTGGTCCATAATAGTGATATATGATATAAACGATATATTAACTAGATTTGTGCATTATGTTCTAGAGTAAAACAACATAATGCAGTATTTATGGGATTAATTTCCATTCACTGTTGGCTTATACATTGGACTAAAAATCATCTTAGCCTGGAGATGTTTCTTCTAAAGGCCAGTGCAGATCAAACCACAGGAATGTTTTATTTTAAAGAAGGGAGCCCAGTAGAAACACATCATTCCACTATAGCCTGGGGTATACCTGTAACTCTAATACCCCAGAGAACAGTTAACCTAATACTCAATATCCAGGGGGTTCTATTAAGCCCATGAAATGCTGTGGGACCCATGGTTTGCCTGTTGGTGGTGCTGAGCTGAGCTGCACTGAGCCTCAGTGTGTTGCTCCTAAAGCCTGGTCCAATTTTCTCTCAGCACAGCTTCGGTCCAGAGACCACACTAACAAGCTAAAGCTCAACGCTCGTCAAAAAGGGAAGTGTATGGACAGTCACTAGAGGCCTGAAAAATGCAGGTTGTTGGTGCAGCCCTCAACTCGGACACAATAATTAATCTTCATATCGATCTACCTCCCTGAAGTCTGTTGGGAAAAAGCAAAGCAAGCATGACTGAGAACCCGTAGTATGTTTCAGCTCTTTGAGAGGAAGAAGATTCTCTATAGCTTTTACTCCCACCCAGCCTTACTAACGCACACATGCTTTATCATAAATGTCTCTATGACTCAGGAGAAATAGTATGGTCTACAAGGGAGAAACAACTATACAGAAAGAAACAGGCACAGGTTGTATAAAGAGATTGGTTTAAAGGCACACATTCCACATAAAGCACAAAAAATGATAAACCAGGAGAAAATGACTGTTAAGAAAACAAGGTTAAGTCAGTGAAAAGGACAATTTCAATTAAAGCTATAATGTTTGACCTCATTTGGGACATATAGGTTTTATGACCCAAATCAGTTTCTCTGAGATAAAAGGAGAATTTAGATGCTCCTGTGACTCTCTCCTGCACCAGTTTCTCGTTACCACCAAGTCTCCTCTGACAAACTGCCTACCAGTCTCTGAAATATGACCCATAAAACCCAGTGCCACTATAAACCCAGAGCCATGGCTGATTTGTGAATCCAATTACCTCCCTGTCTGTAATGGCTATGTTCAGTGCTATGATGTTAAGTCAGCTGTTGTCAGCATATGTCTTTAAGGCCTCAGCAGGGAATGGCATTCAGCATCTAGCACAGATCATCTAAATAACAATCTTGATGCATAGCAGTGACGGAAGGTAGACAGACTATAGGAATTCAAAACAGAAGTTTGGTTTAGTTGCTAGCATAAACACAGGAGAGAGGTCAAAGAAAATTTAAAGATGTACACCGATTCTGCTGGTACAGAGTGGTGAAAACTAATTTAGAGTAATGAGCTGGGATTAGATTCCCAGCCATGGATACATTTACAGTACATTTGTTTTTGAGAGGCTGTAACATAACTCCATCACCAGACTGTTTCCCTAAACTGTAAGTCATTAAAATGCTCAGTGATCTTAGTCTCAGCAGCCTAATAACTAAATGAGACTAATATCTGTGCAATACGTTTCTTGGCCGACATAATGGTATCAGTGTATAAGCCAGTAAATAGGTGACAGGAAAAAAAAAAAAAAAAGGTATAAAAAAAAAAAAAGGAATGCCCAATTTAGAAACCATATCAACATCACATTCTCTATCCCTTGTAGAGCATTTACACGTTTATTTTTAATTTAAAAAAAAAAGACTATAAATCAAATATCAACATCAGATTCTGCCTTGAATATCTGACTGAAGGAACGAAAATATCCCTCACATTTCAACCACCACCACCAACCAATTCACTTTTATTAATGATCAAATGTAGGGGTGGGTTCCCTTTATAAATTAAGATAGCTGATCAAAACGGAACAAATTGAGGGAAAATGCCAATCACGTTCAAGTTTTTTCTTCAACAAAAATCTACCTCAGATTCATAATGTCTACTTAAAGCGCTGATTTATTTCAACCTTTATTCTTACATCTTCCTCATGTGTTTAAAGGGCATTTTAGCTGTTCCTTTTTAGCATAGATAGATGCCCAGCCAATGACCACACAAGGTCTGCATGGATGTGTGAACACAGATCTCACAGAACTTAAAAAGTAAAGTAGAAGTTAATGGATCACTGAACTCTAAAAGGAAGAAAAACGTCAGTAGTCTTGAAGCAAAGGCAGCGCTACAGGAACTGAACAGCAAACAATGTATTCATCTCATTGGTGAATGAGGCCCATTGTGATTACAACCCGTATGGTATGTAGACATCCTAGTCTTGTGCGTTTTTCTGTAACTACAAAAAACAGCAATAAAGATCCTTCTGTCTTCTTATGCAAACATAGCCAGTCTGCAGATGGAAGTCTAAGTTCATGCTGTATAGTGATTAAGTAACAGTATTAAGTAAAACACAGGAGCCCTGAAGTAAAGAGGTATTTCAGTTCCCTATACGACACCCAGAAAGCCAAAATAAAGCAGTTTGTGGTGTCATGTACTGCTTTTACTAAAACCAGTTTGTATGACATGTGCTTGAAGTGCACTCCATTTTGTAACCATTTTCTAATATGTACTGAAACACTTGTGAGAGCCTGTTTTGCATTACGCTCAGAAAGTGTTCTGACACTTGCCTCTGGGGTAACCACGTAATTTGAACATACTAGTGGTTCTTTCGTAAACAAGGGTTAAAATATAGCAAGAATGTTATGATTTTACAGAACACAAAACTAAGGTACTGGAAACGATCTAGTCTACAGGTGTCCACATTAAGGAGAAAATACAATAAATACAGGATACAATCCAAATGAACTATTCTGGAGAAAAAGATAAGAAGAAACTTCAGCGATATACATACACAGTAGGCAACCATAAAGACCAGTGAATGGTTTTGGACTCAGGTTCTCTATGTGGATGACCTTAATTCAACTCACAACAACCAAGTCACTGGGAGAGCTTTCAGTTCACCTCAACTGACATTCCAATGGTCCAAAATAGACAGAGCTATAATTTGAAGAACCCGGCTGAAAACTACACCCCTTTCCTTGGACAAAATGTTACACTAGTGTTGTATCATCCTCCTATAAATGCTGACCTTCCACTACTCAAAAAAAAAGGCTACAGAACTAATATTGGCCAGTGAGATGTGCTGAGAGAAGAAAACTTGCATTTATACAACAGCAGGGTTCTGACTCTAGCCAGGCTCAGTGCAATAAACATGCAAGTACAGAGCTTCCTTTGAGCTCAAACACCAAACCTTTAAGAGCAGTTCCAATGACATTTTGGATAGTTTTTTTCCTCCAGAGCCATGACAGGTTCTGCACAGTGGGGACCTTTGAGAGCGAGTCTGCTCATGTAAAATAGAAAGAAATAACCCAAACAAAATTCGCCACAAAATATGTTTTTTGCAAATGGAAAATTCCTGGGTTACCCCCACTCTTCCAGCTTCATTTCTACAGAGTTATCATGCTTCGTATGGTTCAGAATATGAAGTTAATAATCTTGACATATTCTACCAACTAACCCATGAAAGCATTCTTTCATGGAGAGGCAAAACGTCCCCAAAACACGGACAGCATAGAAAGACCCTCTGCTACCCTATTAATAATGCATTCTTGGTTGCATTCTGTCTACCCATTTTGTTTTCATGCTCCTTTTGCTCCCCTTAAGCCATTCCTTCTTCCTAAAGTATGAGCCATATAAATCTGGGCTCTCAGTCTCTATTACAGTAGAGTGATGGCTGCTTTCCAGACAAGCAATCTCTGTGGACACCCCTGTTCTCTGGTCCAAAGCACTGAACCACGGCCTCAGCTTTCTCCATGAGCTCTGTGGGGGAAATGTTCAACACATCAATGTTTGGAAAAACATATTTCAGCTGAAGGGGTCAACACCTACACAGATATATCCTTATATCCATAAGACAGATAGTTTAATAGATGTCATACAATTTCGTGCAACATTTTTAGTATCCTCACAAATAAATACATGGGATATGCAAAAGCCAATTCTAATGATATTTAAAAAGATAAAAAAGATTCACAATGGATCTCCTGCATAAAATTCAGATTTAGTGGCTCCATTTATCACCCAGTGTAAAGGCAGAACATTTATTGTAATACAATCTCTGAAGCAGCAGTGGACACAGGTAACTTCAGAGATGTGCACCAATAGTGTCCTACATCCCTCTGGTGATCCATCACGCCACGAGTTGTGATATATTCAATTGCTTCTCTTGGCACTACTGAAAGGGAAAAAGACGCAACTGGATAAGCAAAAACTCAGGTTCATTCTTTCTTCAGGGAAAGTGAGATTGCCAGGTAGGTGTTATATTTCTGTGACTACTTCACCTAAAGAGTGGTCTTTTCTTTCCTGCAACACACTGATGTGAGACAGTTCAGAAGACACAGCTACAGGTGTGTCGCTGCACATTGTAGTGACAGCTGTGGATTTTCTCATTACTAAAACATAAGCATTTGCACTGCAGATTAGCCAGAAGACAGCTCTGTCATTTTTGAGTTGTAAAGTTTGACTGTTAGTCAGTCACCCACATCATGGGACATCTGCAGTTTAACTTAAAAGCAACTGGATGTGGTCTGGTATAAAGCTATTTTGGCACACGTGCACACGTTTTACTGTACTTTATTTTTCATACTTCTATATTATATAAGTTATTTGATTCATTAACAAACAAAATAACCTCTACAGTTTAAATGGCTCACCACCTAAACAAACCAGCTACAACTCTGGAGCTGCCATACAGCCATTTCAGAGAATGGTGAGCTGTGTTAGCTTTTC
Source organism: Ctenopoma multispine (assembly GCA_034779795.1). Lineage (NCBI taxonomy): Eukaryota > Metazoa > Chordata > Actinopteri > Anabantiformes > Anabantidae > Ctenopoma > Ctenopoma multispine. The sequence goes on from JAUYWH010000002.1 coordinate 15,962,541, forward strand.
TTTGTAAAAAGAAAACTTCATATAGAGCATGCCAACTTAAGTTTAACAACTGAAACAGCTCCTCTTTTAATGGTGAGTCACTTGCATTGTTAAGCTTGGAGTGCACTCTAATTAACTGATATAAGTGATAGGCACAATATTTATTGTGTCAGATGGAGAATACATGTAGCCAGCATTAGTTTTAGCCTATTCCAACACATATGGGATTATTGATATTATTATTATTGATTGTTGAAAAGTAGAAGACTGAAGTTTTCATTGAGAGCAGATATGAAAATGTGGAAAAATTGGACATCAACTCCCTGGTGAACAGCATAATCCAGCATCTTTTGACTGCTTCTCTATTCTCCTCTGCTCAGAGGGACTGTCAGCAGGGTTTAACACAGCAGCACTGCAGCCACAATCCCATCTCACACATTGCTCATGTAACCCAAATGCAGAATAAATCTGATGGCTTACTTCATCTTTCATGTAGCTCCTGAACTTGCTGTTGCAGAGTCCTTAGCTTCAATTTCAAGGTTCCCTGCGTAGTTGCTTATCATGAAAGTGATTAGAAATGAAGAGCTCCGTCAGTGATATGGTTGCAGCCCCTGAGTTGGTTGCCTTCAGGCTGCCAAGCTCTCTTAGCTACTCAATACCAGATGGCAGGTTGAACTGCTGCTGCTGCCAACATTGCTGATCCTCACAGGGATCTTCCACACAAGCTAATATACTTTTTCTTCAACCTAAACAGATTTTGCTTCACTTTAGTGCTGGTGTTGTAATTCAAAAGCTGAACAATTAGACCAAGTCAAATGGGGTTTCTGGAGGGCACATACAAGTGAGCATTAGATACAGGAATAAACAACAATCATTACCCTACATTAGCTGGCTACGGAGATTTAGGATGAGTGGTGAGGCGATGAAACAATCAACTTATTACAACAACAGTCTTTAAACATTAGCCCAACAGATGGTGTGCTGGGATGATAGTGACACATAAAGGGGGACTTGATAAAAGCAGCCAAACATTTGTTTTCCACAGTACTGTCCACAAATAAGAATTACTGAGGACTTTTTCAAATTTACTCTACATGATTTTTAATATGCTACACCAAGTTCAATAGCATTTACCTTTATTTTTTTAAGCAAAAAAAGGTATTGATAAAAGCCGAAACACTATGCCACTAATTTTTCAATCCACAAAGAGCTGACTTCTATAGTCATAACACAATAATTACCTAACAAAACAGCTATACAACTTTCCAGTACAACCATTAAAACATATCAACAGAATATAGCTTTTAAAGTTTGATTCAAATTTGTAAATTACATAAAAATGTGACAACATAATCTACAGTGAGCAGTGGTGATGAAATGAAAACTTCAGGAGTATAGTAAGGCTTATGACAACTTTTTAATATGAAATATTATTAAATATTAAGCCCATTATGTTAGTGCAGTCCAGTTATGTTGATATTATTCATATCAATAAAACTTCTGACCATCCACAAGATGACTGCCGTGTGATATATCTTAGTATCAACATTGTAGAAATGTATTCTATTTGTTGGCAGAATATGCGACAATAAAAGCACAGGTAAGTCAGAAATACGAGATATACAAACGTCTTTGAAGTTTTAATGTTTATATTAAGTATATGACCTTTTAACTGGCACCTTACCATTCAACGTACACATATCCCCTGAAATAAATATATTCCTTTGGCCCAATCTGTATGCAGCAAGAAACTACCTGAACCAGGGGGAGCGAGACTTGCATTTGTGTCCGTTTCAGCCTATGGACAGTTTACAGAAACACTAAGGTCATGTTACAAATTAGTTAGTATGTTATCAATTAAACTTGAATAATGTTTGAAACATAATTTTCTGTTCTATACACAACCCATGCTAATGTATGTGTGACGTACAATATATAATTATAATATAGTATAATCTACTTGAAAATCAAATTCTCCCATACAGGACTGACACCTCAGTAGCGATTCTAGTGTGCACTAGTTTACACTGACTAACGTGGTAGCCAGAATTTTATGTTTACAGAATTTCCCACCTGTCCGACAGCTTAGCTTTCAGCCGTCAGATAGAGCTGACATATAATACTAACAGTCACGCTTAGCTAGTAAACAGCTACAGCCAACTGCTTATTTATCTACAGCTAAGCACTTGTGATAAAATATCTAACTGCATTCAGCTGGAAGAAAAGATTTCCCTGGATAACTTCCGCTTTAGGGAGCATGTATTATCTTCAGTCCTCACTGATGATGCTCACTTTCACATTAATAAGCTGCACGGTTATTAACAATGCTCGTTTTGTCCAGTAGATGTGGATAATGAGGGGCTGAATGTCAGGGCAACAGTTTGTGTGTTTCAAGTGCTGGGCCAACCTGTGAGTATGCTGTCTCAGACAACATTTGAAATAATAAAAAAATGAAGAGGAAAGTTCCCACTGCTTTAGTCAAGCTCTCACTGAAGTAGCTAAATCTAACATTTGAGGGTCATCTATGACTCACATTTCCACTGCTGTCTTTTTCCTTCCTGTCTTTGTTTTTTTTTTTTCTTTCTCCAACAGCCACTGCTAAAAATTAGTAACCACAAATTGTCATGCAGCAACGAATTAAGATTTGAGTGTTGAGAGATTTGAGCTGTCAAATCTCCTGGTGTTGTACATTAGTCCGCTCTGTATTCAGTCTTAATTTGTTCTGCAGCACTATCATCCTATGCCAAAGAGAGCTGAAATATTAAAGCTCCTTCTCAAGCTCTCTATGTACAATCTTTAAAGCTCTCCTCTCTGACAGATCTAAGCTAAGTGCCCCCTCCCTTACACCATTAAAGGCAATCTAAAGATGCTTTCCCGACTGATCAGAGAGGACTAGCACAGTGTGGAGGTAAATGGCTGTCACAAGGCATGATGGACCTTTGCTTTCCCAGTGGTCATAGCAAGGCACTCAACCCACATTCACTCGGTTTGATTCAAAGCATGTTTGTGCCTCTGAAAGAGAAGGAAATAAACAAGACAGAAAGTGATCTGTTCTGTCTGTCCAAGACAAACAACACTGTAACAGAGAAATGAAAACCTTCCAATCACCAAAGGACAAAATGCCCATTTTCATCCACTGGACAAAGACACTGGTTTATTTTCTTCTAGGTCCTGATATTTTTGGTCCTAAACTTTTTAATCAGACTACATGTTATATTTCAAATTATGAATTAAATGTGAAATAATTTGAACCACTTCACTGACAATAACAAGATTTAGCTTAACAAAAGCCTCATTACAGAACAGATTAAACTTCACTACTTTACAGCATACCAGTGGTAAAAACTTGTCAAAAAAGTATTGTCAAAAAACATGTTGTGGGTCATATAAATCTAAAATAAATTGGGGGATAGGAAATGTAACTGGTGACAGTTTAATTTCTAAGCTAATGGTCATAATGCAGTGATGGAATATGTGAAAAGTTACTGCCTTTATGAGCTAAAAAGACAAGAGCAATTAAGACGGGGACCAGAAGAAACTGTGGGACATTTGAGGTAAATTTATCATGACTATAAACAGAGGAAGCTGGAGAGGACAGAGCCAGAATAAAGCGGAGTAAGCAGGTTAATATGAGGATTCAAACAGCATCCTCCCTTAATTAGATCCTGTGCGCCTGGAGAAAACGTCCCATTTGAAATCAGCGATTCGGAAATGACTCGGAAATCTTAACATCATATCCAAACAACTTGTATGTATAAACCATACAACTCGCAAACCTGTGCACGACAGGCCTGTGTACTACAATGTGACTCACCACGCTCCATTATGTTGCCCAAATATAATAGAAATCGGACTGAATAGCGTGTGAAAAATATGCATTTAAATAGCGGTGATCCGGCGTCTGCGTGGATCAGATCTATTCTGAAAACTTCCAATGTGTCAGTTAAAATAATAGCTGCGACTCGTGCCTATTGTGAGTACAGGAAATTCTAATGTTGATAATTCATCATCATAAAGCACGCCATAACACATACCATGCTGAGAAAAACACACACACAAAAAACACAACCATACCACAGTGGAGAGGCACCACCGCTCTTCTAATGCGGTCTCAACAGCTGGTATCCGCCCGACAATTACGGACTGAACACACCAAGAAAATGTCCAAGCTCGCCGCTCTAACTTCTATTAAACAGCGCAGAGATTAACGTCCAAATGTGACAAAGCGCCGCGCAACTCATTCATTACCTGACGTTCAGTGATAGTGTGCAGCCTGCAGCGACACAAGTACAGGCGCACAAATAAAAAAAAGCTGTCATCCGAGAGAGCAGACAGCAAGAGCGAACCGCAGGAGAAGGATGAAACTTAAAGCATGTACCTGTGTACTGCAAGAGAAACATTGTCCACAGAAGGCGAGGTGCGATTCCTGTCGGTCCTCTGCTCTAGGACGAATGAACGAAGTAAAATCCTTGAAAGGAGACGCTGCTTGTCCCTCAGCCAGTCCGCTCCGCTCGGCAGACTGGACTGCAATGGGAGCAGCCAGTCGAAGCGGGACCTTTTAACTACGGCAGGCGAGCCCGCCCTCACGACGCGCAGAACACACTTCGCCAGGCGAACTGTTCGTGCTGCGTCGGTAGGAGACACAGTCACTGACGGAACTCTTGCTTTTATTCTTCGTCAGCCTGCTGTAAAAAGGGGGAGCGAAAGCACTGCTGAACTGTCAGGAGGTGATGTTGTTCTCCTGGAGGGCCATTTACCCTATTGCAAAGCTTCCTCTATACAGTAAAATCACTCAGGGCGAACAAGAGGGAACCACTCAACACCTATGAGTTCAATGCCAAAAAATACATTTTCATAAAAGAAACATTTCTCTAAATTAGCATTCAAATATCATCACATCTCCTGTTGTGCAACCAAATGATACAAAAAGCTAGGTCAGTAGTGTGCAACTTCTGGCAGCACTGGTTTTAAAAAGGTGTCATTCTGTAGCTTGCCAGTTGGAGGAGGAGAAGCATAGAGATTATCAGTTCAGTACCAATGTTTAACATGCCGACTCTGATGAGAGGTGTTTCTTTTGACCCTGAGGCTAAAGAAACACGCTAGGGTCTAAAAAGAAACACAGTAAGAGAATACTTGTCCAAGTTGTTTAAATTATCAAGAGATTTATTTAAAATAAGAGGGATTACTCTGTGTTGGCTGAAGCTGTACTCTGCTCTGAACTGAGTGAACCAGTATAAAAAGACCTGAACAGTATCTGCATTTACCCAGGTGTCTACATGGGCTCACAGCATTTCTACTGTGGTTGATGTTTTTGATCCTCTTAACAGGTATTCCACTCAAAATATTGATGTAAAATTTTGCCCCCTCAAGAAAAAATATGTTTAAAAAAAACAAAACTGGAGCTTCTGAGAGTGTGAACGCTGTTTTGATTTGGTTTGATCAACACACAGCCAAAGATTAATTACACAACGAAAACAGAAGAGCAAACACTATTATGCCTCCATAATTAGACACAAGCTGTGTACAGAGACAAGAAAGAATGTGCATGAGAATGCTTTGAAATGTATCAGTGCAGCGGTCAGCTCAGCATTTATCCCTGATCTCATAAACTCCTCACAGACCAGGATCTGGAAGAGACACAGACATCACCTGTTTAATGTTGATGTTTAATTCAGCTTCTAATGGTAACAGCCAGTCAAAAAGGTTCATTATTCATGTAAGTCCACATTAGCCCCGAGCTCGTTTTGGGAATACTTCACTTGATAAAGTACATTTCCAAGTAACTCTTCTCATGTTAGGTTCATGCAAACATACATTTGTTATCACAGATTTACATAACACATACACATCATGCACATCTTAAACAAAAGAAAATCTTTAGAATTTAATGTACAGGTTTTAATTTATTTTGAGTTTTCTAAAATCAGCATATACTGTATATGCATTGTCCAAAACAGACATACACACCTAAGATTAGCAAGTATCACCTTTAGCATTTAGTAGCCATCAACAAGCATCTGGTATAATTCTGGTTGAATATTTGACCACTCTTATTTGCAGACTTGGTGGCACTGACCTGACCCTTAACCATGATTCACACATTCTCCAAAGAGATGAGGTCAGAACTTTGAGAAAACAAGAATGATTTTTCAATTCCGCAGCCACTTTTGATATGTGTTTGGAACCACTGTGCGCTTAAAGAATGTGTCCATGCGGTCATCTGTAAGCTTCGGTTGAGCTTGAAGGTGTCGATTTTGAAGCAGGTGTTTCTCTCTTTCAGACCATGATAATGTAAAACGGTGCAAAAATGTTAATTAATATGCAGATCTATCAACTATAATGTGCACCAATTCAAACCTCAAACCTTGGATTACTATTCAAATGCATGTGCACAAAAATATGCATAGATACTGTATACAAGGAAAAATTGAGGTTGTGTAGTTCAGGTCACAAAGTCTTGGATACATTCTGAAAATACGTTCTACTTTAAATTATTTTCCTCTTCTGCCCAAACAATAAGTATGTTTCCACTGCAGTCACAAAATCATTTCAAAGGCAAATGAAAGTATTTACCAAAAGCAAGAATGACATTCCCTTTCTTCCAAAACTCTAAATTGTTCTCAATTTCCAGTTCACTGCAAAGCCAGAAAAAACATTATTTTCTACAAACAAAGTGTTGGACTGATTCAAAGTATAGTTACGACAGTACCTTGCTACTCTGTGAATTGTATCCATTGTCAGCGCATGTCATCAGTGACTCTCTAAACAGCTTTGACTGATCGAGAAATAAACAGTTTCTCTTGTGTTTGCTCCACATGCATTGATTCTCAGTGGAAGAAAATGCATAGACAACTTCTAAAGACCAATGTAACAAGAAACTAACCCGCCAGTTTATATTAAAGACCAATCAGCCAATCCAATATCCCAAAATGAATCATTCAGGATATGTTACAATGAGGGTACCTGGAAATATGTCACAAACATGGCAATAGTTTTAAGATCTGCCTTCCTCTAACATCTGGCCTATGGCCAAAGCCACTGAAAAATACTTGCTACTCAAAGCTGCATTCACTGCTTCGCATGTCCTGCAAACTTAAATTTAGGAGAAACTCAGTTGACAGACACAGAACTATTGGTCAGAGTTTACTTATACCGTATGTTTGCTGCATTTAAGCCAACGAAATGATAGCTGGCTTTTACATTTTCACAAGAAAAGACTTGTCATAAATAAACTGAATGTTTTCCAGGCAGAATTCAATTACCCCTGTCAGCCAGTAGTAATGAGTAACAGCCAGTGCATGCTCTCATTCAATTTCACTGTCCCTAGGGAATGATGTTTGTCTGATGTCTTGATTTTTTTTTTACAATGATGTTGTTTCTGTGGCCTGCTTAGTCTGGCAAAACAGTCAAATCAAACATTAATTTGACTCTGTGCCTCAGCAGATGAAAGCGGCCTTGGTTTGCTTTTAAGGTTTTGGATGAGAATGCACGCATTTGGTGACATTAGAGACTTCTTTAGTCAAATAAACTGCCTGACTTGGAAGTTCACTGGCTGAAATTTTCACAATTTCATAAGAAAAAAAAAAAGAAAAAAACATTAGAAGACTTCATGAGGCCATGTGTTTCACGTATCACGAGTCCATCATCCAGCTCATCTTAGTTTCATTTGTTAAAGTAAAGATGTATACAATTACACCTAATCTCAATACATTGTTTAGTTAGTATGGAAATCACTCATGTTATGAATAATTCCAATTCAATTAGTGCATAATAAATGGAAGCTGGGCCTCATTAACACTTATCATAGTATAACTCTTAACCAGGGCTTTGAGAGCCATGGCCTTCTTATTAGCATTTGTTTTTTTTTTCAATATTTTTCACTAAACATATATGACTATTTGTCCCATAAGATTTTGGCACTGTGTCTCTGCCACATAAATTTCCCAAATCACACTGGTCTGTTTTCATTTGGTAAGAGTGTATTATACTGTATCAATATGCCCTTTGCAGTCAGAACAACAGGGTTCAGGTAGCCGCTTCACGAGGCCTTCAGAGAGAGAGAGAGAAAAAGAGAGAGGGGAGGGGGGGGAGACAGAGGATGATATTTAAAAAGGTTCTGCTCAGCAGAAAGCCTAGCGTATGAGTTTAAAGTGACTGCAGTGGTATTTGGTGTCATCCATTTTGAGATCAATGAGTGTGTTTGTAGCTCGGACTCAAGTGAGAAATGCCATTAACTCCACTGCCCTCTGTGGAGGAAGTGAGCCAACACAGAAATGTGTCCTGAGGATGGGGGACATCTCTGTCTGTTCGGTTGTTGCTAGTTATCACTGACCTCTTATCTTCCTTAATTCTTCCCTTCTAATTACCTATCCATTCTTCCACTCCTCCCTCCTTACCTCATATCCCTGCCCCTGACTGATGATTAGCAGATGATCATCTGGACAGGAAAGGTTGAGCTGACTCCCAATCTTAAGCCACACTTCATTAACTGAGCTTCACAGTGTCCCAGTCTGTCCTACTGGTGTATTCCTTCTTGGATGAATTTAATGAACTGTGTAGGAGTGACAAGGCACCATTAAAGTAACTGGAGCCAATGTGTTTTGAGATGCAGAATCATGTTTGCCATAGATTTTATGATGATGTGAGAGGAGGGAGTTACTGTAGATGCCTTGATGATGGCAGCATCTGTTCTGGAAACCGGATTAGACTAAATCCAAAAGGAGGCCAGGCCTATCTCCAGAGAATTTTCACTCCACATGAATATTGATGGAAATGAGTCTTAAACAGAGTGCAAAACAACTGTTAACCCCTCCGACTGCTGAAATGTTAACAGCACTCGCTGCCCCCACCATCATTCACAGCCAGAGAATCACTTGACTCGAACATCATTTGTGCATTGCTGCCAATATATCCGCGAGAAGAGGTGATGAGAAATGGTGTTTGTTTGTTCTACAACATTTCCACACTGCATAAAACACTGCAAGATCCCCGAACCAGAGAAGCAGTTTATGAGAGCAATTGGGCACTCTGGTGCATTTTGGCAGCAGTGCTGCACAGCAAGCTGGTTGTGATTCCTGGCACCAAATGTAATATAAACCCTACACAAGCAAACTTCACTGCCCCCAAGTCAACATAAACACAAAGGCAGTTAATGTCTTGTAGCCAAACCCCTAGATCGCACTAGGAGGTCAACAAAATACTGGCTACAAAATATGGGACAGAAAGACTTTGGAGAACTTTAGGTTTATATTTAATTCCCATATGAGTTTATCCATTTGTTTAACTGCTCAATCAAGACACTAATTTTAAGTCTTTAAATAATGTCTTTTCCAATAAGCAGTTTTATTCTCTTGCCAGGTATTAGTCTCTAGGACAAAAGAGACTTTTTGTCTTGATTCTGGGAAACGGAGAGTACTCAGATAGAAAAGCATAGCCCATTTGTACCACAACATTCATGTGCAAATGACAGAAACTGCATAATGCATTTTAGAAAACATTACTATGTCATCTGCATATTACTTAAACCTCTTATTTTCAAATCTCAGATTCTCCATAACAAGCGGTATTTCAGTGAGAAAGTCATTTTTCACATAGTGCCATTCTAAAATGATCTCTTAAGATGACAGAAGTCATTATCTAGTTTTAATGGACTATCAACAGTTATATGTTGATACTTGTAAATGCTTAATTCTTAACATAAGAGGACTCTTTCACTACAGACATTACAAACAGCCAGTCATTTAGATGTTGTAGTCATGGTGCTTATTGATGTTCACAAGCTAACTCTACTAGCTGACTTATTCAGTAAAACAACAAAAGGCATGCACACAGTTTGAAGAAACTAATTATCTACATTGATTATGTGGGATAATTTACAAACACATGAGAATAGTGGCCAACTATTTCCTGATCTCATAAAAAAATTAATTTGAAAAGCATCTTAAACTTCTGGCACAGAAACATATATAAATTAACATTGATTCAGAAGTTGAAACAGCCTGAGCTTAGTTTACATTGTTTACTTTGTCCCCTCGCTCCTAAAATGAAATGGAAGGACATTTTCAGCCATAAATGATTTCAATCATATTTTATTGTTTACTAGAAATGTCACTATATCAAACCTTGAACCCAGTATCATGTATTTTAGCACAACACTGTCTGGATGCATTATTGCATTCCTTCTATTTCAGACATTCATGAATTAGGGGGTGGTGTGCACAGAATTTGATTAGTTCATCCAATTCTATGTGCACTCTGGAGACTAAAGCAAATAATCTTTCAAAAGGTATGCCTTCTTTTTGTGCACAGAGACCTGACAAAATCAGATTCCAACAGGTCTGAACTCAGTGTTTAATTCATGAAGAAAGAACTCAACATCTTCACTGTCTCACGAACTGACCGGAAACATTTTTAAACTGCCCAGTACTCTTGAACAGATGAATAGGAGATTGCTAGATAATTAAAAGGCACTAAAAAAGTCTACTAGATTCTGTAGAAAACTCTGCAGTGTACAACCCTGAAGAAAGAGAGAAGATTTAACAGAGAGAACAAACCAGGCAAGCAGGAGGGAGGGAGAAAGGCCAAGTACCAGACAGAGCATTCATTATCACCTGACTGACCTGCATATTGCACTGTATGAGCGTAATGGGAAAGGACACACTCATTGGGCCAAAGCCCGGCAAAAAAGAAGCTTTTCATTCCCCCTCTCTTTCCTCTCTCTTAAGCAATCTGTCACTTTCTTACTCTGTTCAATTTCTATTCTCAGACAACGTACTGTAGGATCCCATTGTTTTCCAAAACACAAACAAGAGGTTGCTGAGACACAGTAGTCATGCCTAATGTAATGCATACTAAACAGCTTATGTATTGCAGTTTCTCTGAACATGACTATGTAACAGCTAAATGTCCAGTTAATGAATTCTTCAATTCATTTTGTTCTTACAGTTACAGATAATGTGATATCATAAGATCATCAGAAAGTCTACAGCCATGCTCGGGCTTGTGGGAGGCTGTGCATAGTGGTGCTTTGAGTTAAATGCTGACATTAGCATATCAGCATGCTCACAATGTATGTTTATCATGTTCATCAACTCAGTTTGGCTTGTTAGCATACTAACATTTGCCAATTAGCACAGCATATAAAGTGCACCTGAGGCTGATGCTTAAACATTTCAGCTGTATTACAGTAGGAAAAAAAAAAGTCAGTGAACGTGTTATTACGCAGTAATTTGTGATGCCTAAATTTCTAACATCTGAGCAATTAAATAACAAACTCATTGTTCATTGCCGAGCTCGAAACTAAATCTTTAATGACACATACAATAACAGTTTTCCTAAACCAGTAACTACTGTGTCTTCCAGTCTCGGAATAATGGCTTCTTTAATGCACTGGCTCGACTGAACCAGAGAACCACAACAAATCATCACAAACGCCACCACCAACATTCCCTTTGAGATAAATAAAGTTTTGTCTTATCTTATACAAACTTAAGAGTCTAAGCAGGCTAACTATCTCATGTTGTTGAAAAGCACTTTTACAACTTCTGAGTAAATTAAGTGTTTTGGCAGTGGAACAATTTCAAGCTGTTTACCAGTGATACTGTTTTTTTAAACAGCCAGCAAATTCCCCAGAGGTTTAGGTACTTAATAAAACAAAAATAAGGTATCTAGTTTGAGAGCAGTAAACTGATGCAAGCTATGGTCAATAACTACCCAGCACATTTGTTTTGTCACAATTTCACACAGACACAAACAAGGTCCACTGTTCCCGAATCCCAATGAATGTATCGTCTGCTCGGTTGTGCTTCCCTGATATGTTTATATTGGAGTGTGAACAAGTTGACTTGAGCTACCCATTTACATATAAGAGTCACATTGGTTTAAAAAAAAGCATCTTTCAAATGACATTGTTCTGTTAGCATAAGAAGGTTCACAAATAAAATCAGCTTTCATGTGATTTCATGTGAAGGAGTGCGTGTTAATGCTCTCAATGTCTAAATGCTGGATGAATCATTTGTGTGAGCTTGAAAGAGATTAACACTTTTGAATCAGTCACCTTGACAGTAATCACGAAGAGGATATGCCGGATTTTGATGTTTGCACAAAAAAGCTAAACATGGAACAGGAACATGAAAAAAATATGTATGATTACAGGCGCAAAATTCAAAATCAGGACAGGGTGATAAAGGTACAGAGGTAAAGGTAAGAAAGTAGACAGATCTTTTCAAGACTAGTTACAAAAACACACTAATAGGGTCACTGATTGTTCAGTATGATGCAATCCATAAATCTTCTTTGTAATTCATTTGAGCTTCTAGTGAACTGAAAGAAAGTTGTTGGAAAGACCAACATATGTGTAAAAATACACAGTGGTACATGTACACACACAGACCTCTCACCTGGGACTCGACTTGACCTGAAGTCTTTGTACATCGCCAGGATGCAGCGTTGCTGTGTATGATTTCAACTTCTCTGGTCCAATAGCAAAACTGTTTTATAAAACAAAATCAAAGAGAGCAAAAGTTTGATCAGTTGCTGTTTGTTTTGTTCATAAAAATGTCTCTTACGCCACAACTCTGCAACTTTGCTTCCTCATTCTCTAGTTATTCATGGACGCTGACTGAGAGCAGTTAAGAAGGGGACAAAATAAAAAAAGGCTTTGTCTTGAATATAGAAAGAAGACAAACGGAGAAGAATGTAATTCATTCGCTTCTCCAAAAGGCACGACCTCCCTGCTTTGTGGAGCAGAAGCTCATCCGAGCCAGAGAGGGCTCTGAGGCGCGGAAGAGTCCCATTGACTGCACTATTAACACTCAAATGGGGGGGGATCAGCATAGAGGAAATACAAAACGTTGCCAGAAGGATGCACAGAGAATTCTGTAATGCATTTCATTCCACCGAGAGGGGCCCTGAGGGTGCCACGATGACCAGAGTAATTGGCTTTCTGTGGCTATGATAATCTGTATCAGTCATGCCATGCCAACACACTCTAAGGCCACTGAGAAGGTTACAGTGATCCCCAAACTTCGCTCCTCCCTGCTGCTGATAGCAGCATCCGAATTCTTACCTTTAGTTCAATGTCTAAACTACATTGACATTGACATTTTATCTACTTTTGATTTGAGTTTTAGTTTTTTGTTTTTTCGTTACCATTAATAACAATTAAATTAAAAAATTAAAAACAACAAACAAAGAAATTACAAATCGAACGGTAAGGCTGAAACAATTATTTGATCAATCAACTAACAGAAAGCAATTCTGATAATGGTTTGAGTCATTTCTAAGGTGATTATATTCACACTGTTCTCTCATTTATATTACTGCAAATTGGACACTGAAGAACAACACATAATTTGAAGGTCAATATACAAACTTACTGTACATGTCACATGAAGTAGAACTCCACATCAGTGAATCATTCTGTTATTCTCTAGCTTTTATGTCAGGAATTCACAATACTCAATGCTATTTATCGCTGCGTGACATGTTATGCTGACACATACTGAATAAGCACAATAAGATTTTGGAACACACAATAGCATTTTCATGGCATATTGCAAGCTACTGTGCATGTACATTTCTGTAAATGTCTCTTTTAAAATCAGCACAATAGACAGTGCACAATACGCCCTAAACAGACAGAGCCTGACATCAGCTGAGGACATGTAGTATACACACAAAAATGATACACTTCTCTATAACCCATTAAATAGGCTACTAGTCGATAACCAATATATATGACTTGTGTTTGTGGGCATCAATTATGTCAGAAATGCGGGTGAACATTTTGCTCTGGAAGGTTTACATTCTGTAGATATTTTCAACAAATTGCTGCTGTGCTAATGCAAAACATATTCTAGCTGGTGAAGTGCATCTCTCAAAGAGTAATGCAAAAAAGTTGCACTGCACATGATTACTTCCCATAGACATGACTGAACATGTCATTGTTGCTGATGCTCGTAGCTCCATTGTCATGATGCCATTTATAAATCCATATTTAATCAGTACATTTTAAAAATCACAGTCACAGTGAGTAACTTAGCAATTTCAATTCACACCTCTATCAGCATTAAATTAGCATCAGCAAGTTTTTTGGCTATTTCTGCAACATATTTCAAGTCTGTCAAATTCCGGTTCAAACACACCACTTTCTTGGCAGTGAAACAAAACTGTTTATTACTGTTACAGTGTCTGTTGTGGTGAATACAGACAATGAACAGAACAAAAGTGTTATTGCAAAAATACTACGTTCCTTCAAGGTTTCTATAGGCTGTACTTTGGATTATTTTTACTTGCATCTGTTTGTGGTGTGCTGACCTCCACTGACCAAACATGAATCATTGAAGACAATCTGATCCCTGAAGATGGCTTATAGTGAGAGTATATTTATGTGAAAATGCACAATTGTTTGCTTTTCCACATGGTTTCAATACAGAAAAGAATGTAGACTGGAAATAACTGGATCATGTTTAGATAGGAGCTCCCAAAGGATGAACATTTAAACAAAAAAAAAAAAAAGAAGAAAAAAAGAAAGCTTTACTATTCCAAGACTCTGACTTAACAAATCTGAAAGCCTGTTTTAAAACACAATGGTCTGTAGCCCTTGTTTTTTTTAATAAAATGTTACCAATTAAACAAATGTTCGCACAAATGTGCTTACTCTTAACTAACACAACCAAAAACCAGAACTGTGTACAAATTAAACACCTAGTTAAATCTGTACATTATGAATTTTTAGCAGGAAAAAAAACGAGAAAAAAAGAGTTAGCTAAACTAAAAGTGTGAAGAAAATGCAATAGTCAGACCTGCTGTTTATTTGTTTTTACACATAATTATAGTGGTAGTATACTAGTAAACTGAAGACCATAATGGATGTATGTTCTCCTCTTGCACTGACAAGGCATTTGGACCAGTGAAACTGCTGAAAATGTGAGCGCACCATTCACCACAGTAATGGCAACCACAAAGCAAAGTGAAGGCCAAATAAGCAAATGCACACAGTCCCACTACGAGGACAGAAAAATAGGCTACTTATTCTCCATCAGAATAGCATTAGTCTAAACTTTGGAAGAATAATGACAGTTATTTTAATTTGGGAAAATAAGAGTTTTCTTAATGGGGGGATGCAAAGAAATCCATTTTTAAAGTCCTCTGTGGGCACAACAACAAATGGCATTCATCACTCTTAGGGCACCCACTTTCCCATTATATTTGTTATTACTGGCATTTTTCATTTCCACACACTTAGCTCTAAAATACTGTTCTATAGTTAGCAAAAGCTTGAGTTGGTAACTTGAGGAAATGTGTACACTAATGATTATGAATGAAACAGAAGCTGTGAGAAAAGTTTCACACTAGCCTTTGAAATCTGTCTCTGATATTGTGATTCAGATCCAGCACGATTAATATGCAAGCTTCAGAGGAAGCACAAAAGCTGGGGAGGATTGTTCCAGACAGAGTTTTGTGCATACACACTTGCTGAGACCACGGGTGTTACTGAAACGAAAAACACAGAGTTTTGTAGCAGAAACGCAACTTGAATTGTTTACCACAATGTGGAATGCAGCTAGTACAGTACAAGATGTTTAAAATGATATTAACTGATGGCTGCTTGGTCTAAATTCTTAGTAATCCTAAATAAATAAATGAGTGCAGGGATATTCTATGGAATATTGTTACTGATGACTGTTTGACCAGTAAATCAACAGAGCAAAGGCGCAACGATGTCCATTTTACTACTTCAAAATGTCTTCACATGTTATTCTTAGTTCCTCCTACAGATATTCATCATTCAGACATTTATCCATTTATTTAGACTTATAAGTATATATATAAATATTTACATATGTATTTTCACACACAGTTTAGCACATTAGTCATCTTGACCAATGCATGAGGCCTCACAACCCGTACAACCTCTAACAGGGATCAGAGGATCCCTGTAGAGAGAATTATCCGAGTCAACTGGCTCCGGTAGTGATGGAGAAGAGAGATACCCCATAATAGCCCAGATAGGTCCATTCATCTTTTCTCTCCACGGCAGGGAAAGTGTAGTCTTGGAAGGCACAAACCAAATCGCCTTCTGGAAAATATTACAGCATTGGATTAATCATAGCAACTTCACAAGCAGCTCTCAGATACCTTTTCTTTCCTGTAGTTGTTCTTTTGTCTTTTGCTCGTCTCTGCTCAAGTAGTCAGAGGTGGCAAGTAACTAAGTACATTTACTCAAGTACTGTACTTGAGTACAGTTTAGAGGTAATTGTAATTTACTGATAGGTCCATTTTAATGTTACTTTTACTTTTACTCCACTACAAATCAGACGAAAATATTGTACTTTTACTCCACAACATTTATTTTAACATCATCAGTTACTAGCTACTCTCTGCAGGATTAGATTCTTATATAAATCATTCTGTTCCACAGTCTGTAGGTAACAACACATTTTTACCATAAATTTCACCTTTGACAATTTGTTGAACAAATCTGGACTAAACTTCGACATTTATGTTTTCACATGCAATATATTCTATATTGTTAAATACACCTATTTCTTAGTAAAGTACTTTTACTTTTGTACTTTAAGTAAGATTTTGTGCATGTACTTCAGTACTTTTACTTGAGTAGAAAAATTTGAAGGGTACTTCTACTTGTAGTGGAGTATTTGTCTAGGCAAATACTTGCACTTTCACTTGAGTACTGAGTATGTGTACTTATTCACTGCAAGTAGCTCACCTACCACACAGGGACAACAAAGAAAAAAAAGGAAAAATAAATCTTGCAAATACACATTAGACTTATGAAGATGATAACATTATACTGGTCACAGCTTAATTTGCTGCTGTAAAAAAATACTGTGTGGTTAATGAGTTGCTGTTTAACTGTCTCTCATCAGTGTTGTATCAGAGGGGTAAAAAGTAACTAAAAGCATGAACAATATGATAATATAATCTCGTCACAGCATATAACATATGCCATAATTCTGTGGTGTAGCAGATCTAATGTAATGTTTTACACTACATATGGGAATGCAGAAAATGCACATTAAATGTTTCAATCTTCAAAAAGGATCTTCTCAGAAAATTGATTTTCTTTGCTCTCCAAAAACCCACTCATGGTTTGCTTTATTATATGCAGGAATGAAAACTGAAATTCAAAAGCGTAAGACAATAACATTTGTTGCATTAACCAAACAAACGCTAACATATTTTGTGTGTCTACTGTTAAAGGCAAGATTTTAAAAATATTCTTAATGACTTATGTTGTTACGGTCGCAAGAAGAAAAAAAAAAAAGTTCTGTTTGCCTGTAAAATATGTCTTAACCCTTTCATCCACTGTGGTTACAACAGTGGATGGTTTTTCAATAGCCATTGTCCTCTAAATAAAAGGGTTTTAATGGCGTTACTCGAAATCAGCTATTACACTGGACACTATTGCATCACTCAATAAGCTTTGACCCAGTGGTCAGAAGTTGCAACAGATGCGTTGCAACAGAGTTGAAGATGAATGGATAATTCTATTGTGTGAGTAATGGTTACCATCTTTATCATCATATTTTGCAGAGAATGGGAGCAGAATAGCGTGGGGGAATTCCCTTCATAGTCCAGCAATGATACACAGCTGCAATAACAGTGAATGTTGATGTGACAGAGTGACAGTGACAGTGCAGCTGAGGGAGCTAATGAAGCTACAGATGATAATACTTACTAAATAAGACAAATCTGTTTAAATGTTTGATGTCCTAGATGTTACTTTATGCTATATTTATTCATTTATATTTTATATATTTTATACTATCTTGTAGAAAAGAAAGACAATTTCAGTCTTTTCTTACAGTTGCCAACATCCATTCAGAGTTTCACAGTTTCACATTATTGATTTTGAATGTTCGCTGAAAATATCACTGTACACCTGAAGTTATCTGGTGAGTACCCAACACTCCACAACACTATTTTGTGGACTGGTTAAACTAAAATTTAATTGTTTATGAAGTACACACAACACTACAGTTTACAAAGGACACTGATTACCAAAAGAAATCAATCATCCTCACAATGACGTGTGATGAATGGAGCACCATGATTTGGGGCAGTTTTGCTTCTTCTGAGTGTGGAAAGTTTGTCATCAGCAAATAATAATAAATCCCAAGTTTATCATGGTCTCTTACAGGACAATAAAGAAAAAAAAAAGAGGTTGACTTCTAAAATAACTAGACTTGAATGTTTAAAGGGTGTATTTAGTAACTTAAACACAGTGTCTTTGCCTATATATGTGTGACTTAGATCAGATTTTATAACCAATTAATGCAGAAAACCAATTTTTAGCAAGGGCTCACATACTTTTTCTTGCCAGTGTTTTCTTCCGGTAGGTTGGATGTGTAATGACAAGTAAAACCTTTGCAGTTGTCAAATGTCACATTTTAGGGATGAAAATGCTCGAATGGACAGAAGCACTGTCATGTTTGTAATGGTGTGATTACACCTGTCACCTTTCCTACAATAACAATTTGTGCATATTCTATAATCAATCTAATTCATATTTTTAAACCACGTCCAACATATATTGTGTAGTATACACTAAAATACAGTCACAGCTGTTCTCACACAATTACAAACATGTAATCATGTAGTTCCGTGTTTGTTTGTTAATGAGCCCCCACAGACATGTTGAAAAGATGACAGTCTGTCAAGCTTTCCTACACACAAGGAAACAACATGTGGGAGATGGCAGCGCAACTGTGCAGCAATATGTGAGGCCGCAATGTAAAACTGTTCTAAATATCTTTAAAAAAATAAATAAAGTGAAACACTAAAGCAGCCATCTGTGCCCTCTGGGTTTATTTCTTGAAGATATGGTCACTGATTTCTTTTGTCACAAATGTTAAACGTATTGCCATCATATAGTGAACTGATCCAGAAACAGTTAATATAAACAATTTTAAAAACTACTGACATTCACTCCTGTCAGCAGTGGGTGATAAATATAGTGCAAGAGAAGATAAATGCGTGCTACAAATCATCTGTACAGCATTTCTACCAACTGATGAGCTGCTTGATGTGTTGATGTTAAGACTATACAGTCGATTTAACACTGCACGTGATAAAAAGTTTTAGGCTTAAAAAGGTTTGCAATAATTACAAAAAACAAAGCTGCCAGAGGGCAGACAGAGGGCAACAAGAAGACACAGAGAACAACACAGACATATTCACTGTTCTCCACCAAACAATGATCAAAGAGAAAGAAACTGATCACGAGTGAGGTGCATCTTCCATCGTTTAGACATAGCTCAGGCTGAAAACACTGATATTTGAGCAGGAAAACAATTTTCCACAATGTTAAAAGACATAGCCAGCAGACCA
Source organism: Ctenopoma multispine (assembly GCA_034779795.1). Classification (NCBI taxonomy): domain Eukaryota; kingdom Metazoa; phylum Chordata; class Actinopteri; order Anabantiformes; family Anabantidae; genus Ctenopoma; species Ctenopoma multispine. The sequence goes on from JAUYWH010000002.1 coordinate 15,981,876, forward strand.
ATGCGACACTATTTTCTATCACCGCAAGACAGTAAACAAGTTCTTCAGTGTGAAGAAAGCAATAAAATATGTGCACAATCGAATAACAAATGAAATTGCATTTTAGGTTTTACAGAAAGGTTTATTTAAGATTAGAGCTTTGGTGTAGTGGTAGTTTAAAGTTACACAATGTAAAGCCAACGTGCTATCTGGTGTATGCAAGCTAGTGAAGCCAATCTAATGCCATTATCAGAGGCCATCAAAGTGTTTTTCATTGAAGCATACAACAAAAACAGATACTATCAGGGCTGCAACTAACTTATATTTTCATTATGATTAATCTGCTAATTGATTTTATTGATTAGTCCTGTGAGATAATATACTGTAATTTGTAAATCCAGGACAAGGCGAAGTAGCAAATTTGAAAGGTGAAGAAAACCTTTCTACATGTAATAAAACATGCACATTAAAGAAACTAATTAATTTAGCCAAACTGCTTTTCATACTTTGCAAACACACTTTTGGTCTGTGAGCCACAAAACCCTGTTAACTGACAGCAGTAGTGCTGGTTATGGGAAACAACCTTACTGACTGAACAGTTTCACTAAACGCAGAGAGACTCTGACTCCATAATCTGCGAGTGGGCTGGAAGCCAGTCAATGTTGGTTAACAGCCATAGGCTCGTGCTGTCTTTACATTCGTGGCCAAGGAGGTTGGGGAAATTATTTTCTCCCGCTTGCTCAAAGACACGATGAGCAGCCCAGGATATCACCTAGTGGTGCCAAAAAAAAAAAAAGATTTTCATTGAAAAAGACCAAAAATATATAGATATTGCATATCAGCAATGAGAGACAACTATTTAGGTGGATAAATTATTACTGTGTGAAATAGTCCAGCCCATTAGGTCATTACATTATGTTAATTAGAACAAGAATGACAAAGAGGGAACTTAGAGAATAGAGAATATAAAAAAAGGCCTTTCTTAAAATTGTGTATTTTAATGGTGGCCTTGAAAGTCTGATTATAGTGCACAGTAGTCTTTGTTAAAATGCATGGCACATTCTTAGTTTGACGATGTAGAAAGGCTATTGCTGGAAAAGAGCAGAGGTGTTGAGTCAAGCAATTCTTGGTAAATACAGTAAAGGTTTGAAGAAGCTGTCTTGCATGTGAAGGGGTAGATGGAGCTCAGCTTTCCCTGTCACAAGTACTTAAGTCAGGGAACAAAGGTAGAAGGGCAGGCTAAGCATGTGTATAAAGGGGAAATGATGAGACAGGGAGGCCAATACTGCCACTACAGACAGACGCCCCTGTCTTTAACTGTGATGTCTCAGTCAGACCTATGACACACAGACTAAAATATTAAACTCATATCAAGTAGGATAAGTAATACTTATGCATGGGGAAATCTGCAAAGAAATTCAAATGATAGCTCATCTGAATGACAAGCAATCCTTTCAGGAAATTGAGTTGTTAAAGGATTTGGGAACCTGAAAACCTTTGATAAACTCCAAACAAAATGTAGTCTTTGTAGCAAGGATCCCTGTGACGGAAATGGTTTTAGGCAACCCAAACACTTGCTGACCTGAGGAGGTTGTTGTCTTGTATTACAACAAATACTGTGTGTGTGCCATGCTGTGAGTCAGTGACCACAGGCAGAGGAATTCATTCTCCACTGTACAAAACAAATAGCTCCCAATTCAAAGGTTCCTGCACTAATATTCTGTTACCTGTATTGTGTTTTTGGCCAGTTAACATTAAAGCACACTAAAAAGGTACACTCCTGTCAATCAAAGTTGGTGACTGGGGTTTACGTATTTTATGCTGCAAGGTTCCACTCTACAACTAGTAATAGTGAAAAGAATACTATCTATTTTCAGACTTGGTCAGCTGGTCTATTGGGTTCTCTCCAGGCCCTGACTAGAGCGCACAGCAGTTGATTGAAAACCAGAGGAGTCTGTTCTACTCCTCGATGTAGCCTTCTCTCTTAACACCTACTTACGTAGTCTTAACACTGAAACTTCCTCTTATTAGAAGAATCACCTGCTCACTATGCGACCTACAGATAGTTTGGTGTCTTTTTGAACACAGATACATGTATGCATGAAATAGAAGTCAACCAACATCTTCAGCATTGATCTACATGATCATACATTAAATCATTACTTAACTAAGTGAATAGAAACCAGGAATAACATCTGTAATTTTTTCAAAAAGCTTAAGTATTAGGAAACAAAAATCATTCCAATAAGCTCCAGAAACTTTGCATCTATTTGCACTTTAGCAAAAGAAATGTAGTTTGGCACATCATTTCTGAAGAAACAGTTGGTAATGAATATCAAACATGATGGATACAACCCAATACAATTATGTTGTTATTGCTCCTTTCTCAACTAAATCTGGGTATACCTTGAGGCAAAGAATAAATAATGCATGTGTGCAGTAAATACCAATTCTATCATATTGCTCAGAACCATGATCACAGATAATTAAGATACCTAAGGTCATTTATTTCATTGGTGGTAATTTGTCTACAGTCTCTCCATACCACTGCCTGTCTGAAAGATGGAGAGAGGTTAGACACTTTTAATTATATATGATTAAAAGCGCTTTACCAATAAAAAAAAGAAAAAAAAGAAAAACTAATTTAATGGTATCACACCTGGAAAGGTTGTTCTTGATTTGGTTCCAATCAGATTCTATTTAATTTGGCAGGTCATCATTAAAAAATGAATGAAAGGCAGCTATCACAAATTTAATTACCTAGTCCCCTAATCTTACAATAAAATGTTTTTTTTTTCTTTTTTAAAAACTTGTTTCTACCTGTTCTTTATCTGTGAATGTGTGTAACTTGCTGTCAGTCACTGGAATTAGATTTTTCCACATGAGACCATCTTGCGCTGCATATGCAAGATAGCATCTCCAAAGCTACCCAAATGAATGTGTTGGCTTAATGTTTAGCTAATGAGCAAAAAGCGTACCAGCAGACAATAACGTATCACTTTTTTCCTTCAGATTATTTCAACATATGGCAAGTTTTCTGGAGAGTATATTGGAGAGACACACAACCACACCAGGTTTTGAGGGTTGTATGGAAACATATTCCCCTTTTTCTGATCTCTACCCAGACTCTTAAACCGGTTTATTAACAATGCTCAGACAGCGTCCCCTGTGCTCCAAAGAGACCTGAATGTAAATATCTTACCTTCCATTGTTACGACAGACAAGCTAACATATAAAAACAAAATAACACAAGAATATAATGCTTTGATTGGTCATGGACATGACTTATCTCATCATGGGTCCAATAAAACAGAGTTGTACCACCTATTGTCATATGTGATGCTCTTTAGCTCATTATAACGAACAAATGTCGGACCAGGTGCTTTATTGGCTGATATTGTTTAGTTTGAAAAGGCAATTAGATGTCTTTATATGATTCAAGCTCATAATGAGAGTAGCTCAATTGTCCTGCTGCCTGTTTCCTCACATACTAAGCATACTGGCACTCAGAAAACTGCTCATCTCTGTCTGGCCCAATTGACTGATGGATTTCCAAACTCTGCATCAGCCAAAGCTATTAAGTGGTCTGCTGGAGCGAAATGACTTTACTGTTCCCAGAGTGCAACATTAGGATCAGCAATTGCTGCCGGCTATTGTCTAGGGCCACTGTGACAAAGTTAATTTCTTGCCAGGCAAGCACAAACATGTATGCCGTAACAGACAATGAATAACTCAGATTCTCAACAGATTCATCTTTTTTTATCTATATTTGCTTTAAGCAAATATTTTGGTCACATGAGTCACCCTTACCAAATGTGTTTTCAACAAGAAAACCAAATGAATAGCTTGTTAGTTTTGTTACAAGGTTTCGTTAAGGTAATAGACCAATGTTAGCCACTGTGTAATACAATAAGTACCCTAATGGATTACCCATTCAGTATCTCAAAGTGAGGAATAATACAAAACTTGCATTGTTAAATTTACAGTTGCAATCTGTTGTCAAAAAGTACAAAAAAAACTAAATTATTCCAGGTTATAACAGTGTTAGGAGATAAATCCTCTGTTTATTAATGGTGATACACTCAATGTTCCAAGCCTCTTGTGGCGACTGAGTGACTCGAGTTTGCCTGCCATGGTCAGACAAACACAGAGCTCATTTCCCATTCCAGAGATTTGGCTGTGGCTATTATCCCTACAAGGACCAGTGACGGTGCAGTGTACATGCACTACACATGCAGTATAATGCCGCCACTAAACATTGCAAACAGCAGGTGTAAGAAAGCAATGACTAATGTAAGCTTCGTGCAAATATGTAAAAAAAAAAAAAAAAAAAAGAATCTGTGCCCTCAATGCTGACAACATTGCTTGTATGCAATCACTCAGTACTGTTGAGAGTAGATGATTTGTGATTTCTTTTTGTCCTTAATGTGCTAAAATCTGCAAATGTCAGAATGCATTCAACATTTACACATTCTTTAGTCTGCATATCATTTTTAGTCAGTCCACAGAAACATAACTGGACATTTGCCTAATTTTTAAATCAAATGTGTAGTAGTATATCATCAAGATTTGAAACACACTAGATTACAGTGTTAAATTACCTTAACTATCCCTTAACTAAAGGATGCATAAAACAGACTCTGAAGCTGGATTTGTGACAGAACTGACAACCGGAGTCATGCTGTAGATACCTGGGACAGATGTTTTGGCTTATACAGTAACGAGAAAAAGTAAGTGACACAAAGCAATTGCCTGGTTTTCTGCATCGATTGTTCTGATTGGACTCTGATACAGCCAAAAAAAGAACATTTATATATATTTATATCCCCAGGGGAAATTGTTTACATAGTTCCATTCATTTTGCATTTCAGAGCAATTGCAATACCCTGTCTCATTATTAAATGAAACGATTTTATTTGAATGTAGAGTTTACATTAACTCATTCACTTTGGTAGAGAGCAAAGCAGAGGTTTCTGCAGTGAAGTTGACTAATGACAATGACAATTTTGTTTTACTTCAAAATACTGGAGTACTGACTCCATCTTTTGTTATTTTCTTCTTGTCTTTACTCTTAACACTCTTAACATCACCAGAAGCTTGCAAGGGAAAATGCAAATAGCCAAAGATCTTACATTCCCTCCTAAAATACAGACACCATAACCATTAAGACAGAGCTATAAATCCAGAAACCAGTGAATTCTGAAGCCACATGCAAACAATGTTCCTCTTTGGGGTGGCTTAACCAACTAAAACACTGAACAGAAAATTTAAAGAAACATCAGCTTGATCTGTTGCCATGTCACATGTACACAATAATTGTGACAGTTTATCAGTTACCTGAGTAAAATGCCTGTGTTATTGGACCATTTATACAATTACAAAATGAAAAAATCTAAAAAAAATTAAAAAGCTTTCATATGTGGTGATTATGTTTAAAGATTTTTGACCTTGCCCAACAGAACAATACACATGTTCAGCATAATCCCAAGACCATACACTATGCTCTCTTTACTGGCCTATTTCAGAAGCAAAAATGTAAACGTAATTACACCTGTAGCATATCTGCTATAACTTCAGTTTTGCTTTATTTGCTTTTAAGCTTGTAACTTGGACTTGTGATAGTATTAAGTACCTCTATGGCTAAAACTAAAGTATTTAACTGGGGCAAACTGTCAAGAGTTATTAGTCATATCTTGTTTTCTCCCCTCCATTGTAGTGAGTGGGGTCTAACTCGAGTGCCTCTTTGTCTGGGGACCTTATCTGCTGCGAAGCACCAAGCTCTGTGCTGCTGTCTCTATTGGCATGGTGATGTAGGAAAGGCCTGCCATCCCAGATAAACCTCCCTCTGTTCTTCCAGTAGCCCAGCAGGCTTCTTATTTGCTAAAGGTGTCACAGAAAATGTTCCTATAGCCATTAGACTTTAGCGCTGCTGGTGACATGCTGGCAGCTCTGACGGGAAATGAGTGAAGATGGGGGAGATGGAGACAGACAAGACAGAATGAGGGGGAAAATGTACACTTGGATGGCTACCAAAATATAAAACTTACCATGTTACGGAAATGAGTGGTAAAAGTTATTGTATTTTCAAACACACATGTAAAATACATCAATCTGCCAAAACAAAAAAAACACTGGCTAATCACTAGACACTGCTCACTTAGAAACACATTACAAGCAAAACTCCATAAAAAGTGCACAGAGGTAGTCAAGAATGGAAATGCTGCATGTAATGATTAAGGTACACCTGAAGAAAAAAAAATCCAAAAATGAAAGAGAGGCAGGCAGGTTGTAGTAACCACACTATAATGATGGTTGTTGTTGCTGCTGCTCCAAAACTGTCACCAGGGGATAAACCTTGTTATGCTGAATATTCAGCAGCCATACTGTTTCCAGGTGGCAAGAGATTGGGTACAAGGGGGCATAATTGAATGCACAACAGCAAGTAGTCTGACAAACACATACAATTTGTAGTTTTTAACTTCCACATGAATAACAAGCAGAGTTTGCCTTTTGCGAAAAATGAATCAAAATAAATGTGGGTCATGTGAAGACACAAGACCCTAAACATGGAATTATTGATTTTCAAACCCCTTAATGCACTTAATGAGCCTAATATTTTCTAAAATATGCTAATTTCAGAACAAAACAATTAGATATTCAATTTATTATGCTGATAAGAATAAGTAAAAGAAGAAAATATCAACATTTGAGAAAAATTTGTTTGCTATTTTTGCATGAAAATTACTTCAATGACTAATTACTTAGTCAACTAACTAACTAACTAACTAACTAACTAACTAACTAACTAACTAAAGTCAAATTTCTACCATTTTTTGTAATTTCTTTAGGGCCAGAATACAAAAATATATCACTGTAAAATATTTATATCAGGTGTCTAAGTAAAGAAGATTTAAAATGTACCTCTGAGCCCATATTTTCTCCACTATACAAGAACTGTCCCATGTGTGGGTACCGAGAACAATGTTAAAGTGGGGACAAACAACAACCACACCACCTTGTCAGGCAGGAAGCAGGACACCAAACTGGCAGATTAGACCACCTGGCCCTGACAGACTGTCATCCTATTTATATCCAGGACAATAATTTACACCACGACTGCCCAGTAGCAAAGAGACAGAGATCCAGGAGGAGGCAGCTCTGTGTGACATTCACATGGCAAAAAAAAAAAAAAACGAGTATTGATTATGACCTCCTGCCTCCTTTTACTCCTGCAAGGCTTTCCCAAAAGAGTGAACTAATGACACTGTCCTCCTCTGCTACTGTATGCTCGTTTGCTCCTCAGCTACGATAATAAAAGTTCAGTGTGTAAGTTATACAGTACTGTGTTTCTATGTCTATGTACTAGCATCACTTTGATTGTTTTATAAAAAAAAAAAAAAATGTTAAAATTAAAATTGTATGGATTTGTGTGACAGTGATCCAAGGTCACTGGAAAGTCACATTTTACAATAGTGACTTGATGTAAAACAAAAAAACTGACAATAGCTGTGTGTTCTATATACTGTAACTTCTTTATGGGGCTGCAATAAGGCCTTTAATTAAGCTCAAGCCAGAGTCAGAATTCTAATGTTGTCAAAGTTTTTTAGGAGTAAATTGTAAGAAGCAAGTTAACAGGACAAGCAGCTGCGCATCTAGTGTTAATGGCTGCTGAGTAAACGTGGACATGAACAGAAATGTATTATATTATACCTGCTCTGCAAGCACTGCTGAATTCTAAATTTGTAATATCGCTGTTTTACTATTAACCGCACTGCAATTAAACCAGGCAACGAGTTGTTTAAACTAAAAACCCCAAAAGAGCTCTATTTTTTCGCTCCTGCTGGCGCTGACATTTTTCCATTAGTGGCACGAGCGTGTAATTTGGTGGCACAAATATTTCATTTCAGAGAGCATTTCACACAGTAATGAACATGTCACCAAGTGAAATTAATGTGTCACTGTGTTTAACAGATCCAATAAAAGTAAAGAATTAAAATCACTCAGAAATTACACATCAGACCCATTATCACATTCATACAACCCTGGTGACAGTTTATTTTGTTGTTATTCAACTCTGAGATATACAAACCAAATGTTATGAACTTTGCAATCTCACTTCAAGCTACAATATAGATCTTCTTCATATGAAGATCACACAGCCCTGCATTGTTGCCAAAGCCTGCAACTTTGACTGAGCTCTAATTTTCTGTTGCAACCATGGGACAGGAAGCTATATTTTTAATCTATTTTTTAAAAAGGAAAGAAAATGACAAACACTGCTGTGAAATAAAGTGTGATTTTCCTCTGAAAATATTTATGATTCACAGATTCAGGTGTTATCTCTCTTCACAAATACAGACTAACAATAGAGAAAGTTCAATGATTACGTAAAGATAGTGTCTGTAATAAGAAACAAGGTATAAAACATGTTGAGATCTAGCATTGTGGGGGTGATATCAACTAAAAACCTATGCTATAGATACCTTTGACAACACTCATAAATTCATGTTCAAGCTCACCTACGTGAACACCTAATATCCAATTTTTTCAAGCTAAACAAAAACCACAATTTAAGAACAAGTTATGGTTTGTACAGTGTGTTATGTGTCAGACTATTTCTTAGAGAAATTAGGTTTAACAAATGACGTACAGTGTAACTACTCAGATGTGTGTTGATTCATACTTTTCAGATGGACACAAATTAATCGACTCAACTAACCATAAGAAAGAAAATATTTCCCAAAATGACCATGATTTCTATTTTTCTTCACACAATGATGTTTGTCTACAGTGTGTGATTACTCTCAAACATGCTGAAAGCCACCTGTCCGGTGTTTCTGTGACGGAGGGGCAGCCTGCACTCACATTCCTTTTCCATTTACTGTTAAAGATGGAGCTCCTTGAACTTTGCCTTGATGAGAGCAAAAATATCTAAAGCATGAAACTGGGAAAAATGTTACTGATTGTCAGGAATGTCGATTGAAAAATCTAAAATTATAAATACTGTAGAGTAATAGAGTGTTGAGTGTGTGTAGGTGCTTCAACAGCCATTTCAGCCTACTAGATATCCATTGCCCATAGCCTTCTTTTTGAAACAAAAGGCTGGAGGCAGAGATGAGAAGATATTGTAATTAGCTACCACATCACACAACTGTTGCTGTGGAAAACGCAGGAGAAAAAGACATGAAATCTTTTCCATGATGTGTTCATTAAAGTAGTGACTATACTGCTCTTATAGCTGTTTGAGAGTGGGTTCAACTTTTTAAAAATTGACTACATGAGAAGATAAAACACATTTTTATAAAACAATGATATACGAAGTAAGGAAAGTTAGTCTTGATCATATGTGAAGTTACAGCGTTCGCTAAAATCCTGTGAGAACAGGAAACACTTGTGTGCTCTAGGGTAAAAAAAAACAAACGTTTGCAACAGCTTGTAGTTTTCATAAACAGTGGAATTTGCGCTTAAAAAATAGAAAAAGAAACAAGGCACTTATTCTAAGGGAGATCCTACATAGAGAAGCGCAGACAAGCTACATAGGAAAAAGGAGGTAAAATAACCCTACAGCAAACAGCTGTACCTGTCCAGCTGAAACAGCATGTCCCTTCATCTGTCCGTCAATTTCAACAATATGTCTATTGTTTTTTCTTCCATCATTCCAAAAGCATTAACACAAATTCTCATTGAAGCGGGTAATATGGCAAAAAAAGCATACTGCTACTTATTTTAGGCAGCATGATGATTCACGATTTTAATCACAGTTATTTTTCATGTTGGCTTTAAAGACCTTTTTGTTACTGAATTTTCCAATTGAATTATTTCCATATTTAATAAAATACAGACTAACAAGGTAACAGAAAAAATAATAACTTACAAGTTTTGAATTAAAAAAATGGACAGACTCAATTAAGGTTCGAAAGTGCACCTAGAACATGAATCAGCTATTGTAGCTAAGAAACCTGACGTTTGAGACTTTTTAGCGCCATTTTGAATTTGTCCAAACCAGTCACACCACTTTAATTGTTCAAAAGCTAACATGGTCATATCACACACACACCCGACATTCTCGATGAATTCTTACATTTTTCTTACACCTCCTCATTGCCAAAAAATAAAAAAATAACAGCAGCCACCTGTGCATAAGAAAATTGCACTCGTTTTTCAACAACATATTAAATACCAATGCAATCACAGCCACTTCTAGGCTCTGTATTTTATGCATTTAGGCAAAAATGCCCTACTTTGGATATTTATGGAGGCAAAGGTGCAAAATTTACAGCGTGCACTATTTTGATATTGAAAAAATGCAGTCCTCAGTACACAGTCTATAGATCAGTTTGGGTGGGTGATATCAAGTTTGTATGTTTTAGTACAGGCAAACCTTTTGATAAGTCAGGCCCTCAGTGTTTGTCCAAACATTGATTATTGATTTCCAAAAAGGGCCTTTTTCCAGCTTATCATCAGTGTCTTGTTGTGTTGTTAAATTTAGAAACAGACAGCGAACAGAAGCAGAGCACAGTAGACATTCTCGTGTCATTACATTTGCTACAAAAATGAAATTGCTTCTGTAAATTAGTTTTATTTGTAACTTTTAGGAGACAGGGTTGGAAAGCCAGGAAAGTTTAAAATGCCTTTAAAAGACCTTTTCATTAAATTATCATTCAATTAAATGTAGGATAATTATGATGATCCTTTGCAGTTACTCTAACACACCTTAATGCATGCTTTTACCTTTTTACAGTACCGAATTCAAACACAGACCTTGTAGAAAAATGCACATAGCACTTGACAGAAAATGACTCCATGAGTATGTTAAGTTAGGAATTGACAGTGATTTGTCCTAGTGTGTGCCCTGTAAGTGAATAACAGGTAATATCCTCTCCATTAGAGACAAGCAGTAGTATGTGGGCTACTCTCAAATGTCAAATAACTGTTCTCAGTAATAGGTAAAAAAGTTGATCTCTGGTTCTGTGTGTGTGGCCAAAACACCATCTCATATTGAGCTGCTCTTAGCAAAAAATCTGAAACAATGGCATCAGTATTTTAAATATAATATAGATGAAAGAGAAGAGGAAAAAACTCTTATCTCATCCTACAGCTGGCTCTAGTGGGTGTTTTCAAAGACAACAGAACAGTGACAAAAGGATTCTTACTGTGATGGGAAACCCTCAAGTGACAGTATAAAGAAACTCTGTGCTCTAATCAAATCGTTCACCTTGAAAGTTCTTTCCTAGAAGCTCCAATGATGGACATTCTTCTGTGTCCAGAAACTGGAGCTTTGACCCATTTGCTTTAACATTGGGTATTAAGTTAGGACATTATACTGTCTACCAAGTATCACACGTAAATCTAGCATGCCTATATTAGAATGAGGACATGATCAGGAACCAGCCATTACTTCAATTCAGGATTTCACTTTCTTTTCATATGATGACATAAAAGCTGGATTTGGGGTAAACATTCAGTGAGCGCCACTGGAGATAACTGCAGGGTGTCACTTGTAAGAAAAGCTACAAAAACTTCGTTTGGACAATTTCCCATTCTGGGTAAGGGCATAAAGTGAAAACGCCAAAACAAAATCATGGGCTATGACAGACCATGGCACAAGGTCAATTTCATTCCATAAATTGCTAAATTAACAACAGCATAAATCATGTCACATAACACATTGAGCAGCTGAACATGCTTGTTGCTTAGCAATGTCACACTTTCTGTCAGCTCTTTTATTACATGTGTTTCTAGTCGTTAAATCTGACCTGCAGTCTATGTGCCATTGTTTTATGTCATTGTTTTATTCTTTTTATTAACATAAGTAAAACTAAGTTTAACATATTCTGCCATAGTAAGAGTACTTTTATTTGAGTAAAATAAATTAGCCTTGTGCATCTGCAGTTAGGAAAGAATATTCCAGCTACTGTGCAAATAAGCCTGATTGTGTGCTTATGAGACACAGCTCATATGGAGTCCACTGAATCTGTCACAATCGGAATCCAAATTACACCACATGGGCTTAGGTGATTGAGAGGAAATCGTGCAGGATTTCAACATTATAAGTTGGACAGTTAAGTAAGTAAGAACTTAACTAAAATAGTTATTTAAACGTCAGAGTTCATCTGCTCAGTGTAGATTGCTGACCATGCATTCTATAAATTAGGTTATAGTTTAACAAGATGTAATGTTGATGTGGAAATTCCTAAATTTAAACAGAGGATAGATAATTATGCCACGGACAGAAAAATACACTGCAATATATTCAAATGAGCAGGGCTCTAATTTGTGCGTGTTCCCCAATGTAGACACAGAATACAGTTGAGGAAAGCTATTTGACATGCACCCCACATCTACAGTAGTTAGTAGTTCTTAGGCAACAGGCAATTAGTGGAGATACCGCCTCTGTTATCTGGGACTAAATCTGAAGGCAGATTCCAGTATTAATAGCTTAAAAGACAAGCAGCACCTGAGCCTAGGGGACAATAAAGCACAGTAGATACCCTGCAAGCAAAATACTTTAAGCTCTGTTTTACACCCTTTTTATTAGATAGTACTCTACCAAAGGCCATTTTGGTTTGAATTGAACTGCTTCACATCGTTCACAAAACATTATGACATCAAACTATAACTATGTGACAGCTGTTTGTATAGGTACTCATTGTAAATGTCAGTTTACAGGTGACTTACACAACAAAAACATGACTTAAATTTGAATTTAATATTCAATCAATTTAGGTTTTGTTCTCAGAACTGGTTTCCTGTCAGTATGCGGTTAATGAACACTGTGCTTTAAAGAGGTGTTAGATTTTAAAATTAATTCATTATTGGAGAAAGGAAACTAGAGAAAGTAAGTAGACAAAGAAATACTGACCATGTAAATGTGATACAGCTTGAAGTGTTCTAAGAGCCATGCTGATAAAGAAAACATTCACTGAATACATCAGTGATGGATTACTTTATTTGAACAGCATGGGTCTTATACATCATGGAGATCATACCTGTGATGTTGCAAACATAGAGCAGCTTCTCTCAAGGAGCAGACCACCTTGCTCTGGCCAAGATCATGTTGCAGTAACTTGGCTTGAAGCCTGCAAAACACATCAGAAACAAAATATTTCACCCCTATATTCATAATTCTCAGCTTTTTGGATGCTAAAGTGAAGCCTGAGGCTCTAATCATAGCCCTTTTGTAGCAGCCTGGAGCAGCTTTTGTAATTGTTTTCCATGAGAGTTAACTGTTTTGCTTGTTGCTTGTACTGTGCTCCTGGTATTTCTCTGCTCTGTGTTTTGTGTTTTTTCAGGAGCACCCTGAACGCCTCCAGTTGGAAACACTTCACCTCAGAGTAGAAAAGCACCCAATGTTATTTGTGGTTTTTTTTTTTACACGGTCCAATGAGATGAATTGAGAGGCCTCACAACTGACAGTAGACTGCCAAATTGCCCCTGACTCGTCCAAAAATAAGCCTTGAAGCGACATCATCCAGGTGAAGCTTCTGGACTAGCTGATGTACTCTGTGATCACTCTTTTTTAATAGTCTCATGTACCATCAGAGAGAACACTTTTAGCAGGTTGTTTGGCTCTGGTTCTTTTTGTGCATAGCACAATACCGGGCCATTCTGTGGCTGATATTGTCTGGACTGGATAAGCAGGTAGATTAGCTTTTAGTATGGAACTTAGCATTGTAATATTATTGCACTAATTTGTTGCCTATCTAGACAGCTTTGAGATAGAGGAGAAGCTTATGGCCAATGCGATTAACTTTCTAAAGCTGTGGAATTAGACCTCAGAGGAATACAAGGACATAAACCACTGTCTTTGCATTTTAAGCTTTTATCCAGGGCTTCTATGTTTCTGTTTCATCTTCTTTACCTGTACCCTGTGGCAAAATGTCCATTCTCCAATGTGAAGGCCACCGATGAAGAGCTGAATGCTGCATTAGAGGTCAGAACATTTTAGTGAAAAACTTTAACACAATAGACTATACAGGACTGTCCAAACATAAGTAAATAAGAATCTTATTCCTCAAAGAAATGTTTCTATTCACAGTGTTCACTAATTAAAGCCAAAGATAACACTCAGTAACTCTACAGGCCACTGCACAGCTATTTACCGCAGTGTGAGAGCAGGAGAACAATGGCAACACAAACTCCCATAGAGGCAGTAGGAAGTGGATCTTGTCAGGGGATTAAAAACAGGGTAACATTTTCTTTTCTTCTTTGGTGCTTTACCACTGTGGCTACTTATCCAATGAATGAAAGCTTGAGTCACACAAATATGAAACTGCTTCTTCAGATGTCAATCAAATTATTAATGTTTGTACAGGGGGGCACGAATAGGTGTTTTGCTGACAGACAACAGACTTGTATGGCATTTTTTATCCCTGCCAGCTGATAAAGTAGTCTGATACTGTCATTTTTTAACTTCATTCATTTCTTTTTTCATTTTGTCCTAATCAATCAATTCTAGCTAATTTAACAGCTAATTGAACATTCTTCACATTGATCAAAATAATATATTGATTCTAAGAGATTTGGCACTGTAAAAGTGTTTGGTTCAGATGGATAGTTTTATAAAAAGGACCCCAATCGATGCAACAGAACCAGAGATATTGCTTTTTTAACATTGTTCTCCTTTGTCAAAACTTGACATCAGCATTTCCAACAATTCAACTCCATCAGAAAACTTTGTTCAGAGATTCAGGTGCGGTATGCCAACAGCAGCTACTGTAGCCTTGAGCCACTAGCCTCAAGGTCTCAAGAGCATAGTACTGATCCCTTTTTTTCCTAACTCCACACACCAAAATATCTTTTTACTTTTCAAACTTCCAATAACAGCTTCCTCTGGATTCACAAAAGATTTTTATACAAGTGGACTAAAAACAACTTTGTGCAGCTACAGCTAACTTATAATTTTTTTTTCTATCCCTGTTTTTACCATTACCTATATAAATCCACTTGAACTGCTGAAAAATTCAGATATATGATAGTGGCATTTCAGAGGTCTGGAACAAGGTGACTGAAGATTATTGCAAAATCCACAAAAAATCTCCTGCCTCTTGTGTTGTTTATGGTGTACTCAGCAGCATCACTACTTTTGCACACTGTATTATAGGAACTGATCAACACTGAAAACCTACACTGAGACATTCCTCTGACCAGGGTCATTATAGGATGACTCTGCCCCTAGCCAAAACTCTGGCTATGCCCATGTCCACCCACACCTACTTCAACATCCTGCTCACACTTGCAGAGAAACCATTAACAGTAATGAGAATCGATGGTGGTGTTAAAAGTATTGGCAGTCCAGCCCAGAAGCTGCTCTCAATGCCATCTTTATTAGTCTAGAAAAAAGAGTGCTACTCTCTAGTCTGCCAGCCCTAAATAGGAGCGCATTGATCAGAAGGTCAAGCCAGGCTGAATCCAGCCCTTTAATTGGCTGTGCCATTCTCTTTTGTCATTCACTTCTTATTCCAACAGCTGTCAGTCGCCTCTCCGGTAAACCAAGGTCACCATCAAACATGGCGGTTCACACAAAGACAGAGGTTAAGGCTCGGACAGAGTACTTCTTATGCAAGAGGAAGAAAAAACTGAAAGCGCAGAGTGAATTATGAAGTCATACTCATCTTAATCAGTTGAGAGCAAGCGAGAACTCCACACATTCTGGTGTCTCTCAGTAAATGAAGCATACATTTTAATCCTTTCACTGTAGCCAAATGCATCTCTTGAATTCAGCTCGAGAGGTGTCCCTTCATCGGAACAATACAGATTCCACACAGTTCTTTAATGCCTTCTTAAAAAACACATTAGTTTCTCATGGTTCTCCCCCAGTAGTGACTTAATCTACACTACAGTAACTTTAAAGTTTATAAGCCTCTCTCAGACATGCACTCGTTTAAATTAATCTGACGGCATCTAAACATCTTGGCATTGTGTATGAAGTGTAAAAGTCGCAAAGTCTGAACTTTGTGCAGTCACATTCATCAATGATTTGTGCATGTTTAAAAACTGATCATCTGAAACGAAAAGTTGTCAACAGAAAAACTGAGATCAGAATGTAAAGGAGAAAACGTTGCAGCTATTGGAACATTTCAAATTAAATGCACAGTTGGACCGCTTAGTCTTGTCTGTTTTCGACCATAGCATTTTACGGGCTTCTGTGGCCTGTATTAATGAAAATGAAAACCCCATCAAATGTTTAAGTTAATGTTTAAAGTCACTATTGGAGGGAACTCACATTATTGATGTAAAATATGCAGAGAGAAAGAGCACCAACGTCAGCATAAAGGTCAGCAACAGACTCTAACACACTACAAAGATAAGAGGTGCAAGTCCAGTCAGCACAGGCCTGAGACTAAAATAATTTCACCTTCAGAGTACACTGGTAGCCAAATGTTTTTTGCGCATGCATGCCACATAAACACAATGTTGTTTGGAGTCCAGCTGTGGGTATGTCTGAATGAAACCATGAGATGCATTAAGTGACCAATGTCTGAATGACAGGAAGCCATCAACTAAGCAGAGTGATGAGGGCAGAAGTATAACATATCCCGTGTCTGAAAAGGCCTTTAGTTTGCCAATTCGCATTTCACCACCACTGTCCACCTAAACACTAGCTGGATTTAGTGCTGTGGCTGATTGCTCTATAGCCTTCATATATTACAGATGTTAATAAATGCAATTTACTGCACATTTTAAATGCTTGAGAAAACATTTACGTCTATACAGTACATAGCAAACCAGCACGTGAGCAGAAAACTAGTACAACAGGGGAATAAGTTTTATGGACAGTTGACAGTTGAGGATTTGCCAAAATGGACTCTGTCAGTTCCCAAAATATATTTCCATGATAAGTTCCACCTTACAGTGCATTTTTTCTTACTGAACAGCCATTTTTGCAGCCAAAAGTAAACAAGAGTAGAAAAATACAGTGCCATACTAGTTATGACAGATTTCTGACAAATACTGAATACTGTATTAAGACAGCTAATGAAGAAAACCTGATGACAATAAGCTTTAAATAATGAATCAATCTTATTCTCTTTATATGGATTGCTAGTAAAGACGCTTTAAAGCTTTTATAAAGCTACAGTTAACAAAAGCACAGAGTCACTGCCTGGAATGAGCCAACAGCGCACAGCCTCTGTGTACATTATGCTGGAAAAGCAGATAAATGCAATTCCTCATTAGGTCTAATTACTATTACTAATTATGAGTATTAAAAGAAGAATACAGAAGTGCCAAGCTTATGAATTACAGGGTTTTATCCTACATGCATTTATGTCAACAACTTACTTAGAAAATCTATTAATGTTAAAATTATATATCAGAATATTTATTGTTCAGTGTTAAAAGGTTTACTAAATAAACAGTATTAATGAAAAGCCTTTTTTTAAATTTACTTTTAAACTAATCATATTAAAAAGACATAAAACCTAAACTATACCAACCCAAAAACAGGGATAACAATTCCTATGTTAGTTCTTGTTGAACCTTTGATTCCAGCACTAGCTCTTGAGGAGGAAAACCAGTCAAATCCTTTCACACATTATTCCAGATGTCTGGCTGCTTCAGAAATGCAGCCATGTCAGAACTGTATCCTGGCTTCAGAGCAAGAGTCATTTCAAATGTCTTGGCAGCTAATCAGTTGGTATCTTTCATCAAGTCACAGTGACAGGGCCAAGCCTATTGTTACAACATCTACCAGGGTAAGATTGTGTTTCACTTGTATGGTCTTTAGAAGCTTCAGTGTTTAATAGGTTTCAGAGCAATCACATAAATAAATACAGTGTGTGGAATATGTCTGGCTACCAGCCTGCTGCAGATTTTTCCTGGATGTAAGAAGAGTAAATAAATAAGTGAACATACTACTCTGCATAAAGCATTCTCAGAAAAAATATGTGTAATAAGACAGACAGGAGCCAACGTATAAAAGCCTGTAAAGATGTAAAGATGATACATGGGTTTGGGAACCATTGCAAAATCTAATTACAGTTCCTGTTTTCTTGAAATATGTAGATGTCATTCATACAGGACACGATAGCCAAAAGTAGTGTGTAATGATGTTGTGACCACTTTTCGCTATAATCGAAGTCTCCCAGCTCTTCACTACAACAGGAGATTTGGTTCAATCACTAAAATTATAACCCATCATCAGCACAGCCTGATTAAAAGTGTGGCTTTCATCATTATGAAAAATATGTCATTTGTGAAAGTCACTGCCCTGCCCAAAAGGCTTTAACTGAGGTCATCCTCTGATGATCAGGTAATTAGTGCAGAACAAAGAGTAAAGTACAAGTCACACTGTTCAGCTCATGAATTTCAAAAGTCATGCATGTTTGAAAACTGATAATTTTTGGGTATGATGAACACAACACTATTTCCTCCGCTGGATTAACATGAAAGTACATCCACCCCTCGACTTGTCAATGTCATAGCAGCTTCCAGACTTACTGGGGTATGAAATTAATCTACTTCCCAGCCTTCAGAGACTTCACATATGATCAACGTCCACGGTGATCTGATGAGGAGATTTATCCTAAAGCCGAAAGCCAGATAGCCAAAATGACTTGACCACAAGAAGTGATATTGTAGTGAAGTAGTCAGACAACAGCAACTCAGTCTGCCTGGGGTTAAATCAGGCTGTCTACAAAGGTCTGTGCTTAGGGCTAAATGGCTATTAAACACTGGGTTATGTCTAGAAAGCAAAACCAATGCAATGTACTCACATTTATCTTGGGTGTACACTGCATGGTCACTGAAATTTTCAGTTATCTTTCATGTTACATAGAGTCAGGTTCCTAAGTTTTGGAACAATGATATGCATTCTGGCATTTGTCCTCTGTACACCACCACACAGAATAGGAAATGCAACATTAAATCAGAGTGAAAGTCAAAAAATAGCTGTATTTCTGAAAAACTGAAAATCGTAACTTCGCTTATGTCTTGTTGAGTTTTTCCTTTCAAATTCAATGTGGTGGTATATAGAGTCCAAATGTAAAAATTGTTTTCTATTGTTCTATACTATACACAAACCTACAGCACATCCCCTGTGGCACTTGGAGTAATAGTGAGTCCACTGTTCTACTTTTTAAGCCTCCTGAGAAGTGTTAATGCTCCCATACTGTCATTTAAGCTAGTTTATTTTTATATCGATGCTTAAACTTACAAAATAGATTTATTTTTAACAGCTATTTCAGAGAAGTGGAACAGAAGGTAACATAACCCTTCTGCGAGGTGATTCTAATTAAGTTACTAATGTCTTCATCTGCACATCAACTTTCCAATCACTTCTACCCTCACATGGAAATAAGACTTAGCCTGACAGTGAATACATTTTAGTGTTTTTGTCACAGATAAACGCTCAATAAAAAAATTATATTGTGCCTTGCTGACAAAAACAAAAATGTTCTACTTGGTAATCTGCTTTTATTTTAAATACTGAGAACTGGTAGCAAGAAGCTGTATTAACCTGAAATGTTATGATGAATAATCCATTTTAGGTTTGGAAAAAAAGATGTCATTTTACACATCACACACTGCATGTTTAGAATACTCTTAAACTACTTCTGATGGTTAAAACCTAAATCTGGACTTTGCAAACGGTACTGCCACAATGTTTAACTATATAAAAACCTCAGGATCTAAGACTGTATTATGTATTATTAATGAAGGCTCTGTTATATTTTCTTAATATATTTTTCAGAAAACACATCTTGACAAATTCAAATGAAGTGTGCCCTATACAGACAAGAATATTACACAAAACAATTAGACAAGACAATTACACAAGAAAATTTTAATAGCATATATTATCTGATCCTGAACAATGATCTCAGTTTGATGAAGTAAAACTACTACAGTAAAGTAATGAAAATGAAAACATGACAGTGGTATTATCAAGTTCAGTTTCATCATAATTTTGTGAAATGAACTAACTACACTTAGTTCAAAAATATAGCCCATGAATTAATTTCTACATATTATTTTGTTATATATTGATTTCACTGTTCTAGTGAAGTAAAGTAAAGTAAAAATTTACATTTGATGTTTTATAGCAGCTCGGTACTGTATGCACAGTATACACACTACAAGTTTATTGATTCAATCAGATGGCCCCCTCCCACCGCCTGCCTCTTCTGATCCAGCTCCCACATTCCCTTGAGGGTCAATAAAACATCTCATAATGAGAAATGTCACCTTTCCTCACCAAAAGTGGGAGAAAACAATTTGGTTCAGAACATGGAAACATTCTCAAAATGGTGCCATTCACTGAGCTAAATTTAGTAAGATGGCCTCAGGCAGGAAAGTCTAGTCAGACAGATTTAGCAGATGAAATCAAAATAAGCAGAGTCTTAGATTTATAACAAACAAATAAATTAGAGCATAAACATCACCTATTAATAGTCCAATGAAAGGATCACTCTGGGTAATCATTTAGGCAATATTCAAATCACATGGAAGGATATTACAACACTGATTCGAGTATAAAGGAGAAAAGTTTTCAGCTTTTTTCTACAAAATTAATTAGAGCAGGAAAAAACAGCTAATAAATACCAGGTGTGCCAGCTGATTGCATTAATTAGGCTGAAGATGTCAGAGGCCTAAAGTGCTTCTAAGAGCTTGTTAATAACCAAAGAGAATACTGGGACATCCTATTTCTTAATGAAGAAAATGCCATCAGCAGATATAAACCTTGGCCTACACTCGCAGCTAAGGAAGTGGAGTTGTTTACATAGATTTAAGAACAGTGGAACTGACATTTATTTTTTTGTTTGGCCTGTGACATGGCCAGCCTAATTAATGCAACTGAGTAAGCGAGCAGCACGCACCAGCACTTCTTAGCTTTTTAACCCTTGCTGTAAGGTTTAAAGGAAAATGTTTTCTGGAGTAACACTACTCTTACATGTAAGAATAGCATGATTCAAGTTTTGGTCTGTTCTCCTAATCTGAAAGAGTGAAGACAACTGAAGACACTAAATTGTTTTCACCAACTTTACAGTGTACAGATTTATCTTTGACAGTATGGAAAGAACACACCTTATAACTGAGGTCGAGTGAACACATCACAATGAACGACTGGTCAGTACTGACTAGACATTCTGGCTGAATAGAAATGTGAGCGGCAGGATGCAGTGTGTAAGATTTAGTGACATCTAGCAGGCATCGAGGAGCAATTTGTGGTATTGAGGTTACTTTAGATAATCATATTCTTCTTCGTCTTACAAATGGTGGCTGGAAGAGTGAACTGAAAAGCTGAATTACAAATTCAGGCTGAGATTTCCAAATGAAAACATGAAGTTCTCTAAAAACAAAGAAAACAAGAAAAGAAAACATGTCATTAACATTTCGACCTGTGTGAAATGGGACCCGCTCCCTATACAGACTTAAAAGCTAAAGCATTCTAGGCTAATAAAACTGCAATAATTCTTAACTTTCAGGTGATTACATACTAATAATAATATAATTATCAATGCTACAAGTCCATTTCTGCAAATAGTTCCCCAAATCTTACACAATGCACCATAAGCAGCTGATTAATTGACAAATCCCTTAAAACTGCACATTTAGCTAATGTATATCTGCATTAGCTATTAGAATCAAGAATCTACCACTCAGTGGAAAAACACTATTAGACTGTTACAATAAGGTTTTGACACCGTATCTCCTTCTCCAACATGAACAAAACAGATATTCATTAGCAGATTTTTTTTTTTTTTTTACAATAACAGCACTCTAGAGCTGTGTTACACCTCCAAAATGTCTTGTTATTCATATCTGCAAGCTGCTATAAAAGTCATTTTATTTTACACAGCAGAATTGTACATTTATCTGCTGTGGATCTGAACAGCTTTCAAGTACTGTAGTACTGCACAATAGTGATTAGGACACGTTATATGTGGGCTCTGAAAAGGAGGGACTGCCCACTACTCACAGAAATTTCAAGTAATAAAAACATTGACCATATGGTGGAGAGTGGGTGGGCTGTTATGGTAATGCATTTTAATAAACTCAATTAGGATTCCAGGAGAAAATAATAGATACATTTTGTCTTGTGTACAAAAAATAGGTCGATAGAGGAAGCATAATTTTACATAAATCATCAATAAATCTCCTTCTTTGCCCTTAGAGTCATGAATGTATAGTGTTCATGACAACATAAAACAGACTAGTAAATCTCTACACACACACACACACACACACACACACACACACACACACACACACACACACACACACACACACACACACACACCCCTATTCCATCCAACTATATAGGTCAATATTGGTTTAATTAAACCAAATTTTGCTTTTATTAACAAAATATCTACATAAGAGCTTTTGTAATTCCTACATATACTACATACTACAAGTAAGTTAAGTACAGTACAAAGCACACGTTACTCTCTTCTCAGTCATAGATCAAATTATTCTAAAGTAAGAATATTAACCTCAATTTTTATGCAGGGCAGTGTTTTGACTTCAAATGTAAAGTGAATGTACTTTGATACAAGCTGAGACCTGGGCACCCAGGGTTACCTTACTTCATCTCCATGAAAACAAACTGACAGATCTGTAGTGTAGTACATAGAAATGCAACTTAAATATAATAACAAAAAAAAATATTATTTCTCCGAACTTAAATCCTAATGAGATGCGGTGGCATGACCTTAAATGGGATATTCATGCTCAACAATCCTCCAAGCAGACCAAAATTCCTCAACAGTAATGTGAAAGATTCATTATCAGCTGGCACAACCAGTTAGGTTTAGAGGGCAGTTACTCTTTTCATATAGGGCAAGGCAGGTTTGGGCACCTTTTTTTCCCTTAATAAATTAAGTTAGTGTTTAAGTTTAACTTTAAGTGTGACAAATATTTTAATCTTGACTGCAAAAATTGACAATGACGCTGTATAGAGCGATGAGATGTCATTTAAACTGCAGAAAACAGCACAATGCTGCTACAATCATGACTGCATGGCATCATACGATGTAACAATATACTTCCTACTGTGTTGGACATGTAGAATCCCCCCTGCACTCACAGATTTGGTGTCACATTTTGTCTCTGTCCTGTACTTTCAATAAGTCAAGTGCAAATTGATCAAAGGAGCAGTAGATCAGGTAACACTGGCATAGATGCAGTTCTTGTTTGAGCAAAGCAAGGTCACGGAACCACATAGATGCTGGATCAATCAGGCGGGTAGATGAAGCACAACCTGCTGACATGACGAATATTGACACCTCTATTACATCTTGGTCCTGCAATCCTTATAATGATTAAATAACTCAGGTCCAAGTAGAAGGAGGCAGATCAACTTCTGAACCTAGACGTTCATATGATAAACGGAAGACACTTCACTGAAATACTGAACTCCAGAATATCACAGAATTAAACAACATCTCACAGTAGTCTGTGATTAAACAATTACTGGTTAATAATTAATAACTGACAAACACTTATGATAACCCTCTTACAAGAAATTCATATCACACCCAACTATTAATAACTGTCATTATTAAATATGTCTTTTTTAAATAAAACACAGATATTGTCAGTTATGCACAATGATATAAAACAGAGACAAGATGAATCTGCATATTCTTTCATTAGAGCTTAACATAGTCTAGTACAGTGGCTTGCCCCGGCCCCCTTGAACTTTTCCACATTTTGTCACATTACAGCCACAAACATGAATCAATTCTATTGGAATTCCACGTG
>JAUYWH010000002.1:16011757-16053374 GCA_034779795.1 Ctenopoma multispine
GGTCTGGGCTTCCCTACTTAGGCTGCTGCCCCCGCGACCCGACCTCGGATAAGCGGTTGATAATGGATGGATGGATGATGTCTGTACAGTAAATAAAAAGCAGCACTATTTACCTTTGCTTAGTAGGAAGACAAAAACAGGCGAAAACAACTAGCCTAGGTCTGTCTGGGGGTAGCAACTATCGGCACCTCCAAAGCTTAACGACTTGTAGAGAAACCTGTTTACACATTTAAAGGTGGTTATGTTTGTTTGTTTGTTATGTTTCTTCGCTGAGTGATTTCCTGAAGTTTTGTCATTACTGTCAAGTTTCCAGGAGTTCTATGGAAACATAAGAAACTCACACAAGAAATTGTCTGAATAAAAGCAAATATTCTAGTCTGCACAATGTTTGGACAGACTAATTATATACACAGTATGTTAATTAATGAGCTTTAGATGTGCGGGTGGGCAGACTTTGTTACCTTTGGATAGAGTTAAGCTGTTTCGCCCTGTTTACATTCTTCCTGCAAAGCCAAGTTGACCTCATGCTTCAGCAGGGATGGGTGGCAGGATGCTCTGTGATGTGTAATGTAAATATTTCAACTTTTTGTCTGATGGGGAAAAGACTAACTGGCCCAGTTTGAAATGTCAGTTATTGAATTACTTAGTTTAGTCAGACACTTTCCCTCTCTCTCAGTCTGGCTTCCACACTTTTCAGCTTTAATTCATTTTTTTAAGTAGTGTGGAATAAATTTATACTTTGTTCAGACTAGACAGTATAAAGATCTACAGTATAAATGTAAATATCTGCTGAAATAGATGCAACACCCTTGTTTTGTAAGAAGTGTACACACACTTAGCATTGAGGACATGAAAGAGAAACTACCTGTCAGTGTCATGTCTTCCCCTTTCCTTGGTGTGTCGTTTTTTCATGTCTTTCGGCTCCTCCCTCACCTTAGCCACGCCCTGCACTCCACTCTCACTCCCTGATTACTCTCAGCTGCACTTAATTTCCCATCAGCCACTCAGTATTTAAGCCCCTGCACTTCGGCCTTTCATTTGTCAGTTCATACAGCCATGCCACCTGTTTTCATGCCAGTCGCCCAGTCGCCCAGTCGCCCAGTCGCCCAGTCGCCCAGTCGCCCAGTCGCCCAGTCGCCCAGTCATTCCTCTCGTCTCTTCTTTCCAGTAAGTTGGTTTGGGTTCTTCATTTCTTCCTCTGTCTTTTCTTCCTATGTTCTTCCCTTTCCTCTGGTCAACTTCCCTGTCTTTAGTGTTTATTTTAGTATTGTAGTTTTGCCTCCACCTGGAGTGATTTTGTGTTCCATTTTACTTCCTTGTTTTGTCCTATGTTCCCTTATATTAAAGTATTCTTTTGTTTGAACCCTCTCTTGTCCTGGTCTGCGTTTGGGTCCACCATTTCACAGCAACCACACTCTGACACTACCTCTCTTTAATCAAGCTGTAGGAGTATTTTAAGGACACTGATGTGAGCTAATGATGGACATCCAGCTTTCAAATATTGTAAAATATATTTTTTTGCCAGCTACATGGCTTTCACGGTAAAACATCCCAGTAGAGACATGAAAAAAAAGAGAGATTACTGCCACAATGTAAGTCGCTGTTGACCAGAGAAAACATGTCATTTCTCATCAACAGTGTATGTGAGAACATTCAATATCAGCCCTCCTGCAGGCATCCAATCTCATTCCAAGCTGCTATCTGTGGTCCTTCCACCAGTCTGTTCAGCTTTTCTCATTAGATTCTTACTCTTATGCATCATAAGTATTTTTGAAGTGCATAGTGTGTGGAATGATGCAAAATGTCAGTCCTGCACAAATCTCATCATGTCCGATGCGATTCACATATGGTTCAGTATCTGAACTGCAGGCAATAATAAAAAAAGCTTTGATTGGATATTGCTTATGGTCATCACAACTTAAGTCAACAGGGCTGCCTCTCATTGAACAGACGACAGAGTGTTTACAAGCAAGCAAAGGTTGCCTTAATCATTCACACCAGTTTGTGGTAAACCAGAGGAATAATGCCTTTTCTTGTCTTGAATGAGAGCTGAAGTGCATCTAATTCCCTCTCACCAAATGGCAGATTTTCCATGAACGTAGAAAAAATAGACCCAATCAGGTATTTGAGCTGGGTGGTGATTGCTGAATTAAAACAGATGACTGGAGGATCACATTCACAGACAGGCTTCATCATGTGTCACTGTATCTGATTGTGCTCTGATTGCCAGTGTTCAAAGTGACACTGATTTCATGGCAAATGGAAGTCCTCTGTGGATTTTTCACACTCTCTAAGCTTCTACACTGTGACACAGCAGTAAGAGAACCCTGTCGACTCAGACTGAAATGTCGAGGGAGCCAAATCCACGTTACCACTTTAGTTTCCATCTGTATTGTGTTTACAGATGTGATAGTCAAGATATGACGAGACAACAACTGTTAAAGGGAAAAGCACTAAAGAGATTTCTGCCAGCACAACCCTGTCTCCTGAAAATTATGTTCCTGTGCAACTAAACTGCAACTGTTATGTTATAAACCTTATCATATAATGACTGATAATGAATGTAAAGTACTTTTTTAAGAGAAAGCATGTGAATCGGTGCGGGACTGACAAACCACAGACCCGAGTTTGAGTCTAGAATCCTGTGAGTTTGGGTTTTGGTATCAAGAAAAAAAAGGACTGTGGTTAGGTTTAGAGGAAAATTTCAGTTTTGTTTAATAAAGATACAGATACGAATTTGTCTTTATTTACCCAGCCCACAATCTTTTCCTGACCTTAACCCAGTACTGTGAGTGTATGAATCCAACCATAGAAAACTTAAATAGCGTTGGACTCACAAAGCTGGATGTTGTATTGTAAGATTGGATACAATGCTGAAAATGCAATTTCAGTGTTATTACATTACATTTAAGTACATTCTTCACAAAAACAATTATGACAGCAGTTCAGTTATATAAAAACAGAGCAGTTGTCCACCTGGCAGCTGTGGTAGGAGATATTTTTATTCAATATTAAACTTACTCAGCTTGGCTGTGTAATAACAGTGTTATTACTAGAGAAGTGAGTGTCCCATGAGGTCTAATGGAAACTCTAAAGGCTCATTGTGTTTCCCCAAATTAAATTCTCTTGTTAGCTATGGAAAAGAAGTAACCACTCAAAAATTAAAAAGTTTGACTCAAGCTGACTCTTAAAATGCAGAAACTGAGCAACCATGAAAAAAGTCTAACTTGCCAATTAAATTTTTTCCACCTCCTGTCCCTGAGGTATTGTGTGGTAAAAAGCCATTACAGACCAGCTGGGTTGGTAAACATGTGCTTTGTGGATTTCACACTAAATTGAATTTCTGCTTTTTTCGAAGTTACTCTCTGTCCACTGCTGCTGCCAGTGTGAAAAGTTACCCGGTGAGTGTTTGTGTTTTCTCTTTGATTTAATTTTTTTTTTCAACTGGAAATACACATACACATAATTGCTGCAAGTTTGTTTGACTTTCCCACACCTCACCTTAATATCACCAGCACTTCGTATTTAAAATATATACAGTATGTACAGTGTTATGTCTCATAGTCCTAATTACTGAAATCAAGGAGTGGAATGAAATAGATGAGCAAAAAGTCTAAAATCTGTACAGAAGAAAACAGACATGTGGAATATAGTAATTTTGTTGTATATCACTTCAATTTCTTTATTTACAGATTAAGTTCACAATTAACAGTACCTAGAACATTCTTATTTATGAACCACTTTGTTTGGTTTTGAGGCCAACAGAAGACTGGACCTTTGAGGTAGCTCCTAAATACTGAAACTTGCTCCCACTGAATTCATGATCTGTGGATGGGAAGTCTTTACATCTCACCGCCCACTGGTGTAGATGTGCTTATGTTTCATTTTCATCCAGTTTTATAATTTTTATATTTGATTCTTGTCTTTTTTGTGAAATCTGCATTTGAAAGTTGCTATGTAAATAAAGCAGTATGTTTAAATTCCTGTACTATTTTACCATATTATTTGCACAAATACATTTGTCTCCCATCTCATTAATTTATCCAATTGTTTTGTTTATTGTTATCTTTAACATTGTTAATATTTTATATTACTGTGTATTGTTAATTGTGTTATTAGCAGTTTCCTTTTCCTTGTATTTTTAATATTTTTATATTCATTAACTGTTGTTTTTAACAGTGTCTCCTGGTTATGAAAAAATAGAAGTTAAGACTATGCAAAGTGAATATACCGTTTACTGTGCATCAAGTGTTTTGATGATGTGTTGTCCAGTCATTTCCCATCATATTTATCTGAAAGCCAGAAAACTTCAAAGGCAATGACAACAGGAATCAATGTGACAAGAAATGCATGGTTTTTTAGAAATAATCACAATTCTTACTTTCTCTCAGTTTACAGTACAATTAAATCAGTACTTTGAAGAACAAAACAAAAGAAAATACAATATTATGTAAAGACGTAAGCCACTTCATTACGCTCTGTTTCTATCAAAGAGAATATTTTAGACTATAACACAGAAGTTCACGCTTGTCTTCCTATTAAAGGTTTTCAGATATATCACAGCCTCACAGTCTCGATGAATTCTGCTTCACTTTGCTCTATAGATTTGACACACTGGAAGAAGAACAGCTGTTCCCGGGGGTGATTTCAAAGCACAGAGCGATAATTTGCCACCCTGGATGAAATCATTTTCAAGTGACCAACCACGTCATTAGTATCTCCTGTAATTTGGCTTATTGCATAATTGGGTAATTACACAGTATATGAAGACAAACATTTCTCTTTTAATTAGTTATGCATGAAGTGTATTTCACTTTAGCCAAATAATAATATAATTGGAGATCACAAAAGGTTGATTGCAATTAAGGACTCATGATTGTCCCAATAAGTGCAAAGCAGATGGGACAGTGTGTAGCTACAGAATCAGCTGTGTTAGTTGAGTGTGTCTTGACATCTGAAACAGTGTCACCAACAAAGCACCCTCACATCTCTATGTTTCATGGTGGGAACCGCACATGCATGTGCCAGATATTCACCTTCGCTGCATTTCACAGAGACATAGCAGTTAGAGCCAAAAGTCTCAAACTTGGACTCATCACACCAAAGTATAGACTTTCACTGGTCTTTTCTTTGAGGTAACTCAACCATGAAGGCCAGATTCATGCTGTCTCCTACGAATAGATGATGTGTCTGCCTCTTTGAACTCTGGGAATCATTGATGTGGGCTGTAATCTGAGGTGATGTTAATTGGCGTTTTTTGAGGCTGGTAACTCTAATGAACTTATCCTCTGCAGGAGAGGTAACTTTTCGTCTGCCTTTCCTGCGGTGGTTCTCATGAGAGCCAGTTTCATCACATAGTTTGATGGTTTTTGCAACTGAACTCGAAGAAACTTTAGTTCTTGGAATTTTCCGGCTTGACTGACCTTAATGCCTTAAAGTCATGATGGAGTGTAATTTCTTTTTATTTAGTTGAGCGATTGAGATTAGTTTTTGCATAGTATTACTACTTCAGTAGCTGAATATGACTATTTCCTGTATACCAGCAACACAACTGCCAGTGTTAAACGCTAAAAGTTGATTTCACAAATAGCTTTTGATAAGTGCCCGTATTATACCCTTTTAGGGGATTAAAAACCTCCCTTGTTTTGGTACTGGTACTGGTAAAATACACTATATAGTTTTAAAAATGAAAAAATAACAGTTATCAGTGATACAAAGGTGATGCTTTGCACTTTCGCGTCCTGCAAAGAGAGAGACATTTATTACTTATGTGATAATAAATTGCACAAAGTATTGGTTGCTTTTAATGTGCTAAGGATATCTGCAAATGCACAGCTGCCATGCCACTCTTTTCCTCAGGTGTTAATAGATTCAGGTAACAGCTCATGTGATCGTATTTAAATAGCAAACTGATGTTTTTGGTTATTTCCTGTTGCGTACACCTAAAATCCTATAAGAAGCTTTAACTGACACAGCAATGGAAAGGGAATAAAAGGAATGTATTAGAAGAACTATATCTACCATGCAAGATGCAAATAATACAGTCAGATACAGCAATATTGTAAAATTAGAGACCCTGTTTCATAAAAGTCCCAGAACATAAGATAAATCCAACTGGGTCCTTAAGCAGTGTGACAAATTGTGGATAATGTGCTGTCGCTAAGCATGGGAATATAAGAATCTGAGAGCAGAGAGATTTTCACGATGAAACTTCCCCAAATGCCTGGAAGATAAGTCTCTGATGAGGACACCAAAGCTGAGAGCTCACACCTAGACAAAAACATGACAGATCATTACCTATGCAGCCTCCACATTTATCTGCAAGTGGGCTCATGAGGGGGTGAAATGCACCTATAGCAGAGGTTGACTTTGAAGAGATTTGTGGTAATGGTGGTGTATTGTGGTTTAAATTCTTGAAATAGTGAGTACCATACAAATCTGTAAAGCTTTTTTTGTTATTAGAGGTGATGAAGAGACTGCTGCTATGGTGGAATGTATGGGAGTATTCAAAAATATAACAATGGGAAATTATTGCTTCCTGTAGAAGTATATCTCAAGAGGTTATATGTCAATAATTCTAAATGACAACAAAAATGTTGAAGTCATTACAGGATATATAGAACTTTTCACTGTCACAAAATGTTCATATTTATCTTAAGCTTGTGCAACCCTTAACAAAAGGTGTTAATTTATCTCTGTGACTGTAAACTTCTGCACTGTGGCAAAGTCTCTGTAATTCCACACCCACTACACATTATTCTTAACACTTTCAGATAGTTTTGAGGCCACATCAGCTCCGTGAGCAAACAACACCTCAACAACAAATAATTGTTACTGAAAAATCAGCCACTGGGAGATTTGCCATACAATTCCTCCTCACAAATCACTTTGAGAAATGTGTTCATTCCTGACAGACAGGACAAATCAGTTTACAGCTAGCCATATCACACTCTTTTGGATATCTGTGAAGAA
Source organism: Ctenopoma multispine (assembly GCA_034779795.1). Lineage (NCBI taxonomy): Eukaryota > Metazoa > Chordata > Actinopteri > Anabantiformes > Anabantidae > Ctenopoma > Ctenopoma multispine. The sequence continues at coordinate 16,018,730 of JAUYWH010000002.1, forward strand.
CAGAAGATATTGGTAAATTCATTTTCTGGGGCTATTGTTTTAAAGTATGGCACCCTCAGTTATTTCTTCATAGCTTTCGTAGTACAATATTGTGCTGCCAATTCACACTATGTTCTAAATGAATCTGCACATTGTTTGCTCATTGACAAGATTTATGACATCTGCCACGTGGAACAGAAAGAGAATACACGTCTTTTTCACGATTATGGTTATGTTCAAATTCAGGGGCTGCATTCTTGGAAGACTCCATCTTTAGATGAGCTGTTTCACAGCACTGTTTTGAGGGCCCCTTCAAATGCAGCAATAAAACCAAGCCATTTTTCCCCAAATAACAAACAGGTGACTCTCTCACAGCCCATCCTATCCCAACATCCTTTGCAACCATGTCTTCAGAGACCATGTTGACTGCACCCTTAGATGGATGCTTTCCCTGAACTGAGACACAGCTTGTGTGTGCACCTCAGCACATCATTAAAGGTACCGTGGGGAGTTTCCCACCAGCATTCAAACACCTCACCATGACTTGTATGTGGACATAGCATGTAGCATTTTACCCACTTAATCCACAAAAGCTAACTGAAAAACTTTACATTTGTGGTAAATAAATATATTTCCTGGGGAATAGATTTGTGGTGTTTGAACCTTGTATCACTGCAGAGTGCAGTATCTAGAAAAGCAATTAAATAATAAAAAAAACCCTGAAACATTACAAAACAGTGTGGGTTGTTTAGTTCATGAATAATGTACAAGTACTGTAAATGACAAGTATTAAGGAGTTGATGACCACAGTATGGTGATGCAGTAGTAGTGTCCAGATCTGTTATGTCAGCAGCCTCTGCTTCATTAATCTGTCTGAGTGATCCTGCACATGTGACTCCAGCATTAAACAACACAGAAGATAGTACTTTTTGTATCAGATTGCCTACAGTCTAGGTGAAAAAATGTAATGGAATGTGTGGCTGAATTTCGTCTTACACAGGGGTGTCTGGTGAGATTTATTTTCAAATAACTAGAACTGGATCTCTAAATGGCTGCCCTTGGTTTTATCTTTGGGTTCTACCTGTGAGAACAACATAAAACCAGAGAGGGGCCTAATCAGTAGGTCTGGAATCTTCTGAAAAAGAAAGAAAACACTGGTGAACTGAGCAACGTTCACGAATGGATCAGCTGAGGAAAAAAAAACAGCTGGACAGACAGCAAGAAAAAAACCCACTGAAATGAACAACTAAAGGAAGCTGCAACAAATGCCTGGAAAATCATATAAGAAACCATTTGGCGATGTCAGTGAGCCACAGGTTTGATGCAGTTATTGCAAAACCAAATGTTAAATGTTAATCAACTTAAACCATCTGCTCTAATACATTTGCTCACTCAAAAGTTGGGTGATCTGGTACAAAAAGGTTATACATTCTGTGTTGTTTAGCATATTGAGGTGCAGCTGAAATTCTAAACTTTTGTCTCACATCCATCTTTTGACTTTAAACTAAGATGTCATCGCTGTACAGCAAAACAGATGAATTATTCTTGTCGTTCCAGTAGTTTTGGAGTGGGCTGTGTCTGATTATGATCCTTCTGCCTCTGAACAACTTGCCACATATTGTAATAAGCCTTACTGGCAGAAAAAATATGCAGTTGCTTTGCTTTTCATTTAACTGATGAAAAAAAAGGCATCAGTACAGCTGATAACTCATCTTTTTTTCACCACTTTTTCCCCCCCAAAGTAATTATAAAAATCACTCCCTCTGCAAAACCAGAATATAATCCAACACTGTAAAACTGAATCAACAATCTAATCTCACAATCATTGCCCCTGGATTACAGATAAACCCCTCCCTCATTTACTAAGCCCTGTGATGATATACTAGATCTCCATATCAATAAGGAGGAACAACTTTTCTGTCTTACCAAGCACATTTCCCTTGTAGCAGAGGATTTTACCTGATCGTGCTAGACTGCTTGCATTGTTTCTTTAATAGTACAAATGCTGCTGCGCTTTGCTTTTTTTCCCTTCTGTAGTTGAAGCGCCTCTCATGCAGTAGATTAAAACTTTAAGGAGAAGTTCTATGTTTTTCATAGTGCAGCTCTTCAGAGAAATCAATGCTGCTTACGTATGTGTGATGGAGAGTCTTTTAGTGATACAAAAAACATGCACAGCACATTTATTTGTGCAGCACTGTGGAATTGGCAGTGGTGATACGTCTTATTACAGTAATATTTTATAGTGGAGTATGCGTGGATGCAGAAATAAAACAGTAGCCTATAAGCCCATGCAGTAATATTAACTTTGCAGTTGTAGACTTCACATGGTATTAATTATATCAGCATGGTACGACTGGTACAACACTTTGAGAAATAGTGTCTCTAAAGAGTAAACTTCACCACTGGTCACCACTGCACAACAACAGGGCAGCTCACAGCCGCACAATTATACAATTATGTCAGGAACCACCTCTAGCCATTAATAAAAAAAAAAAAAAAAAAAAAAAACATAATTAAAATGACATAGTCCTACATTCATCAAAAGGAGCCTTATTCAGAAACTTTACGACAGTAAAAGAGCCCAATTAGTGACCTCTGACAGAATAAGACTAGATACTGCATTTCCCTCATATTTCCAGTCTTTTGCAAAGGTAACCAGCTGCTAGCTGTATTTTTAATAATCACCACACAGACATTAAAGTACTATCAAGATGCTCATCTATCTCTGTGAATAAGCTAAAGCTCCAAAAGTGAATCCTGCAGGTCAAGCACACAGTTTAGCTCCTGGACTCAAGGGACAAAAATGTGGGCTTTGTGCACCATCAGAAACATTCTGGAGCTGCATGCTTTCTTAATGTTTATTTGATGCTGCAAGTTACTGTGCTTCGTAACAAGAAAAGGATCTGAAGTAGTCCAGACACCTGGTTAAGATGACCTTTGAGTACCTCCCTCTGGATGTGTTTCAGGCACAGATTAATAGGAGGAGACCAGCTAGGGAGCAGACAGGGGGCACAGTGGTACATGCCGGAGGGGTTACATCTCCATTTGAGGTCCCCTAAGGAAAGATGAAGGGAGGTTGGTGTGGCAATGGAGACCTGAACTCTCCCTGCTGCAAATGCAATCCTGACAGGGATAATAAGTAACTAGATGGACTGACAGATGGTGAAATGGTTGTTGTTGTGATTCAGCGGTGCTTTTGCCATTTATTGGCTTTCTGTTCCAAATGATTACTTGTACACTTTAATTGACAGAGAGTCCTGTGACATATATGACAATATGACATAATACAACCTCAAACTACTGCATATCCCCAAGAATTAGCACACAGTTGAGTTACCACAATATCTCAGCAAAAAGTGAATATTATAAGGTTAAAAGCTAATAATACTCTCTAAATATCCAATCTGTGTTATTTCATATTTCCTAAGCATTGCCTGTTTTAGCAAATGTTACTGAGATGTGTATGAATGAAAGTATCTAAATAAGTAGATGACTTTGGACTAATACTGAAGTTTATTGTACAGTGCTTTTACAATACAGTACAGGTGGTTGCACAGAGAATATGTCTTTGTCTGCATTGATGTTTTCATGGTCCAGCTCCTGTAAAATATGGGATTACTCCTGTAATATTGCCTTTTCCAGCTTCATGTTGTTAACTGCATCTCAAAGGTTTCTGCTTAGAAACATAGTCTAACGTATCTGACTTTCCAGTGGGGTTCATGATGTGATGTTTTCTTTGGAGATGTATTCAGTATATATATGGACAAACTGGAATGGTACACTTTGTTATTTTTCAAGGAAAATGTTTTGTATGGACATATCTGAGTCAAAGTTATTGATATAGGTTATTTTCATATTGCGTATTTCTATATTTGCTTCTTTGCTGTTTCATTTTTCCTTCAGGTTTATACCAGGCTAGGTTTAGAGATTTGTCATAGCTGCCCTCAGAAGAGCAACATTTCCACTGCCTTAGGCTGTATACGCAAAACTCAGCCCTGCAGACAGCATCTAAATAGTAAAGAATTTAGTCCCATTTATTACCCATTCTGGCCAAAATAGTTTTTGTTCTTCACAGCGAGGGTTTGGTAGCATTCCCAATTACCAAAGACAATGTGTTGACCCTCAGGGACAAGATGAGGAAAGATGTAGATGTGGGGAGGTTCCATTCTGTTCAATCAATACGCTTTTTATAGGCTGTGCTTGTCTGACAGATGGTGAGCAGTACAGTATCTTTACTCTCTGCAAAACATCACTGACACAGGCTGAATCATGACGTGGTATCTGTAGATCAGAGCACAGGCAGTAGTTTCATCGCTGAAATATGTTCACAGATTCATAGCACAGGTTTCCATTTCTGCACCTTCAACGTCCTGTTTGATTTTCTAACCTACGACATATTTCAGATTGAATATTGCTATGTGACAGCCACTCAGCACTATTAATGTACCTCAGTGTTGGAGGGTGAAACCTGGCCTATGAGATATGAGTACCTTATTCTAATTGGTATCCCACTGGTTATTATGGATGCTTTTCAAATGTGTGATGGAGCTTTGACTGACTAATTGCCTGGAAGGTAGTGCTCTGAAACTGGTTAGCCAGACAAAGGACTCAGGTGAATCCGCGTAAATGGTTGCGCACCATGATGAGAAATCTGAAACTATTACAGAATTTTAAAATATTCCACTGAATGGAAACATATAGCCGTAATAGTTTGTTTTCACTTGGTATAACAGAGTAGACCAGGGTTTTAAAACTCTGACACTGTGGGCAAAAGAGAAAAATTTAATTTGATCTGAATTGTAGTGATGTGGCTGTTGCTGCTTTTATTGAGTATTAATCCATACTTTGGGTATTGCTCCACGTACGCAAAAGCTTTGAGGGGATTTAAAAAGTAAGCATGGCAACACTATGTTGTAAAAAGTCTTGTGAGGTTTCTAAAGAGACAAATCTGAGTATGCTCAGATTACAGGTAGACATTTAATATACTTGTTTGTAATTTCATGGCTGGTGAAGAAGTTAAGAGAACTGAACCATGAAACTTAAGGACTATTTCACACTGAAATACGCAGAGCATAATAAAAAAAATAATAATTATTTTCTCCTCAAAGATTTAGTTGTGAGATGGCTGCAATGTTAAAGTTAACTTACAGCTAAAAGGGGGGGATGCACTCCGTGGATGTGGTTTCACTTGTTAACTGGTTGCAGTCAATGTGGTAATCATAAAAAAAGAAACGAGTTAAAAATGTAATAAACATGAGTCGAAATAGGCTTTAAAAATAATGAAAGGGATTTTATAAGATGAAGTCAATAACAAATAGCCCTGATTGTACACTAGAATAGATTCTGCAGCAGCAGAAAGAGAGAGTGCCCAACATGTAATGGAGCCTGTAGAGACCCCTAACTGTGGATAAAACGTGAACTCATCAATCCAAAAACCAACAGATAACACATTATATTGCATGAAGCACAGGAGGAACCTAATAATGAAATAGCCAGTAAATTAACACCTGCGTTAGAGGGAAAAGAGCTCTTTAAATAGTCATTTAAATAAGACATGTGTGTTGAATTATTAGTGAAGTCATTATAAATGCTTTATGAGTTAAGACAAAAGCAATTAAATATTTTTACAGTTAGGCCATAACAAAATAAAATGAGCACATATTGAGTCTGTTTTTCATGACCCGGCTCATAAATTTGGTACTGCTAAAAAGCAGTAATAAAAACCAAGGCCAATATTGTATTATCAACAACTAAAGATATATTAACATTTAAACAACTGCATCTTTTTCACTTTCATTTTCCTCAAAATCATCTGACAAATCTCATGCTGGGTTGTATTTCGAGAGAGATTTTGAGAACGGAGTGTTCGTCCTGGAAAAGTGCCAAAATGAAGGAGTTTTAAATGTGTCAGTACACACACTAAATTTATTTGATTGTTATGTTTGCTGTTGGCTGAAACCATCCATCCATAATTCCCTGTAGCAGGAAAAAAAAGGAGGAGATGCTCACAACTGGAGAAAAGTAAAAGCAAAACACAGATGGTGGAGAGACAGGTCCAAGATGAAAACAAGATAGTGGTTTAATTGTCAGCAAGGGTTCCAACATCATGGTTTAATCAATGTCTGTCAGCACATCTTGTATCATCTTTTGTTATGATAAAGGACGCTGATGTATTGTGTACTTAATTCAAAAGCAATAGTTTTTTTTATAGGCAGATCCGCCTTTCTTTACCTGTGCTGTCTGGGTGTTCCAGCTTGTACTCAGCTCTCTTTTGTTGTACGTGATCTGATGACCTCTCTGTCTTTTCCTCAGGATTTCTTCTCCAGAATCTCTATCACAAAGTAAGATTCATAGGTTAGCAGCGTTAGCAACTCTGGCGGAGAGAGCCTGGCTCTCTTTAAAGCTGATATACAGTAGATCACCATGGTGACTTACAGAGCAGGGCTAAGAGTTTCCACAGCAGGTTCATTTCAGACAGTCTTATGAAAATCTGTCAGCAGCAGTCTCCATTCAGAGAACTAAGTTTCTAAAAAGGAACGCTCGTATCTCCACTCATCATATCAGAAATGTAAAAGAAAGACATGTTTTATAACATAGATATAAAGTTTACACTGATCAGAGGACAGCAGGGGAAATATTTAAAACACAGCGCATATAAATCAAGTTTTTACATTAGTTACTTACAAAATCTCCATTGTATCTCCATCTTGCTTGTGTGTAAGAAAATATTCTGCGATGCTTGTGTGTGCAGATTTGTGTCACATTCACACATTTATGTGTGTGACTTTATTTCAAAGATGAAGAAGACAAACAGGCATTTTCAGCCAACGGGAACAAAAACCACTGGCAACAGGAATCAGAACTAAAAACTAGGAGGATGACTAGACACAAATAATAGACAATCTGGCAAGTGACAAGAGAAATCAGGCTGGGATATAAGACGTGAACTGATTAGGGAATGGGAAGCAGGTGCGCAATGGGGTGGGGGGGCAGTCAGATGAGTCATCTGTGAGTTTCTGGTGGAGCAGCAGGTCTGCGAAGTTTCATGTGAGGTAATACGGGAATGAGAACATGGGTGAGAGGGACGTAGGTTCAGAGGGACCTGGTGAGGAATCATGATAGTGGGACTTGCTATGAGAGACACCGGTTGCATACATCATATAATGCCTTGCTGAGAAAGTGAGGATGCACCTGTTTGAAAGAGTGCACATCAGATCCTAAGTCTTTGGAGGGTTATACATCTAACCCAGTACTAACCAGTTATCCACAGCCAGAGAAAATGCACCTACCTATTATAGTAAGACATATAATATAAAATTAAAATTATTACAAAAGCAACAAAAACAACACATAAAGAAGCAGCAGAGCAGAATGCATGATTGCAGTGGATGGCACCAATTTACCTCTTGTAGAGCACAGAAGTAAAGGATAGAACACTGAGCTATGATATAAATATTCATTAGGTACTCCTCTGTGCAAAAACACTTTAGTACGAACATATTCCTGACAAGGCCAAAGCCAGAGATTGTTTTGATCCTCTGCTCCCTGCTGCTGCCTTCAGCACAACACACAGAGACACACACACACACACCAGTAGCATTATGCATCTCTATTCCAAAGATGACACAGCAGACACATCTGATCCACTAACCTTACATCTAGTTCTGCCAATATTTAATTCTTGAGTACAAAGTTCTTTGTTGAATTTACTGCAGGGACCCGCGTGCCACAAGTCTCCCCCCCATCAGAGCTGAATGGCCACTGATTTAAGATGAAGTCTGAGAAGAGGTGTGAAGTAAATGAATTTCATACACCAGTAAGCCTGAAAACTCAGTTCTGACTGAGCAGTCACTCTGATTGAGGTTGACATGTGGGTAACTGTGCTATGCTAATCCTGCACAGGGAAAAAAAAAAAAGTGTGTGTTGCAGTGTTATGCATAGCCATACATGTTTGAATTCACTGAACAGGGATGTTCACGAGTTGAGACATTTCGCTTTCATTTTCTTTCTACAGATTATCAGAGGTTGACCTAAAGGCCGTGAGCTATTTAGCTCGGTTACTTCTCACCCTGGAACTTAGAGGCCTCACACTCATAAACACCATATGTTTCAAATAGACAGCTGGTCAATGTTGGTGTTGATTGTATTTTTGCTGCTGGAATAGAGCTATCAGTGGTGATGGTGATGAAGCGTGAGCTGTTTGATATAAACTAGTGAAAGTGACAAGGAGATCATTGCTGATCCTTACCTTGGTCAATCTTGCCAGTCATAAATAACCTTTAGGGCATCCCTTCAGCTCAGGCTAATGGGAGCTAGGTGTCTCGCACAATCTAAACATGATTACAGTGTCACATTTGGTACAGTGGTAGAGGGAGTGTTTAGGACATGGCGTTGTCTTAGGGTTGTATTTTTTTAAGATACCATTTCACAAGAACAGAGATATGTTGATTTTTTGAGTTGTATAAGTGGGCGGCGCCCAACCGACCCCATGTGTTCAACACCTGGGTTTCTTGACTGATTTGTAATTAAGCTAAATAATCACCTGAATGTATTTCTTTGGCTCCTCACCCACTCATGATGTAGTTTGATGTAGACACACTTCATGAGTCAGAATTGGGTGTATATGGTCTATTTACTAAAAAAACTGTATAATAAGGTGCATAAAATCCATAATATTCAGCAGGGAACTGTTCAGCAACTAACTGGTAATTAGCGAAGAGCTAAGAATAAATGTCTGATTAAATCTGAAACCAGAACAATATTATAGTAGATAAAGATAAGTTGCTTGAGAAGAAACGTCTGTGCTATTTCTTAGACACTTGTTATTATTTGTTCTGTCCACATCATGATTAATTAAGTTTAATAAAGTGCTAAATGGGACATAACCAACAATTAAAAATTACCCTCTCTGCACTTAAAATTCCTGCACACCAACCGTGCACAGCTATTTTCCATTTACTCAGACTGATTAAACTTGTTACTGGGAGATGTCGCACGACTCTGTGAACCAGTAAAAATCATAACACGGTAAGCTGCCCTGCTCTAACAGGTGCCGCCAAACTTTACAGGAGAATGAATTAAGCACAGTGAAACACAGACCAGAGAACAGGTCTAAGCAAGCAGGAAATGTGAAAATAACACCAGAGTGGGTGGAGTATTTTGTGTGTCTAAATCCTTTCCTATTTCCTAATTTACTATTTAGTTAACACTATATTTTACCTTTAGTACATAAATTAGTTTAAACTAACAATCCCACACAATTCAGCATCACATAATAAATGCAAATTACAGTTGTGAGACCACACATGCATGACAATGACAATAAAAAAAAATGTCTGAAATGTTTTACTACTGCTAACTAGAGTTAACATAAGAGGGACTAGGCCAGTTTAGTGTCAATAGGTTTTTTTTCACAGTAGGTTTTTTTGTAACACAAGAAAAGCTAATGATCATTAATATCCATTCAGATGCTTTTGTGCATCTTGTTCCACAGTTACTACATCTTCCTGTAATGTTACTCCATGTGACCATTTCTCTACATTCACTTTGACCAGAAACTATAGTATAGTGATCAAGTGGAAATTATTGATAAAAAGTGATCATGACAAAATCAGTAAAACAACAAACTTCGTTGCCTTTAAAGCAATAACTTATATTCTTTCTCAAATATAAATGTGGGTAACATACCAAAAGGTTTGTGCTGCACTTTCTTTAGAGTCAATTTTCATTTGGCATTTTGCACTGCAGAGGGTCAGAAATTAGGAGAGAACATATTTCTCTAGGCGACACATTCTGACTGTGACTCAACAAGCACTTAAGACAACAGTGACGTTGAATGCACAACTCCAGTTGAAAAGGTGTCAGACAAGGGCTCAGACGGCTTCTGCCATGACCTCCAGCAAACAGAGTTAACAGCTCTTACAGTTTGTCCCTGACAGAAAATGTTATAAATTATAACTTTTAAATCAGCTCTTAATACAGGTATATATAGTGGTAATATATAACCAGTCATCGGTAGTCTACCTAAACTGGCACCTATTAGTAATAACTTCAATATATCAGTGTTAAATTATGCAGAACTCTTGTTAGTTAATGTATTGGTTTATACTCCTTTTTAACATTTGTCCATGTTTGAAAAACTGTCTAAGAATTCAAAGACAAACAGGACAGAAAAATTATCCTCATTGTATCAAGAGACAAAGTTAGAGCTGATCATCCAATGAGGCATCTGAATTCCATATTGCTCCAATTCTCATTTCAGTCAGCATGACTCAGATAAGCAAAGACTCAGAGGGGGGCTTGTGAAATGTCAGAGAATGACAATGAGGCTTTTGAAATTGCAGCCAGCCATCTGGATTAATGTGCAGAAGGATTCGACCTGTTTTCATCCCTCTGAGACGGGGATGTTGAGGCAGTAACCGAGAGATTGACACATCACCGACTGTCATCTGCCTCTCATCTGCTGTGAAAAGGAGGAACATGTGTGGCTGTCATGACCAACAGGACACTCAATGTTCACCTCTGTGTGGTGTAAACACTGTGGCATGTGAGGCAAGCTGGAAGCACATTAGACACAGCTGAGTGTCCCTCAGACCCATGGATGAGAATACCAACAGGCCCCCCTGCAGAGGAGGGAAAAACATGAGACAGGGAGACTAGAATGAAAATAGATGATCAGTGGGACCAAGACCTTGCCGGTTATGTATGCATGCACAGTGTTCATCAAGCTGGCATGGTCATTACTTACGCTTCAGTTGCTGTGTTTTGCACAATTTCAGTGAGGAATCAAAGTGTAATAACAAGTTTCTTTGTGATTCTGATTATGGACTTCTGTTGCCACGCCCGTCAAACTTTTTGATATTGCTTGGCGTATGTGTAGTTTACAAAATTAAGGGTGGCAGAATTACTGATCAAAAACAACAACTTTGTGGAACAATGGGTCCGCATCCAGACAGGAGTCAATGAGAGCAAGCGTCTCATTTTTAGGCAGTGACTGAACTTTGCTGGTAGATTTAATCTGCTGTATCTACAGTTGCAAGGTAGTAAAGCTCATATTAGCTCGACTGGTTGGTGGAAAGCGAGCGGCTGACATCTTTATGTTTTCAGTTGCACTTGATAGCTGCACATAAGACACTGTAGTAAAGAGTTGGGCTCGGGCTACATGTCGTGAGAAAACTCTGGATGGATAGCGTGTGTTTGGTAAATGTGGGACTGGGAGCTCTGCTAATTGTAACCTATACTTTGATAGTGTTTATGAATGTAAAATACTACACAGTGGCAGGAATGTGTAAACTAACCATTAACCCCACAAACTAACGTGACCTAGTCAAGTTACTACTGTAGAATATAGTTAACTGGACAGTCTCATGGTTTGTTGTTTTATGGCTATATTTTACTCCCACAACACCATTTTCTATGCTTACCTGTCATAAGGAGTAGTGCTTTCCAGGTTTTATTCCCTTCTTCTCTGAACTGTATCCTAAACCCTAACTCAACAATAAACTGAATCACAATTGCTTCTGACCTCAGCTACCAGTACCATAACTGACAGGTGTTGGACTGAGAACATGGATTGACACAGTGAATTAGACAGTCGAATCCAATTTGGTCTGAGCTTCTGATCAATGCACTGCCATTTGGTGCTGGCAGAGCGAAGACCTGTGCTCCATGCACAGGCTGTGAGAGGGAACACGGGGAGATGCTTCCAGGCTGAGCTATCAATACCCTTTACACCCACATCAATTCTCTTCATTGCTAGTGGTTTCAAGTCTTTAGTTTAACCTGCTGTTTTGGTGGAGCATGGGATTGCAGGAGTGCCAACTCAGATTTGGAGAGGGGCCTCGTGTTGAGAGCTGGACTGGACTGCAAGCAGAGTGTCTTTTGTTTTTCATGTAATATTTTATAAAGCAACAGGCCATGCTCCTGGATATTACCTTCAGTACCAAACGGGAGGTTGTTCTAGCCAAGAAGCCAAATAACATGCCAGTTTTATCATGCTCACAATAACGAAGGAAGCTGCCTGGATTTGCATATATGTAAGATTATCCAAGCAAATCCCTTAGTTCCCTGAGATGTTGCCAATGATATGCTAAGTAAAAGGAAAATGAAAATGAGCAGCACTCTCTTTTTAATTCACTGAAAGTATTTGTAATATTCTGTTGTTCCCCCTGACTCTCGCTGTAATAAATAGCTCTTCAGTTTTCACTGGGCTGTGGAACTGAGTGTCACATTCCTCCCTTGGCTATAATTAGTGGCTAGTTGAGAAAGTGGAACATAAGCCCTTTTCATAGAGAAACTCCATCCTATTGGTGAGAAGGTGGTCCCCTGTGTTCCAGCTCTAGAGCAGTGAGAGGTTACTGGATTAGGTTAGAGTTGGAGCAAGGTCTGAAGACTAGAGTCTGATAATTAAAACACAACTAGTTGGGCTGCATCTGCATCTCCTATGAAAGTAAGCCAAATATTTAATTCACTGGATGCATGAGAGGATGTGTACGTGTGTACACACGTGTGTGCACGTAATGCCCCCGGTATGATCTGCTAACTCTGCTTCCTGTTCACCATCTTTGCACTTTTTGTCAATCACTCGGTTTTACTTGGTAGATTACCCTCAAAACGCCCAACAACGAAACACTCAATTTTCAAGACAACGCAAATCACTGTCAAGGCTACGTGCTACAGTGAGGAGACAGCTGCAGTGTCCATGTTTTCTGAAAGGATCTGGTTGACTGATGGTCGCCGTACTGTTCTTTGTTTTGTAATAGGATCATCAGTTGTGCTTGGATGAAATGGATTTTCAAAGCAGCAGATCCCTGTGTTCTGCCTGTCTACGTGCTGCCTAACTTCCAGCCGCCTCGTCTGGAAGTGTGCCTGTCAGTCTGACCTTTGACATGGCTGACTTTGAAACCCTGTCTTCTAAAAATGACATTTACATGACACCAGTTTGCCACAGCTGAATGTTTTGAAAGAAACTTAATACTGTGCAGATACATCATTTTTAACTTACTGAAACTTTAGTAAGTAATGTAAAGTACGTACAAAGACGTTCTTAGTATTAGTAATGGTCTTGTGTTTGCTGTAAATGACTCGTTTAAAGTTTGACAATGTTAATTTGTCTTCTTTAGTTTTATATACTGCATCAAATTTGATTAAAACATCTTTAGCAATATATGCAGTTATGATATGGTTTGAACTTGGACAATTGGATACAGTATTCATAAAGCTGTCACATTACTGTAATTACATTTAAGACTTGCTCATTGTGTCACCACAGCAGATCTGTGCAAGTGTCTTCTCCACTGACAACATTTCGGATGCTGCCACTGCCTTCCTTGTAGGAGGTCATCAAGTACATGAGTTGATGCGATTGCTTCTCAGGCTGGTGTAAGCAGAATGCATTTTCACTGTGATTCAGCTGAAACTCTGGCAGCACTATCTCCACTAATTTCCCTAGTGCCTGTGAACCCCAGTGTGAATGACGCCAGTCATGCCAAACAGGGTCCTTAAACTCTGCATTACCTTTCATCCCTTTCCATAAAAACCTATTTATAAATGTATTTTTCCATCTTTCCAGTGTTAATAGATTTTATTCTAACATAATTCCTGTTGCAATTTGCATTTCATCACCTCACAGATTGGGTGGTTTTTTCTTAATACCCCTTCTGATTGCCTTCCTGCCCTTGTGTACGGTTATTAGCTGCAGATGTTGGGTACACAGTTTTTCACAATAACATGCGCTCATTACTCCAAACTCACATCAATAAGCTAATAATTCAACCTCTGTCTTGATGAATGTACTAATCACCATTGTCTTGGTGTGGAACCTATTGAAAACCAGTAATATATTCATTAACTTAATTGTACAATGGTCATTTTTTTTCAACACTGAGTATCATCAATTATCACTCAAATCAAATTTATTTGTTTCTGACCTACTGCATAATTGATGTGGGTTTCACAGCTTGACTGTGATGTCAGATATTTTATAGATCAAACACAAGAGCATGTTGTCAAATAAGTATGCTGTGCTTTGCAAGTGTTGATAAGAGTCATCTGACCTTGTGCTTTAGAGTCTGAAGTTTCAAATGAAAAGGATGACCATCAAAATTGCTAGTTCCTGTGTTGTGATTGCTTTTTATTATTAGAGTCCTTGGCTGCAAAGTTTATACAGGCAGAAACATTTATGTGTAACTCCAAGGTTTGATAAACACCTGAAACTGCCAACTGGACTGAGACACATTCAAGAAAAAGACCACAGCGGTCGGTGCAGGTTAATTAACACAACTGGATATTTCCTTAGAACTAAAACCTTAAAAATTGGGGAACCAAACGGCCACTAAAGTGCTGGAAATATTCTCACTTTGGAAAGGATATTGCAAACCAAACCAATCATTAAGACCCAAAGAAATGAAACTAGACTCCATCTTAAGCCAACTTAAAGCAACATACTGACACAATGCTAAAATAAACAAACCATTCTAAAACTTGACAAATTGCAGCCAGTGCTTTGCCTATAATAAAACAACAGCACTGTTACAAATTAGGTGAGAGGGTAAACATGAATTTGCAATTTTGTAGCTTGCTCCAGGTTACAAAACTACTTTTCTAATAATTACAGCAGACTCACTTAATGATTTTAAAAGTACCTTGGGGTGTTTGCACCTCTGCAATTAGAAAAACATTAAAATAATAAAAACACTTTCAATGTGTTGAATGAAAAGTTTGGCTCACAGCACCCTGGAGTACACAGTTACTACAAAACACAGCAAAGCACCAGACAGACAGGGCGCATGGTGGCAGCTTCCAGGTCTGATCCCCCTCATTTTAGTTACTATTGCAAATGTCAGTATTCTGACTTAATCATAAATCCTTGAAAATCTATACACATAACTTTGTGTCGCTGATGCCAGTACTGCAATGGCAGAGACAAGAAGGAGTCTTTGTAATGAGGGGTGCACTCTGCTGCTGCAGCACTAGCAGGGTGCACAAGTGCATCACCTGTGTCATTACCACCACAGCAGCTCGTGGAGGGGGGGGGGGGGTCACATGTTACAGGGATCAGCTGGAAGTCAACCCTTGAGCCGCCAGCAGACCTGCATTGTTCCTGTCATCTATGGTCTAGTGTCAGTCACAACAAACACATTAAGGTTTGATGAGTCATCAGATGCCAGGAAACTGGAATCTAGTTTGACTTAGGGACTGATCACACAAAATCAGTTCTTCTAGACACAGACTACAGTGGTATGGATCTTCTCATCTAACTCTAGCCAAGAAAGCAGCATAAATTTTGATAAAAATGTTAAAAGCTAAACTGACTAAAGACTAGTACAAGCACTTTAAAATGGACAGTTTTGGAGGAGGACTGTCTAGAACAACTTCACCTTGAGTGACTTAGAGAATGTTTGAGCAGCCAATCGTCTGTCGACACAAAGAAGGCACATCTGGGGAATTGGATGTACTGTCTTTTTGAATGTCATTGGCAACCCAAGTCCTCCATCCGATCTCTAGAGCCCATTCTTCCATTTCTGATGCTGCACGATATACTGTTTCTCTATCATAATATGTCACATAACGCATAATCCCCGTAATAACCTAGTGATGCACAGTGAAACTGTTTTTTAATGAGGGAATGATGAAACTGAATGAATTGGATTTTAAAAATAACTTATTGCTATCTGATGTCTTCATTGGTCTTTTATTTTTATTCCTATGTTTTGTGTTTCAGCAGAAACAATGAAGAACATATAGGAGGATGATGGACAAGAAAGGACTGTGAAAATAAAGCACACATGGATTAAAAATGCGTGACACAAAAGGTCATTACTGGCATTTTATAGTAATAATCCACACTTGAGAAGAGAAAACAACCATCTCTTCTCTGTGGGCAAACACTGACCTGTGTCTCCAGTGAGTGTGGGCTGGATGCAGTTTCCTGATGAATCACAGACGCAGCAGTTAAAGAAACAGAGTAGGGGTCTCGCTTGAGTGATTGCAACACGGAAAGTCCAATTCAAAAGATTCCCTGAGGCGGTTTATCTTGTGGTGTGATCTCTGGTAAACTGTAAACAACCGTTTTGTTTTTGAATGAGTTTCAGCATTGGCTTTTTGTGATTAGCAAAAAGGATCCACTTTGGCAGAGATGTTGCTGTGGTTTTACATCTGCTTCCGTACCCTCGGGTAATATCTTAACCACAAAACACAAAATGTAGAACGAATGAATAAAAATGGTTGATTTAAAGACAGAAAACTGGCAAACTTGTTTGTAAGTGAATGATTGTCATTCAAGCACATCCAGCGGGCCAAGACAAATTCCATATTACAGCTGCAGAGCAGGGAAATAGGATTTATGCAGAAAGAAATATTTTAGATTAAAAACAGTAGAGCGCAAATCAAGATTTACACAGTAATGAAAAACAGGATTATGGATTTGTTCAAAAGCTTTTGCATGTCACACAAACGAGTACAGTTTGTATCTGAGCAGTGATCAAATGCCTAATGCACAATATCAGTTGATGTTTCAATAAGAGCAATGTTTTTGTGTTTTACTTTTATCTCAGGGAGGCTTCCTCACATGCCAACTGCTTCCTCTGAGTTCGGCCTTACTTTAAGTTTGCTGTTGACCAATTTCAGCTATTTCATGGTCAAATGTCATCTGGAGGACAAACTGTAAAATTAACAAAGTAACGTCCTATCTACACAAAATGTGCAGTTCTTCTTTTAAAGTTCCAGTTGTATTGAAAAATCTTTGTAAAAGGTTTCACAGAAGAACTGGATGTAACTCAAACTGGTCACACTGTACAGTTATTAGCTATACTTTCAAAATGGCCTTTAATGATAAAACTATGGGTTAGCGCAATGCTCACATTAGTCATCTGACCTTTTAACTAAGGAAAGAGACTGCTTACATTTTTTTGAAGATATAATTATTACAGTCAGCAAAACTATTAAGATAGATAAGAGATTATTATCCATGTATGTATTAACATATTGAATTTGAACTATAAACATAGTTCTATATATGCTAAAAATATAGTGCAATAAGCAGTTTGTGTAAAACTGGTCTAACTTGTGAATTTTGTTTTCTAGTGTAGGTGTATTAATTAAAGTGTCTTGAGATTATGTATTATTATATGTCACTTCATCACACTAATTATGCACCAACTAGTGTTACAAACTTGAAAACACTGACTCATCATTGTGCTTTTTACTCATGATTCAGCCGTCCTTCTCTCCATGTGGTAGTGCCAGTAGCTGGTATATTTTCATTTATAAAACCATCCTGGATAAACTTCCCACATATCTTATCAAATTCATTTCATGGGCCTCATCCCCCTATCATAATATTAAATCACAAAACACACATCTGTCATCTGTGACTGAGAGGGATAAGAAATGTTTCCTTTTCTGCTCTAGACACTTGGAACAACCTGCAAATGAAAATTAAAAAACATTTTTTGGTATCTCAGTCTAAATTCAAGTCTAGTGCCTCTGTGCCTGTGTGTAATGTTTCTCAGCCTTGTTGACATTGATTACTGCTTTTCTGTAACCTCTATACTCAGCAAGCTTTCAAACTGTAGTTTGTTAATTGTAAACAAGTAAAAAGTACTTGCAATAAAGCCAGAGCACGTTGATGGTTCTGCAGTGGACATTTTGGCATCAACATTCCTTCCTCACACTTATGGAGAAATTGATGCCAAAACACCAGCATCGACGATGCTGACACATCATCTGCTGGTATAAAGTCTGTGCTGAGGAACCGTCACAATGCTCCTGCTTCGTTGCAAGTACTTCGTTTTTACTACCTAACCCATCCTGAATCACTGGAGGTTCCTTTGTTACTTTAATTTTGCTGACATTGGGGGAATGCAGCATCCACATAAACAGAGAGATGAAACACAAGTTTGACAGCAACATGTTAAAAGCGTAGCGATAAAACACAGTACTGTATAAAATATTCAGACGGTGTAAGTGCAAGCGTGAAGTTCTTAGCATATGAGAGCAGGGTGCGATCACGACAGGTTCACTGCTACCTCGTTCACTATCAGTGGCTGAAGAGAGATACCGTAGGGGGAGAGCTCATCATTCAACACCCATTACTCATCCATTTCTTCCTCTCTCCACCTCTATCTGATTCTGTCTATATCTGCCTCTCTGTCCGATTCTCTCCTCACTCCCTCTCTTTTTCTCTCTGCTTTGCCAGGCCCTGCTGAGGCTGGAGACAGTCATGTGGATTTTGGGGCATCGAGCCAAGCGGCCTCCCAGGGAAATTACCTCGAGCTTGCTGGGCATTTAATGAGGTTCACAATGATTTATGTTGCCTTATGTACAGAAAATAGAATCAGGGACCCGCATATTGGCTCGTTACTGATTAATTCCACACTCTAATTTTACCCTGGATACATTTCAATATCATACTGACAACAATGTGATGTCCTCTACTTATTGCCTTACAAGGAGGGAAATTAAGGTTCTACTAAATTAAACACATGGATCCCAGTCTGAGTGTTGTTTTGCAATGGTCTCCTCTGTCTCCTGGTCTTTTCCTTTGTTGAGAAGAACTTCAAGGTGAAAAGGTCTTCTGTCAAATGAACCGGAGTCCCATCTGTGCCAAGCTCAGCTCTCCCTTTTCGTTCTGCCTTTTTTTTTTCTTCTAACGTATCATCACAAGTCAATGCAGTCACATACACCCACGTGCATGCTCACAGACAGCCGTAAGCTCTCCTTTGACATTGAGAGGAGGGACACACACTCCTCTGTGTAGACAGTCTGCAGACATTTACTGTTGGTTTTGGGCATATATTCCTCAGGGGCCTGCATGAATCACTGCTAATTTTTACTTTATTAAAACTGTCAAGTTATTAACGTCAAATAGTTGGAATTGTCACTGTGAACATTTTCCCAGTCTTAATTCTTCCTGCTATCTGGTTGAGCTGAGTGATACCAGGCCTGTTGGCTATATTCTAGCAACGGATGAAGCCAAGAAGTCAGTCTTATGTCCAGAGGGAACAATGGATTATCTAGCATCAGGTCTGCTCTGTTCCTTCTCAATTTAAAAGCCAACAAGTCTATCTACAGATCAGTTAATAACATGGCACTTCTCCCTTGGCCAGATCTTTTGGTGTGTTTCAATTAGACTTCCTCTTATTGACCTGAGATGTGAAAAGGACCCTCTCTTGCAGCAAATCCAAGGCAACATGTCATTCATAGCAGTCAAGAGTTTGCTGACCGAGATTAGCTATAACCTCTGCTCTGCCACGGACTGAAATGAATGTGTCAAATCACGAGGTTGGAAGCATTTCTTTAAAGAAAAGAGAGATTTTCTATGTAAAAAAAATTATCTCACTACTTGTTTTCAGAAGAAAGCAAGAGTGGCTCTCTAAAAAAAAAAGATCACTTCACTTCATCAGGAGTGCCTGTCTCCACATCCTTTCCTCCAAATCCCTTCTCTCAAAAATAAACAGACAGATCTCATTATGTTCTGTGCAAATAGGCTCACAAGTCATTGTCACTAAAATGTTTGAGGATGAATTCTTTTAGGCTCGTATCAACAGATCTGGAGTATCTATTACTGTAAGTTATTGAAAGCTTGAATGTGTGAATGTGGACAAGCCTTTCCTTAAACTTAACAGCAGTAAGATGGACATGGAGAAATGACAACCAGCCAATGCAACCTGGCAACATAAAAGTTAGTACATGAGTTATACACCAGTAATAACACATTGAGATGTCCCAACACTATTTCCCCATTTCTCCTCATTTCATGTTATTTCTTCATTGTCATCTCTAAGCAGGCATAAAAATGCATCACAACAGTTTAAAGGGCAGTAGTTGTGTTTTTATGAAGGATGCCAAATCAAATCGAGGCACCGTGATGGAGACGTCAACACAGTAACTCCGGCGCCGATCATCTGTGAAAAGAAAATATGAAACATTCAAACCTTAACATTTAAAATCCAAATGTTAGGGTTTCCAAATATCAGGCATTGGTTTGTATAACATTTCCCTTAATGTATAAAGAAACATGTTTTACTTACCTAAACCTAAACAAGGTATAACCTGGCTTGTACATTGTGGCATTATTATGTGGTGCAGCTTAAAGTTTACTGGAGATGGATTTTTGTAACGTTTGGACATGTTTATGTAAAACTAAGCTAGGTAGCTGCTGTCTGTAGCTTCATATTTAACAGACCCATGTCAGAGTGATATCAAACTTCTCATCTACTCTCTGCCAGAAACCGAATAAGTGTTTTCCCCAAAATGTCAAACAGTTCCTTTAAGGCGTCGTGTTCTGATACAGCATATAGTTTAGCGAGACAGGTGTCTAGATTTGTTTGAGTTTCCTGTCTAAATCAATTGTAGCACAATACAAATGCTGTTTTAGGGTGTCCCATAAAGATACTAAAGCTATAAATACTAGCTGTCACAGGACCCACCACTACTGTATCTCCAAATCTTGCTGTTCACTGCTCCTGGAGCCTCTGCAGTTCTTCCCTATGATCACTGTCCAGGACTGAGCCAGAGGGGAAACAGAAACTTTACAAGTGTCCAGGTATCAGGCATTAGTCACATCCCCTCTGCCAATATTTCTCTCCTTTGCACTTGTGCACTTCTGGGGCCTGTAGACAAGTACATCTACATGCACAAACATGCACAATACGAATGCATATTTTTGTACTGCACCTGTGCACATGTGCACAAACACATACGAGCCACCCACCTGTTCTCACTGCTCAACAACACTGAGCTCCCATTCACCCTCTCCGCTGCCAAAATCTTCCCAGTGCCACATTGCTACTTCACTCTGTGCAGTATTGCTGGTATTTAGATTCATTTAGTTGAACATATGCTGCTTCCTTACTGAATCATATTTATTTGGCTTGTTTTTGTGGCCTATTGAAGAACTATGAACCTCTTATTTGGCAGCAATAATGAATTATAGACATTTTGGAATTACTGTGACATGTTTGAGCCCTGTGAAATAGGAAGGTTTCTTTGAACAGAACATTATTGATTGATTTATTATTGTAACACAGCTATAAGGTTTCATTGATTTAAGGTTAAGCTCTGTTTTCCCTATTTAGACTTGGGAATGTTGATGATAGGCTGCCAAATCGAGACAGCCTGACACTATCTGAAACTGCTTTGGGAGGTGACAGAAAGGAAGTAGAGTAATGTCACCCACCCATTGAATCTCTCGTGTTACACTGGCTGACATTGTCCACTGCAGCAGGCTCCTACCCCACTCAATAACTAATTACAATGTCTTTAGCCTCGCCTGCCTCCTCTCTATCTCCAGCCTTTCCTCCTTTCAAAGGAGAGCCAAAGGACAGGATGTCTATTAATTAAAAAGGCTGACTAATGGTAGCTCCAGAAAATACTCCTCTTTTCACTCTCTTGCATTTTCACATTAAGTAACTGTGTCTGTGGCTTTAACTAGAATTTCAATTGAACAATGTGAGAACAACACTGCTAGTGCATAAAAAGAATGGTTTATATTCATTTTGCTGAAATTTGAGCACATATTGTTTTTACTCATAATGTAAAAATATAGTGACCAGTCTATCTCTACTTACGATGTTCAGTTTGTTATGAAGTACAAAACTGAGACATTATAGATGTTCCAGAAAAGTAATTCCCCTCCTTTTTGTTACACAAGAACAAAAACAAACTCAAATTTGTGTGACAAATTTTGTCACACAGCCATCCACCGTCTAGGTTCTGTTTTTGCATTTACTTCACCTGCATCTTGTTGTTGTTGCTTTTCACTATAATCTCCTGTTTTTACCAGATCTATTTGTGTAGTTGTTTACCAGCTTTCCAGCCTTTTAACTAGTTGTTCTGCCACCTGGTACCAACCTGTGACTGTAGTCTTTTTTTTTTGTCTTCCTGCTTCTACCCTGATTTGTAACATCTTCTCTGACTGTCTGTAACTGATCTTGCCTGAGCTTTTTGACTTTTACCTGCCTGCTCTACAGCTCGCTTCTTAGCTCAGCATCAGGGACGAAATGTCACAAAGAGTGAAAAAACAACAATAAAATACATATTAAAATTTAGCAACAGATCTGTGCAATAAGTGTAAAGTTTATTTTAATTTATAGTCAAAGTCACTGAATTTGTGTATTTCCTGTTCAAACACTCAGGACAGATGTAATGTGAGGCAAATGTATATCTTACTTATATCCTTTGTCATTCCATCCATTACCCTAATTATTTCTAACCTTAAAACTAGGAAGAAGACAAGGATGATACACAACAGATGGGGTTGGTTGCATGATAGAGTACTATGTGTAATAAGGATCATTACACCAGAAGAACAACTACTGTACTGTTAATGTTCCAATCACAGACACCCCGTTGTATATTTTCTTTTTGTCAAAATGTGCGAGTAGAGTTTCAGTCAATATTTCTTTCTACGGCTGATGTTTAAACATCATTAATGTCTCCCGTATGGTTCTGGTAGAGGAGGTGACAGCAGGCAGAAGAAAAAACCCTGTCACTGATTTATTCCCGTGGGAAAGCCTTAACAGGAAAAGGCAGTGGAAGGGCATCTGAATCTATATTAGAGCACTTCTTCTTCACCATGGTAACTTCACACAGAGCCGTCCCCCTCTGGATCTCCTTGTCAATGGCACTGAACATTCCTGGTGTAAATTATTGTCCTGGGTATAAATAGTCTGACAGTCTGGCAGGGCCAGGTGGTCTAATCTGCCAGTTCAGTGTCCTCCTCACTTTCTGGTACAGCACAGTGGCTCTGTAGTGGATATTTTGCCCACATTCACAGTGACCTCAGATTGTCCACAGATGGCACAGGTCCCTGGCAAACCGTATTGGAGCAGGTCTTTTGATGAATAGATGAACCCTATGGGAGTCGCCACAACTAAATACCCGTCAAAAAATGTTTTGTAACATGAGAAAAATAAACAGGAAGTTATCAAATACAATACTTACAAAGTTAGTTTGCCTTTTTATCTGCACAGTAGTTTTACATGTTTTAATTAGATTTTCATACCACTATGATGTTTAGCTACAGCATTTTTACACAGTGAGCCCTTTATGTCGAAGGCTGTTGTTCATTGTGACCTTTTAATTGATTACTCCTGTGATTGCACTTGTTTGATTAGCGTTCCGCAGGAGAAAGGTCACAGTGGTGCTGCTGAGAAATGACTGTGCCGCTCAATTTCTGTTATGTGGAAAAATAGCACGAGAAGGTGATAAATTGAGCTGACAGATTACAGGTGCACCTAATAGTGCCACAATGTAATAAGATTGAATTAATTGTTCAGTCCAAGGCAATTAATAATGATATAATACTACTTAGCAAAACTTCTCCTTAGCCATGAGACAATTTTATAATTGCTACAGAGCAGTCTGTGGTTTGCAGGCTTGTAGGATCTGAGGTAGCAACGGCACCGAAGGCCCCTTTAATCTTGATGTTCAAAGTGCGTCTGAGCTACAGCTGCCTAGTTTTTTGCTATTTTTGTCTACAGGTTCACTTTACTCATCAGCAAACCCTTGAACTGGAAGTGACATAGAAGCGAAATGTCTGGTTTGCCTAATTTACACAATCTACAGAAACCATGTGATCTAATACTTGGTGGAATGTAAATGGGAAATGAAATTTGTGTGAGGGTGGATCTAACGTCTGCGCAGTGTGTTGCTGCAGATGATAAGTTTGAAAGAACTTTCATGAAAGAAATTGATTAGGATTCCCCTTTTGTCTCCTTCTCCATCCTGAACTCTAGCGGTTTCCTGTCTTTTCTCACTCGCCTCATTCTGTCTCCCTTCATTACAATACACAAAGTATCTGTTATAAAATGCTGTAGACTAATACGGAGGCTTAAAATATAGTTTCCAGCTCTAACTCAGTTCTATCATTTGAATGGGATAAATGCAATTACACTGCACATATCATTTCCACAGAGGGACATTTTGACAGATAATTGGGTTACAAACAGTCACTTTCCCTGAACTAGCTCCATACTTCTTCTGTTAAAACAAGTGGAAAAACTCTTTAGGGGGCAAGAGGGATGGGACATTTCAATAGTTTTTTTAATGTTGCAGCAATTTGAAGAACCTTCATAAAGGATTATTCAGGCCCAGAAAACAATGCCCCTTAGCTGTTATGCAGATTGTTACTTAATAAGGAATGATTTGTAGTCATACAGGCAAAACTATCTAATACGCATTTATAAGGTGACCATAATATGCCATCAGAGCAGTGTCTTTGTTCAGAGGCAGCCAGCCACCGTTAGGTGAGGCTGTGTCTACGAGACGACCAGTTAAGGCTTGCTAACATTTAAACTAACTATCTGAAGGCTCATGTTACATGCAGTCCTAACTTAGTGTTGTTTTATGTCTCAAGCACAAGCAAAACCTCAGTCCCTCTAATGACTTATTCCCTTTCCTATACTACTTTGTCTGTGCTCAATGAATGTACTAACACACATAACATGATTTTGTTCATGTCTTGTTCTTTGTAGATATGTCAAAGAGAAGAGAATAAGTTACTGGCTACTGTCATCTGTAGGTTCACAGTCACGTTGCAGAGTAAATGTAAATGGGTGGATCAGTATAAAAACCCCATGAAAATAACAACTGAGCGTTGTGTCCGTATCAATGTTAAGACCAAACCTTCTCCATTACCTGCAGCACAGTTGTTTTTACATAACTGCCAAAAACAGCTCCCCTCCTACATCAGGATACGATGATGATGAGGAGTCGAGAGTGCCGGCGAGTAAATCCAGTTAGTAAAGTTATGGGCCATAAAACCAAAACAATGTTTAAAAAAAAAAAAGAAGCCACATAATGTTGACTTCAGTGGGTTGACTCTAAAATATTAAATTATTTAATTGATTGCTTGTTATAACAAAAATGTCATAAACACCAACTTTACTAAATAAATACAGTCAAATGCTTTTATAATGTTTTGGGATTGACCAACAAACTGAGCCATAACTGTCAAAACTAACAGGACTTAGAACTCAATGCTAAATATAAATTACCTTGTCCTCATTGCCCCCCCCACCCCACACTCCTCCATCTGTATACCTGTTTACCCGCTACCTTCCGTTTCCCACCCCTCCTGGTCCTTTATCTTCTCCAGTCATGGAGGCCAACTTGTCACCAGCAGACATGGATGTCTAATGGTTGTGGGAGTATTTCCTACAACGCCTGCAGCAAACATGAGGCCTGGTGGGCTGCAGGGACAACAGAGGGAGGGTTTATCTGGGAAGGCAGGCCTTCCCTCTATCACCATGCCAATAGAGACGGCAGCACAGAGCTCGGCGCTCCACAGCCAGATAAGGCCCCCAGACAGAGCAGCACAGCAGTGAGACCCCTTTTACTACAATGGATGGGACCAGAAACAGTACGTGACTGACAACTCCGACAGTCATCCGCGCTTCTCGCCTTCTGTGCTTTCAGTCACTTCCTACTAAACTTGCCTTAATTTCCCCAAAGACCTCCGCTATACAGTACATTATAGAAGGTGCCGAGATGCTCATTAAATTGTGAAAGAAAAAAATTTTTTTAAATACTGATCACGTTTCTCGAAATAGATTTTTTTGTAACGTTCTGTTGTGTAGATGAACTTTACTTAACCACATCGGTTACATACATGCACTGAGTTTTAAGATCTAAGACTGAGATAAACTTCAGTACAGAGAAAATGAATAAAGTAGATTTTTTCATGTATTGTACTCAATTAAGAATTTGGGGCACTTGTACTTCAATGACATACTTTATTGATTCCCTTGGAGAAACTGGTATTTGGAAAGCTGCCAGACAGTAGATGTCAGCGTTACTAGGGAGGTTTCTGTGTCTTCCTCGTCTTGCAGCCCGGCAGGACTGGGAATTCAACCACTCACCCTCGTGTTTGTGGAGGTCTGCTCTATCCACTTACATGCCAATACTGGAATATTTCTATTTTAAGTTACTTAGGTTGGGCACTGACAAAGCGACAGAGAGACAGAGCTGAAGATGTTAAGATTTTCATTGGCAGTAATCAGGATGGACAGAATTAGAAATGAGTCCGTCAGAGGGACAGCTCACGTTGAGCAGTTTGGAGACAAACTTCGAGAGGCAAGGTTGAAGTGGTTTGGACATGTACAGAGGTGGGATAGTGAAGAGGAAGACATCAGAGGAGGTTCATGGATGTAGTGAAGGAGGACATGCAGAGGGTTGACGTGACAGAGCAGGATGATGGGGATAGGGTGAGATGGAGGCAAATGATCCGCTGTGGCTTCGCCTAAAGGGAGCAGCCGAAAGAAGTTACTTTTACTGCACTATATTTATTTTACACTTAAAATACTAGTTACTTTTTACAGATTTAGATTCTTAATAAAAACATATAAAAAAATATAGTTCATCTTGTCTTACTTGGTATATACACACGTGGTATGTCTGCAGTGCAGTATTTTTTCGGTAAACAGAGTTTTTCTTGAGTGCTGAGTTTGTGTACTTCTACCAGGTCTGCACAAATGTCTTATGCAAATTTATTGTTTGCTCGCTCATTTGATAAACATACTTTATAAATGAAGTAGATCACCTAACCTTGCAGCTCCACTCCACTCTTTTAGCATTTCACCATTTTGCTGAAGGAAAACAGTTGGACAAACCCAGCCAAGGTCTGCGTCCTGCCTGCTCTGCATTGCATCAAACATAGGTTAATAAACACTTGTGTTTAAAACTTGTTTTTTTTAGGCACATGTGGCTGCAGAACAAGTTGTAAACATAATACCTCATAAAGTTAACATGGTGAACATGTTACTGAACAGTGACTTTAAATACATCCAGCAGACACTGAGCAACGTTAACAGTTAGTACTGAGGGTACTGTGACTCTTCAGCTGCTACATGCTAACTCTAGGTTGAAAAGATTGTCTTTGATAACAGAGCAAGGGACAAAGTTAATAAGAGCTTTAACAGAAAAGTAAAAACTGGAAATATTTGAATGACCCTGGATATCGTAAAACTAAGGAAAGCTACAAACTCAGCTTAGAATTTTGTGGGTTCATCACTACAATATTTTTTGCAATACACATTGCCATTTTCCCCATTCCCGTTATAAAACACTGCTTAATGCAACTTTAAAGTTATGGAAATCTTAATTTAGCGTTCCATATTCATTTTCCATTTTCTCCCATTTCATGCTTCTAGTCAGCATAGACTTTCTCATTATTTAACTTAAGCCACAATGTTTTACACTCTGGTTTCTGGGAGCTGTTAAAACATTTGAAATACAATAAAAACGATACCTTTCAGCATCAAATATGCACTGTATGTATATTTTATGTATGGGTAAGGGAATGAACAGGCAGTTCTGATAAAACATGGACCATTCTTCTGAATAGCACTCGCACTTGAACATACCGCATTCAAAGAATAAAAGAAAGTTGTCTTTTCTTTTTCATCGTTTCCTTTTGTCTCATTGCAGTTGCTGAAAGTCCCTTGTGTGTGTACAAAGTCTTAAGGGAAATAACTGCATTCAGTGTGTTCTGTACTGGGAAATCCAGTTCTGTGTTTGGCCAACTATGTCAGGCACTTAAATCACATAGGGCTTGAATTCCTCTGGGCCATTCCAGCCCGTCACCATGAATGTAAAGACAGACTTTATCTCCTAAGACTTAAATGTGACCATGAATAATGTGGAAGCAGGCAGAGCAAGTATTGAAGAGAAATCAGAGCATTACAGTTTCCACGGCTTTTTGATATCGAGTCAGTGGCACGGTACCACTGCATCATCAAATCAGATTTACTGTTATCTCAAAGTGGGAGTGGAATACAATAATCAAAAATCAACAGAAACATCATGACCTTGGAGATTTGGAGAAGACATGATGGATGAGTCCTGAAGCAGATTCATAATAAAAGAAGGTGTTACGGTGCAGGACATGCATCTGAATACAAAAAGCTCTTCTGAGGGGAATTCATTCATTTTTGGGTCAGCTCTTCCATCTGAATTTTGTGCTGATAATGAGAGGGAACAAAAGATGATTTCTTGCTTGTTATTTGTTGTGTGTGTCAGCATATACGTGCTTGCGCTTGTCTGGCAAGAAATTAAGTTAGTCAAAAGGTCTGAGACAATAGCAGGCAGGAATTGCTGAGCCAATTGCAGCACTTCGGCAATGGTGAAACCATTTCGCTCCAGCAGACCACTTAATAGCTTTGGCTGATGCAGAGTTTGGAAATCCATCAGTTAGCTGGGCCAGACTGAGATGAACAGCATGCTTAGCTACATAAGCAGTGGGTGAGGAAACAATGGATCTGTCCTCATTATAAGTTCAAGCCACTTTGTGTCAGGACCTCTCACTAAAATTTTGATTTCAGAGAACAGACTGCAGCAAGGTCTATGAAACTCAGAGTGTGTGCTATTACTGTATCACAGTAGAATACATTAGAATGATAATAGTGGAAACTGGAGCAGGGTTTTCACCAGTTTGTCACATGTGAAATGTGAGAGACTCATTATTAATGTACTGTGTTTCATTTAAGAATTTTTGGACTGGAGCCATTTATCTGATGCTCACACTGATATGATGCTCATTTTGAAAAAATGTTTCAACAGTTTTGGTTGAGTTCCAGATGTCTTGATCCTGCACATAACGCAATTTCATCGTTATTCATTATGTTTTACACAATGCTGGAAGAAGAGGTAGGAAAAAAATCTGGATCAAGTGCATTAGTTTTTATTTTGCATTTTATTTAAGTCCTTTAACCAAGTGGAGGAATATTAGAGTGTCTTTGATAGGTTTGCTGCGCACAGGTTTGTCAGCTGCTCAGATTTGTTTAAGAGGCTACAGGACAAAACTCGGTTTCCAAATAAAACATAAAATAAAAGCTTTATGAACAGTTTGCAACTTTGTGAATGTTCATTTAAAACATTACATTTCTCACTGAACATATTTGTCGTTGACAATTAGTACAGACATGATTTCTGGGACACGGTAGATGTTAGTAGGGTGTGTATGCTGATACCTTGTTGGTAAGTTACTTGACCTTTTGACACAGGGGCATAGATATCTGCTGTCCCTTTTGCTGACAGTGTGTGTTGTTTGTGTTGGTGCATGGGTCACTGTCTATGTGTCTGTGCTGATGCAAGGAGAAATTCATATTGCACCAGGGTTAGTTACTTGAGAGTGCATTTAAAAAAAAATGTGAGTGAATCAAATGTTGGTAATAAGTGTTACTTTATTCATGAATCCAGTCCAAATTTAAATTAACACAAATTCTACAGTGTCATTCTACTTGGAAGCATATTTCAGTGCCATCATCAGCACAATCAAATCTGAAATCCTTCATTTCACAAAGAAAGAAATCGGTCACAATCCCAGTCAAAATATGATTCAGATGTGGAGCGGTTGACATACAGCTTTGCCTCTTTCAGTTGGCAGGGATCAGTTATTACTCATGGGTTGTCTTGTAAACTGGCAATTTACATGCAGGGTTTTTTAGTTTTTTTTTTTTTAAAATTGATTGTTGAGGTTACTGGAGAAGAACTTCAAAGTCTTTGTGAATAAAAGTCTGTATATTCCAAGTCATGAATCTTTTCTTCTTTGGCTCAGCCTTCAATTAAATTTTGAAAAGAAGCTGAAAGGAAGTGGTGCATTTACTTTAAGAGTCAAGCAGTTGTCAGGATTTCTGTGGTTTAGTTTTTAAGATGGAGGAAACAGTCTATTGAAGCAACTCAGTAAAATGTCAGTGCTTTGTTTTCAGCACACATGTCACAGTTTGTGCACAGATTTCAGTTCTCATTTTCAGTAGATTAAGAGTAATCCGAGAATCACGTAACTGACACCCAGGTGAAGATGATACAATCATTTGATGGTAAGCTGTCTAAAATTACTTTATGTACAAATAAAAAAAACAAACGCAAACAGAAAGTGATATCTGCAGCAGATATCAGATTGTTGCATTTGTGTTACTTTGTGTTTGCATGTGCATAAACCAGGAAGAAATATAAATCATACAAAAAGATCCTACAGAAACAGAATGACTATAGTTCAGGGATGCGATTCTGCAGACAGTGTGTGGAGTTCATATGAGAAAACTGCTTCAGTCTACAGGTCTTACATTCAAGTCTGTTGTATGCTTCTGTATGGTCATATGAAGCCATGATGTGACGCATGCTGCAGAAAACAGTGTTCTGTTTACAGCACCTCAAAGCAGTGCCAATGTTGTCAACACACCCACAGACTCTCAGTGTATTCTCTGGACATTTACCTGCTGTATTCACACATGAGATCAAATCTATATTACACAGACTTTGTACTAGTGAGCTAGCTGGGTGAAGTTCATTTTATATCCTGGCCATCTGTTTCAGATATGTGTCTTCTCATAAACAGCACCTTTGGATAATATCTCTGAATAATAACTGTCAAACAGACAGGTACTGTATAATGGCAGAGCCAGCGGTTAACTGAGGAGGTTCTAGCATTAAAATAATAGCAGCTCAATCATCAATTAAAAGACTAGTTATTCAAAACTATTCAAAACACATTCAGGAACTGCAGGAAAGGAAGATGTGCACAAGTTCTCAAAGGAGACAGTCAGGAGAGATTATGTTAAAACTAATATAAAGCTCTCAAAATTAGACGGGGGAAAAGTTTTGAACAAAGTGTTTTGCTTTCGTGTAGAAAATCTAATAAGAAAATTGTTTAAAAAACAGCACAGAATAGGGTGAGAGGTGAGAAGTGTTGACCAGGACTTCAGACTTTGGATCGCTACAATATAATAAAAATGGGCACTGGTGACACATTTAGTAGGAGACACTAATGCAATGACAAGGCTACCAACTGTTTCAAAACTCCAAAGAAGAAGAACTGGTGAAGCACAGGTAGAAACAGACTAGCAGCTTAACCAGAGTAGCTAAATAAGCAACAGGGTAACAGAGGTTAGAGAGCTCTGTGCAAAAGCTACAGAACAAAGACTTAAGGCCTGGTTAACTAGATTAGAATGAGAAGGACACAGCAGACAAGTATAAAGTCTGTCGATAACGTGTCTAAAGGCTGAGGCCTGGCAAAACAAATAAAGACTAGGGCAGAGACACTGATCAAATCCGTGAAACTAACAAACAAAGTTCCATCTTCGAACAGACTTACTGATCCAGTGGGGCAGGAAAACTCCAGTGCAGAGGACACAAACTACAGAAAGTATCCAGCAAAAGAACAAGGCTGAGAGCTTATATAGTGTCCTTAATGAGCTGGTGCATAGCAGGTGAGTGAGTGGGCGGGGCAGGGTGGAGCCAGGTGAAAATGGAGGGAAAAATTGAACAAAGGAACTGGGAGGGGCAGAGTGTGTGAGTGACACTGTTTGGTTTAAGGCTCATCAAAGTAGAGCAGGTCACGTGATTAGAAACAACGTATTCTAACTCTGGTTTCCTGAAGGAGAGGAGCACAATCCTACATGTCCATCCGGTTCTGTGGTGAGCCCATGTACATACTAAAGGAAACAAAATGCAGACTGGAAAATGTTTATTCCATTAATATGGTGAAGAATAGAATTGTTGGATCTGATAAAATGATTGCTGACAACTTATTTAATTTACTTTCTACCAAAAAGTTGCCATAAAATATCCACCTGTAGGCAATTGAAGAAATAATAACACAAACCAAACCTATTCCTATTCCAGTAGCTTTTTCCCTCAATATATAAAATCACCATTTAAAACCTGCATTTTGAATTTATTCTGGTTATCTTTGTGTAATATTAAAATTAGTTTGATGATCTGAATCATTTAAATGTGACAAATATGCAAATAAAAAAAAAAATCAGGAAGGGGGCAAAAACATTTTCACAGCACTGCAACCTCTGGTGAAAAGACTTCAAAGTTTCACTACACTGTGCTCATTTATTTTTAAATCTGTGTGTCTGGTTAACCTTGGTGTCAACAGTGCAAAAGTGATTGCTTAATATTGCAGATATGCTGCCACCAATAACGCTAATAACCTCCGATTGAGCAATCAGGCTTGATGATGGTGCTGGGCAATATGAGAGAATTGGTATTCATTGTGTCCTCTTCAGACGATGAATTATTTATGGTTTGCTTGAAGCTACTGCTGGGCCAGTGTAGAGAGGAATAACTGCAGCAAGGTAAATGGTGAGAGAAGAAACAGAAGAATGTTAAATGCGAGGGAGAGCCTTATCGCTTATTCTCAAGACAGCAGCGTTGAGCAAATAGCAAAAGAATTCAGTTGTCATTAATGACTGTGGGTAATTTCTATCTGGATCCAAGGGTGATATCCTTTGTGTACTTTAAGCTGCACAAAGGTATTAAAATTATTTTAAAAAGGCGCTGTCTCTGTCTGACCATATTCAGCGGGCTGCTTATTTCAATTGGTGGGAGAAATACTACACCGTCTCTAAGTAAATGAAAACGGCTGCAATTAAATATGCATTTGAGCTAAAAACTGTGACTAAGGCACAAGAAGCCTTAAAGCTACCAATTCAATATACATGCATAATAACAATAATACCCAACATCTTTAAACAAGACTAAAGGGGTCTCCAGGCTCTCATCACGCAGCGTGCACCAGAGGTTAGGAGGGCTGATAGGTGGTGTGACTGCCTGCAGGCTGGATGTTTTTTTTAATTGTGGACGATTTAGAAAACACCACTGCAACATTATGAAACAACACATAACAAGGCACTGCACAGTAGTGAGCATGCTCGCAGTGGGCAGTTAGACACACACACCAGCCTGAGATTATTCTGATAAAGCCTGTTGTGACATAACAGCACACTCCCTCTGGTATGTACAGCATCTTTATGTTGAATATTATTATCCTTTCATTAAAATGCAAAAAAACTGACGAAACAGGAATGTGTCATTTTCATCAGAAACATAGTGTCACTTACACAGTTATGGAGTTATGGAAGATATGGAGAATACATGATGAACCATAACATTAAAATCTCTGACAGGTGAAGTGAACATTGATTATTTTGTTATATTGGAAACTATCAAGAGTTGGGATATATTAAGGAGCAACTGAACACTCACTTCTTGAAGCTTGATGTGTTGGAAGCAGGAGAAGCAGGCAAGTGGAAGAACCTGTGCAACTTTGACAAGGCACAAATTGTGATGAGTAGATGACTGGACCAGAGCGTCTGAAAAATGGTTTGTTGGGGAGTCCCTGGTCAGCTCCCATCAAAAGTAGTCCAACGTAGGACAACAAATGCGAACTGGCGCCACGTTCATGGACATCTTGGAGACTACATGCTACACTCATTCATGTACAATAATCTGTGGCATTACCTGAATGCAGGAGCTTTTTGCTCCGTGACTTCAGTCTTTAGGACACTGCCTCCCCACAGGCAATAAAAAAAAATACTCACTGAAATACAACACTAAAAAAATTTAACACAAGTATCAATGGTAAATGCAGACTCCTCAAAATTTAGACAGGTTCCCCATGTGACTGTTATACAGTTATATATTATACAGAATTATTATTACTGATACAGTCATGTGTGTGCAGCAGGGGATCGGAGGATTAAGCCAAGTGAAACCACTACAGTACCTAGATACTGCTGTACACCATTGATTCCCATTTAACCTACTGGATTTATCTGCTGGCTTACGTTGTGTGTTTTGCTGCCATGTAGATAATTACCGTGCTAATCTGTAACAGTTTATCATGTCACTAAATAGTGTGGCAGTATCAGCCTAGGACCAGACTGTATCATCACACTGCATAATCCTTCTGAGTGGGAATAAGTAGAATGAAAACCGTAATCCAGTCTTTTTGGTCCTTGGTTGCAAAAATTAACCACAGTAGAAGTTGTGTGATGCAGCACATCACCTAATGACCCTAAATATTGAAGTAAATCTACTACAGAATGGCTTCTGAGATTCAAAATCCACCTTTTTTAACCCCAGCTAAATCTCGTGCAGGTCTAATCCACAGCGACAGGAAGCTCTTGCTTGAGAATATTTCTGTCAAAGGTAGTTTGACCATTTATTAAAAAGCGGTTGCCGTTGTGTTTGGATGTTTAAATATGTTTTCAACAAAGACATAAAAGATAATGACTGCGTTATTCTTAATTTATCTACGTTTGCATTTTTCCTCAACAGGGATAATAGATTTGGCCTTTACCCATGTTGTTATTTATATTTATATATACTTTATATTTTAGTTATTTATCCAAATGCAAATATATGAAAAGTAGGAGGGGATCACTTTGTGACAGCTTCTCTTCTCAACTCACAGCTTCATCCATCAGCTCTGCTGTAACACAGCTTTGAGTTAAGTGTGAGGATAAGCCTGTTGTTCTCATTGGCAGCTGGCACCGTTTTCCATTTAAGTTTAGTGTACATCTGGCTCTGGTGATTTTTTCTTTCCCAACATGCCTTTTGACAGACAACAGTGCTGAAATAAAGTGCACGTTTAACAACTAGGTGAAGAGTGCAATAGCTGGAGAGCAGCAATTTCATTGTTGGTAAAACCAGAAATTCAGCACAGATAAAGAAATGCCTGCCTCTTTGATGTGACTATCTCTCTGTATGCTTGTTAAAAATAAGTGGCATGTTGTTAGCCTTGAAAAAAGCCTTGCTCTTTGAATCAGAGCATTTTATAAAAATGTTTAACATTTTAAGGGATCGAGGCCTTGTCGTGGCGGAAGGGCTTGCGTGGTCTAGTGATCCTCCGAGCTATGTTGTCGGGAGCCGTGTG
>JAUYWH010000002.1:16053474-16067191 GCA_034779795.1 Ctenopoma multispine
GCTTCCCTGCTTAGGCTGCTGCCCCCGCGACCCGACTTCGGATAAGCGGTTGATAATGGATGGATGGATGGATGTTTAACATTTATTGATATTCTAAAAAAACGTGTTCTGTTATTCAATCCCAATGTCACTGTGCTGAAAATGTTGAATCTCTATACAAAGATATCTTCGTTTTTAAAATGCTTGTGCTTAGTTTTAAGTGCTGCTTTGCTTTTTTCCTCATCATTTGTCTTTAGTATGTCACTCTATTGGTTGTGGGAGGTGTTTTATTAGTGCCAGGTTCTGGGATAATTGGCAGGCACAGGTGCTAGAAGTTTCAGCAACAGCTGGCTCACAACAGCCTGCTATTCACTGCCCAGAGTAGCGTCAATTGTTCTGGAATTGGTGCAAACAATCACTCACTTCATAATGTGGATTCGTCAAAGTGGTAGCAACCTCCCTGCAACAATTTTACTGGCTTAAACCTCCAGGAAAGTGGTTTCGACCTTTAATGAAAGGAGGTAATGATTCATTGTTAGGAATGGTCAGTGACACAGAAGGCTAATTACTTCTCAAGTTAATGGCAGCTTTCGCGTAGGAGCCCTGAACGAAGGAACATGTCTGTAATTGATTGAAGGTGCTATCCTCTATCAATGTGAGGAGAATTTTCTCTCAACAGGAAGGTCCACTTTTCTCTAGGACAGCTCTTCCTTTACTGCAAATAATGTAAATAACTACCTGAAGTGAACACAAAAGATTAAGACTTTTCTTTTTATTGTTTCTGAGAATGTGAGATGCAACTCTGCACCACAGACACTTAAACTAAAGCTGTCAAGCTATGCTTCATTTTCTATTTCCCTTCTTTTTGCTTCCTTCTCTTTCTCCTTCATTACTTCAGCACTGCTGTCAAGAATGATTTAAACTTTTTCACCAGTTTCCTTTTCTTCTTAAGTTGGTGACATCTATTTATTTCCTCTTCTTTTTGTGAGGGAAATTCTGGCAGGTGCTGCCAAACTGCATCCTGTCCACGACGCTGTGTGATGTATGTTTATGTGCACGTGTGAAAATGAGGAAAGGCTCAGAATGATTTCTCCATCTGACTAACTGGAAATGGATGCAAAGGGAACATGTGGCTATATGTTGTTAGGCAAGGTGCATGGCTCCCAGAACGCTCATAAATAACAGGAGGGAAGCTCCTTTCCACGTCTGACTTCAGGGGAGCTGCTTAGTCAAGGATACCTTCAGAGGGGAGACTGTCAGCCGTGATGTTCCCTCTAACATCTGCACAGGATACCAAGACAAGTCAATTCAAGTAATTTGATTCTTTTGATTGATTGCTGTCATTTTTCATTCTTCCTCCTGATCTTCAGAGGATGATGTACGTTTCAACAACCTGAATAGACAAAAACATCAATTCCAATGTGTCCAATCAAATTTATAATGTAAAACATTCTTGTGAAAACTGTGACATAAAAAACGACATGAATCCATTTTCTTTCAAAATAAAAGCTGGTTAGTGTTAGGATTAGGGCTGGGCTAAACTGTCCTTCATTATAAAAAAAGGCTTATAATGAACGGCAAATGATGAAACCGTAAAATAAATTTGTTACAGATGTGCCAACATTTTTTCTTTTTTCATAGGTTGCAGCTATAGACTTAATATGTTTGATGATGTGTTTGATGTGTGTTATGCTCCAATAACCCTTGACTTAAATGTGTTTTAACTAGGGAGTAATTATTGTTACTCAGTCAACACTTTTCTAATGGGGGTGTCTTCTTCCATTTTGTATTATTTTTTAGTATTCAAATGAGGAGCCAGTTTTCACCCTGAAATGGTTTTCTGGTTGCAAACAATGAGACTTCTACCCATTAAATAAAGGAATCGCCTGAGTTGTTGTCAAACCCTGATTTTATTCCTCAAACAATTTCAGCCTTTGTTATCCTGTTTTTGATGGGATCCATTTGTTATGACTGGGCATCTGCTTTGCAGCGTGGAGCCTCTGCCAGCTTTCAAACAGACGTCTGCTTCTGGCACTGGGTTGTTGGTTCCTTGAACGAATGAAAGCATGACAGTGCCTGTCATGTCTTAAATGTGTCAGCGGGGACTCATTAACTAAACAAATCTGTGCCATCACCCTGCAGACCAACACGAATTCCAGCCTCAGTGAACAAGAGGAGTTGTAAACAACAGCCTCTCTCCAAAGATAGATTAAAAATCACCTTCACCTTATTAGCTTGGTCATGTCAGAGTTCATCGCTATCTGGATCTTAGACATAACATGCTAGCCTTTGAAAAACAACAATTGATAAATCTTTTTCACTATCTGACTGGGTTAACATCACAATAAAGGGGAACGTTTACCTGGTAGAATCCTCAGTACACTAAAAGATAAGTTGGACTGTTGAAAACTGTGGAAAATGTGGTTTTGTGCTACATGTATTTCTTAATGAATGCCTGAATGATATACAAATACCTGCTGCACCTGATTTATAACTGCAGACAGCAGCAGAGGACATTGTGTCTAAAATCTAAGAAAATCTCTGACGCTGTTTTATCAGATACCAAAGGTTGGTGAAAGACTAATCAGGTTGAGAGAAAGTGTCAGAATACCTCTATGACACGTGGTTACAGTAACTGAACAGGTCGTACTTTCTGTCTCTCTTGTTGTCTGGCTTGTGAGTTGCTTTGGAAAAACTTCAAATTACTGTGCAAATGTAAGTTTAAACATTAATTGGAAAGTTATTTTCAAAATATCCCCATAAGCACCGCATTATGTTTTCTGTTTACATAATGATTATGTGTTCCAAATTATTGTAAATGACAAATCACAAATACATTGTTCTTTTATGAACTCTTTGCCTCTTCAAAATATTCAGTCACTGTGTTATAGTTAAAGTGAATCCATATAATTCTACTGTTTCTTTTAATAGGATGTTCAAAAAGAAAAACTTTGGTGAAGTGAGAAGATGATCACAGATAAAACATGCTTTCCAAACTACCTATTACAATACTCTGCTGCTTTTTGAAGTAAACAAGTTCCTTCATGCTTCCCAGAGAAAAGGAAGAGGTGTTTCATCACACAGATAAGAAAGCAAACTGAGGCACAGCTATGGCGAAGGAAAGTCAGGTGCTTGTGACATATGGATTAGTTCTGGTAAAGTTAGTATGATTAAGTCAAAGCTGGGGAGGTGGTGCAGAGTCGGCTACTTTGCGCCTCGCTGGGCTGCTGTTTCCCTGCTGTGCAACTAGGCAAGATGAATGAACTCAGATGTGTTGTGGTGTTGTATTTCCCTCCTTCATCACAGTGTGAATGTTGACTTTCTCTGGTAATTTTGTGATCGTGGAGGGGGGTCTTCTGATCAGTGCTTCAAACGGGTTTCTGCCCTCTGCACTTAACATTCAGGCCTCATCTGTGATTCATCAGTTTGATTGCAAAGAGGAAATCACGTAATGTTTCCTGTAAATATTCAACAAACAAATGCAGTCTCCATCTCGCTTTCCTCACATCTTTTGGCTTTGTGCATGTTTTAGTGCGACTCACTCATATCCTTCCAGTTCCTGTACAATTCAAAACTCAACCCAGCTTTTTAGCCTTAAACCAGAGAACTAAGAATACACTATGTGGTGCTTGCCTACATATTCTGCAGCACGGTGCTAGTGTGTCATTTTCAAATCAGAGTAAATGCAATATCTGTATATTTTAAAGAGGAAATGTATATTGTGTTTCCATGGTTAATTTGCATGTTTAGTGCAATATATCTTACTAGAAAGCCTATTACAGGCTCCTCACACATTGCCCTACTTTCATGAATAAGCTGAAATCTGAACAGGCACTTCATTGGCATTGACAGATTACAGAAGCAAATGCCCATGCTGGAATTTTCTATTCCTAAATTGCAATACATTAATAACAACCATTACACATTTGTTACTTCAGGCATGTTTGGAGTCCTTTAAAGGAATGTTTGCATGTAAGGAATGAAAATCTCAGTGGTACATGCACAAAGAAAATTGTTATTTTGGCTGTGATGAATGGATGCTTCTGATGTTTTTGTGTTGTGTTCTTTCATTCTGTGCTGCCTTTAGAAAATGTTTTTACATCTGCCACTTCACAACTGTTTATTTTGATAGTGTGTTTTTGCCATATGGCATTGTATTGTTCTCTTCTTCATTCCCACATAATAGAAGATATTGTGTACAGGTGTGTCCGAGGATAATATGTTTTTGTCAGAAACCTCTGCACTTTCAAAGAGCACATTGTGTGTTGTTTTTTTTAGCAGAATAATGTCAGTGCCATTCCTGCGCTAGCATGCTTGCAAAATGTCTATACTGCAGCGCTGCAGTGCCTTAAAATATACATACAGTAACTGTTGTCTGTCATAAATATCAAGCTCATTCTTCACTTAGGAAATGGTACTTTGAAAAAAAGAAAGACCAAAACTAGTAAGTGAACCTTTAGTTGGGATTGTTTTGTTATACCAAAATTTTCTAAAATATGTCACACATGGGAAATCGTAAAAATACTAAAGATGAAAACATAACAGTTGCTAAGCCTGCCAACAGATGTCAATTTCCATAACAACTGAGTACATTTAAAAAAAAGAAACATGTAATTAAGTTGAAAGCTGGCAGGTGGTTGGGATTGTTTTGTCAAATGATATAAACATAATATTAATTTTTGATGAAGCACCAGTTTACACCGTTTAAATCTGGACTACATTATCCAGTAGCTTTTACACAGATTGTGTTTGTTGATTTTGAGATCTCATAGTATCCCAGTTCATGTGGATTAAATGCATTCATGGTTATCAGTGTGACAGATGACAAATTACATGGATAAATGGAACCATGAATGTGAATGATTTTAGTACAAACATCCTTGTTTGTCTACAGTGTAGGAGTTATTTTTATTTGGGTGATGTCTCACACAGGAATTTCCAACACATTGAATGATTTTGCTATTTATTTTATTTATGTCCAATGCCACTGTGCAGTGCCAGTGCAGAAAACAGTGTGTGGCAAAAGGTTTGGGTGTGAACATCAGGGGGTCAGAATGAAAGGCAGTGTGACTGACCTCCATGAAATGAATTGCCACAGGCCTGCAGTTATTTATTTCATTCATTATGAAGTGTTCCCTTCTCTACTGTGTTTAAGTTGCTTAACTTATTATTTGCCATGATCGCTGTACTACAGTAGCTATCGTGCACTGATATCAGTTAATCAAGTTTCTCCAAAATGCTGGAATTGCTTGTGGGCAAACATGGTGGTGTAGTGGTTAGCACTGTCGCTTCACAGACCCAGGTCCAAACCCACAGGGTCAGCGGGGTGCATCTCTGTGTGGGCTTCTTCCCACCATCCGAAGTCATGCAGTTAAGTTAGGCTAAGGGGTCAGAGGGAGGTAATTGGTAACGCTAAATTGCCTATAAGTGTGAACGTGAGAGTGAATGATTGTCTGTCTCTAAATGTTAACCCTGTGATAGACTGGTGGCCTGTCCAGCGTGTACCCCGCCTCTCGCCCAGTGACGGCTGGGTGCCTTAGCACTTCCGTGACCCTAGAGAGGACAAGCGGTTGTGAAGAGAATATATGAATGGATGGAATTGCTTGTAAAAGGCTGCTGTTGATGAACTCGGTCATTCTACGAGAGCATATTTAGCAACTCAGCTAAAGGCTGGCAAAATCTGGTGCATGTAGAACACAATGAAATCACCCAGCAGTAATCTACGACTTTAGTATACACAAAAAGAACAATAATTTTAAGGGATGGTGGTCCAGCTGGAGTCATAGGTCCTAAACGATGGTTATTAGAGCATAAAATCAAAGAACAAAAAGATTTCCACTAAACATCAAACAGAAATTTAGGTTTTCATATTTATAATACACAAAGGACTGAATTGCGAAGCTACAATCAGTTGTGCTGTAAATGTTTATTGCTATCGAGAGAAGTTGTTTACATTTTTTCTATTATAATTAAAAGCTCATGGGTCCTTAACTATGAAGAAAAAGGATTTAAAGCCCTTTGTTCTCCCATAGTGATCTCATTTGTGCAGTTTCCTCTCATTAAATAAAATTGGCTGTGGTGCAATGTTTCTCATCAATGCTAATAGCCAGAGTAGTGAAATGCTTTGACGTTTTCACATGAGTTGTTTAGCCATAAACACAAGTCACTGTCAGTCTCACAGCTTGTACTGACGACCAGTTCCTCACACAAAGGACATTTGTTTGGAGTCAGGGCTTTGACAACACTGCTTGAGTTCCTGTTTTATTGACCATTATTCACTGTGACAAGTAAGCTACACCTAATGAACATCTTTGGCTATGTGCTGGAGTTGTACCTAGACCTGTCCTAATTTGAGATAAAAAGGTTATTGATCAATGGTCCTAAACCATTAGCTTTCTTCCTGGGCTTCACAAATTTGATGGGCAGGATGCTGAGGCTGCAAGTAAAAAAGACAGAAGAAACAGTTGAGGTGGTGGATAAATTACACAGATGTGCTGGTCAGCAGAAGGGAGAAGTTTATTTTTTTCAGACATTTAAGTCGTTTGTGTTTTAAAGATCAATGATCAAAAAGGACAACAATAAAGTAAATTAAAGTAAAATGTGCCAGGCCAATCCCATCTTCTACCTACTACAATAATAATAATAACATCTCAACAGGCTCACAATGACAAGGCTAACATACAGTTATACTCTTTATCATGGTCATCATCTTAGTCTAGTTAACTGCTAATTAGGAAATTTGTCGTAGAAGTTATTGTAATTTACTCTGAGAAAGTAGGAATCTGTTGGTGGTCAGAGGAACCACTGGTCACTAGGATACATAATCGGTGATGAACGTATGAATAAAGTGTTATGGCAATGCATTCAATAATTACTGAGATTTCAGTCTGGACGGCAGGTGGGTACAGACAGATCAGCCACATGTCTGACATTTCCATCCCTACAGTGCCACACTGCTAGCATACCAAAAATGAGAGGGAAACTTTAGCACGGCAAAAAGCTCCCAATAGGCTTTAACATTTAATTCACATGTACCTTCATTAAGAATCAAAAAAACACAAGCTGCAATGTTACCAGTTAGAAAACAAGCCGGAAACTTGCTATTCATCATTCGCATTGAATTGTTTTCTGATTGTGAGGCCACATGATTGATGGGCAACATCGCTCTGCACACTAAACTCCTTCATTTCATTGGGAACAACAAAGCAACAGATTTGGCTGTTGAACTCGAAGAGACAGCTTTCAATCATGGAGGAAGAAACTGTCTGGCTGAGTAACTTTCAAACACAAATGTGATTTCTGTTTTGAAGATGGTGAAGTTTTGTGGATCTTTCTTGTGTGCTATCAAAAATTTATGATGAAGATTAGAATAGCTGTTGAAATCCAGTAATTCTGCTCATCACAAGACCATCTGTACTATTTTTGCTCAATTTATTCTCATTACAGTCTTGTATGTTTCTGTGTGTTTGTTTCTTCCAGGTTATTTTCCAGCTTGAATTGTGCTGATATTGAAGTCACAGTGTCCCACCCAAGCCTTGGAGCTGACTCTGATTGGATGAGTCTCTGCAACACTAAGAAAGACGTTTATACTTTGCAATGCAGCAGATGAAATACAAGAAATCTAATTTTTTATTTTGTCTGTGGTAAAGACAAAACTCTGACCCTTATCAGCCAGTTGTCTCAGAGTCCTTGAACTGGTGGAAGTTTAGATAAATTGGAGTCCTGGGGTTCATTTATTCTGTAGATTGAATTTAAAGAGAACTGGAGAGATACAAGAAAAATGTGTGGTTGTATATATACTGTACAATATATGTATTTCTGTGTTCATGTTTGCCACTTTGGAGGTAAAGGTCCATCTCCAACAGAGGTGAGTTCTCCAATGACAAGTGGATTGTCCAGATTTACAGCACAAACAGGATTTTGCAGGTAAAATTTCTGCTTCAAACCTGATAACAGTGTCATTGTCGCCTGCGTGGAGTTCTGAGAAGAGCTCGTTTTCATCTACATTAACCCCTGCAGCTCCATATCTCACCTATTCCTTTGTACTCCTTCAATAACTTGGAGGATTTGCCTGTGTTTGCACACATCTGGACCGTCTGCTGTGCTGCATTTTTTTTGTCAATCTAAAACAAGCAGCTGATGTGAGCTTATCAAAGCTCACCAGCATGTAGCCTGAGACAAATAAACACAAAATGCAAATGTTTCTCAAATCACACACAAGTGAGAAGAACCTTTTGTATTCTGAGAAAGGATAGCAATGGACATACATAGAATCTTTTCTTTTGTTTGAAGGGCAATAGTCCACAAATCAAAAACAGAGAGCTTGGTCTTTATTTTATTGCTCCATGACTACAGGTTTGCAAAAGTGAGTGGAAAATTATAGGCTGTTAGGAGCGTTAACATTTCACTGAAATGGCTGAAAAACATATAACATGGTACAGGACAATAACAGGCTCACATGCGTAGGCACAGCATAGATTAAGTCAGATTGTTTGAGCGAGAAAAGATAGCTAGAGACATAAAAGGCAGAGAGAAGTAGAGGGGATGAGACTTGGTTAACGAGAGAAGGGTTTAATAAAGATCAAACATGAAGTGGCGATAAAAAAGGAGCCAGATAAAGGAAGAATCAGATGAGATGTTCCATGAGAGTGATTAAAGCGCATACTAACGGATGATGAGTATCTTTATTTATTTTAGCTACATTTAGCCTCATATCTGTCATCTCTTTTTCATCAGCTCTGATCCCTCCTAACCTTCACCCCCATCCCCCTAATCCTCACCCTTTTTCAGATGATGTTTTTCATTCACTGCTCCAGTAGCTGATCTGCCCTTTTGGTGCTTTCTGATGGATTCTGGCATGTGTGTGTGTGCATGACGTCACCCACCGCCCTCTGCCTGTGTCGACTAATTGGACCCTGTCCTCTCTGTGGCCTTCAGGGACTCAGACATAATTAAAGCAGAGAGACAGGAAGTGTCAAGTTCAGGGCTGCTAACCACACCCTCTTAATTGGTGAGAGTGAGAGGTGGAGGGCAGGGCAGAGGGTTGCCGAATCGGTCATATTTGGATGCCTCAGTGGTTTCCTCTACCAGTTGTGACTGGCACTTAAATGTTGCAGGAGGAGCAAAGTGATGGTAATGAACCTGGAGTGTGTCTGATGCATAATTACCACAGAAGGAACATGGTGAGCCATAAGCAGTGAAGAAAGAAAGTGTGATTATAAATAAATAAGCTAATGAAGGTGATGGTTATAGTTATATACTGAATTGTAAATTGTCCACAGTCTAGATAAACACACCGTATCAGAGTGTTAAACTCCAGATAAATAATAACTAAAGATGCTTTTTTTTCCTAAATGTGTAACTTTGATTATAAACAGCTCTACTTTCAGACAGGTTGCACAAGTGTTGCCAGATATCAAATGCTGAAGTAACAAACCATCAGCTTAAAATGATCATATTTTGAGGAAAATGATCACATACACGAAATTTGCATTCTGACGCAGCTCAGACAATCTGATTCAATAACACATTATCATAGACTGTGTATATTATTTTACGGTTGTAAAAAACTACATCTGGGCAGAACGGTGCCTCTACTTGTGTGGAGTGCAGGATTAGCCCCTACACACTGAACAGCCCAGATCATTGTTTACGCCGTGCATCACCAAGTGTTACATCGTGCGTTGAAATAATTGAAATGAAATGAAATAATTTAGCCATAAAATTAAGGGGTCACATTATCGTACATCATGGGAGTTTTGGAATTATTGATTGTACATTGTACAGAGGTTAAAATTGTCAGACAAACCAGATAATTATCGTACGTCTGGTAACACTGGTGAGCAAACTCAAAATGTCACTCTTATTTTTTTTTTTTGTACAGGCAATCTGTGTGCACCTCCTGTAAATACAGGCGTTATAATAATTTGATGTTTGTGCCAACATGTTATTGCAACCAACAGTGTCACAGCATCCTGTAAAGTTAACAGGGTCGCATCACGTATTTCCTGGATATATTATATATATAACAGTATACCGTATGGTTGCTGATAATGAAATGTCTGGCCAATATGCTTCGTTTTTAAGAGGTTTTTCAAAATGCAACACAGATTGATTCAATGGGCTCCTAAACATTCAGCGCCTCTCACCATGGTTAGCTTGGGAGGGCTTCTGTAAAATATCAATCTCCACAGCA
Source organism: Ctenopoma multispine (assembly GCA_034779795.1). Classification (NCBI taxonomy): domain Eukaryota; kingdom Metazoa; phylum Chordata; class Actinopteri; order Anabantiformes; family Anabantidae; genus Ctenopoma; species Ctenopoma multispine. The sequence continues at coordinate 16,063,649 of JAUYWH010000002.1, forward strand.
GCCCTCAACGCAGCAGCAACCACTAGTGGTGTGTGATACCGCAAGCTTTGGTATCGATCCGATACCAAGTAAATACAGGGCCAGTATTGACGATACCGATCCGATACTATTACCCTATAAGGACAGCCTGCTGGAAAATGCACCATTAAAAAAAATCCTGCTGGAAAATCGCATGAAAGTGCCACCACTAGCAAGCACGGCTGCCACAGCAAGGCTAACACCAGCCGCTCCGGAAAAATAACATCCTCAGCACAAACACCAGAACCAGTAAGAGCTGCTCCGTTCAACAACTAGCACTAGCCAGCAGCACTAGCATTAGGGGCAGCTAGTGCTAGAGTACAAGTGTTGTTTTGCAGGTGTGAAGGGGAATTAACTTTTTCAAAGACAACAACAGATACACTTAGAGGTCTAAAATTAACCAAATAGCTTTTTGTTATATGAGGGACCCACGGCGCCTGAGCATTTAGATCAGAGGACCAGATATAAAAACTGAATGATCTATATATTCAATCTACAATTAAAAATGCAGTCAAAGCTCAAAGTTTTACCATTTGGTCTGTCTGTCAATGTAACGCATGTTAAGAATGGAGAGGTCAGTTATTAATCATTGATTTCTCCTTCAAATAAGTATTTATCATCTGTATGATATATTTATTGTTCATGACTTTATTTTAGTGATGTCACCTTGTTGAGTTTAATACTTTTGCCACATCAGCGAAAGCAATACCTCAAGTTGCAGTGAACCAAAATTACTGTTCAAACCCCAATGTCCCACAAATCCTGATCTCTTTTGCAGACACAGTGTTTAGTTTTTTCTCACCCACATCCAGCACCGTATCTTTCAGACTTGTGTTGGTGTTGTCTAAGGGCCAATGTATGTGATGCTTATCTGCACAGATGGCACGTTGGGTGCCAGATATCATGACTAGCTAGCTGCACAACACAGCTGTCAAAACGCATTAGAGTGCCCACTCACTGTCATAGACCTGTTCTGCCATGGAATAGGATCCTTGTGGCAACAGGAATTTTGACTGAAAATAAGTAATTTACCTTGTCCTAATCACTGTATTGTTGATATTTTAAGTTCATGTGGCCTCCACACTGATGATTTAAGGCCTGTGCTGCTGACAGGAATTCAACGACAAAGAGACGGTAAGAAATGTTATTATCTGCATGAAACCCTTGCATCAATATTCATGCTGGGAGCAACCCTCCAGAGACAGACTGGCCTCTGTGCAGATTTAATCCAATTTACAGAATGCTGCCACAGATAAAATGCCAGTCTTTTTTCTCTGTGAGAAAATAAGTGACCTCAACACAAGGTTCCTGGAACATAAATCACCTCATCCACACTTTCTCCTTCTTACTATCACTTATTTCACTTCCCTCCATTACTTCACATCATTCAAACTGGTAAATGTCAAACTTGTTCACTAGGACAATGTGGGTTTCATTTAATGAGGTGTGGCTCTGATGGGCTGGAGAATCCCCTCAACCTTCCCAATCCGAATGATCACTGGCTAATCAGCAATGACGAGAAGGTACAGAGTGGAGTCATAGAACAGATGATGAGAAATAATGAGTATGAATGATTATTTTGCATCGGGGACACATAGCACAAAGAGACAGAAGAGACAGAGAGTGGCGTAAAAAAAGTGTCTGGTGCTCACAACCATCTGCTCCCCGTATTTTACTCAACTGAGGCCAATGGAGTTAATGACATCATCAACCTTCAAATTTGAAATTGTCATTGCTGGCTGAGCCACAAACCCACAGTTTACTGATTTCAAAGTTAAGGGTACAAATGCAACTGTAGTTGTTTAAAGGAATGCACCAGCAGTTTGGGGTATGTGCCTATTCACTTTTTCACTCTTCTGACTTTTTCCATGAACTGCTCCTTTAAAATGTACTTTTTTTATTACCTTTAGATTCTTGAAAACTCCTTTATAGATTAGACAGAGCGTAACACTACGTTACTCTACACTGTTTACTTTGCAAAGCACTTTGAACTATGTGGAGCATCACACATTTATGACTACATGCAGTACTACTGAATCTACGCGCAATGGAAGACAAACCCTGAGTGTATTTTCTGATTACAGAAGGATGTGAGGAGGATGTGAAGACCCCGCGGAAAAAGTGGAACTCAACTGTGATTTAAAGCTCACGCTATGCATGAAAATATAACAAGTGGCTTTATTTGATCTGCACAACATTCAGAGAGAATAACTACGCATCCAAGATCTTCCACTGTTTTATTATATATTTCCACTTTTCAAATCAGGTTAGCTTTCATGATTATATGGTTGTAACAACGGGAGGGGGGGATCACCCCAGGAGGGTTTGATAAAAACATAATTCCTTAGTCGAGATATGGTGAGATATCAGTGGGTTGCTTTGTGTAACACAGTAAGTTACCTTTAATAATCCATGCTCTCTAAATTAAAGTTTAAATGCGGCTTTCAGGAATAATTAGCTGATCTGTAAATCTTTGCCTTAGGCTGGAATGAGCCAGGTCAGATTCATCTCTCTCTGAGTGGACAAATGGCTACTCTGAAGTTTTCTGTGGTGGTGCCGATTTTTCCTAATTTCTGAAGGAAGTGAAAATGTGGTGGCAGGAATTACTTAGATTTATTATACCCCCACTTTTAAGTCACCCGGTTCACTTTGCTGCAGAGTACGGTTGTGTTGGTAATGCAAAGTGCTATCTCTAAAAGCCACAGAAGATCTTGTGCATCTGTTGGGTATTATGTCAAATTACCATTTGATTAAATGAATTCTCTTACTAAGGAAACCACGGAGAGAAGACCATTGTCTGAAAATTGAAGAAACGCAAAAAATCATCCCCCAGGGACATGCAAATGGAATAAGAGCACACACTGGCTTTTAGTCATTTCTATTGGGTGACAAAGGTAATTGAATTTGGTCTGGAAACCATTAAGATTATTTATGACTGTCTTTCTTTATGGGAAACATGAACAGTCAAAGAGAGCCCTGTTTGGCTGTACATTTCTGCACAACCACTAAAGGCCAGGGCAGCCAACGCATGAAGCACATCCTGCTCACCCAGTGGGGGATTTCAAATCTCTTTTCCTGCTTATTCTGTATAAAAATAGATTGTGTCTTAGGCTTCAAAACATCATACTGAAAAAGCGTCGCTCTGATCTACTTAGCGTTTGCATTCAACTATGCGTTCCTGTCAACCCGACCAAATCCCACCTGGCCTTGCTCAGTGACATCAACGTCAAATGATCAATACTGGTGTTTAAATTTGGCTCATTCAACACTTTTGCGCAGTGCAGACTTAATTGAGCTCTCGCTTACATCACAGCACACACATTTCACTGCATTTGAACACTCCACAATAACTCACATGCTTGCAATAACACTGGCAGTGGCGGAAAGTAACCTCGTATATTTACATGGGTGCACATACAGTGCCTTGCGAAAGTATCCGGCCCCCTTGACTTTTCCACATTTTGTCACATTACAGCCACAAACATGAATCAATTCTATTGGAATTCCACGTGAAAGATCAATACA
>JAUYWH010000002.1:16067291-16122043 GCA_034779795.1 Ctenopoma multispine
GTTTGCTGTGTCCCCCACATGGCTTGTGGCAAACTGCAAACAGGACTTCTTATGGTTTTCTGTTAACAATGGCTTTCTTCTTGCCACTCTTCCATAAAGGCCAACTAGGCACAAGGCACTGTATTTAAGAAATGTGAGACATTTGCACATAAGTAAATCTGTTTGATGATACTGTTTCACTCTACTGTACAATAGTATAACACTCACAGAAGCTATGTTTCCTCTCTGAGTACTTTTAGTTTTCATACTTGAACCAAAAAATTTGTGAGGACTTTTCGACAAACTTCAACAAGCGACAAAAGTAGTTCAGAAGATTTTTAGGTGTTTAATGAGGTTTTAAAACTCCAGTACTTATACTGTATAATCCACTTTATTTGAGATGTGAGAATGTGGTTGAATTAGATTTATTTGACTGAGCAGGAGAAAAAAACACAAGATAAAAAACATAATAATAATTTTTATTTAAAATGTAGCTAAATGCTGATTATTATCTCAATATTTGATCCAACTCCCACATAAAATCAGAAACAGTACTGTTGTTTTGAAGAACCCCATTACTTATAGTAGGAAACCAAATGTGCTTTGAGGACCTAATGATACTTCACTTACATTTTTGAGTGCAGGACATTTACTTGTAACCGAGCATTTTTTACAGTGTAGTTTTGTCACACTGACTGTCAGATTTTAGCACTTCCAGCATACACAGATGTTAAATACATAATGTATAATTTACTGCATCAACACTGACTGTCTTTCTTGGATGAACAATTAGCTATAAGTAATCAGCAGCATTTGTGATTACATACATAATCAGCTTGTGGTGTAATTGGAAAATAAAGTCAATTAGCCGTGTGTGGATTTCTTTCAAAGGACTGTACCATCTGCTGTATATGTATAGCTACTGTGACCTCCTGCTAATTTCAAGCATTCTTGCTTAGTGATTTCAAACCCAAAAAGATTCAGAGCCAACATTATAATTTGATAGATGTGAAATATCAAACAAGTTCTAATACCTCATTTTGTCTTTTTATTTCCCCTTTATCAACAGTGTATAGCACACTAAAATGTAAACTCTATTTCAAGCTCCATTGTCCCAAAGCAGGTGATAAGAAGAACTTAATATTTCAATAATAAACTTATTAGAGTCTGTGTTAGAGTCCTAGTTGATGTTTAATGTATTCTCACATTATGTTTTTACTTTAAGGCAATTCATATGTGATGTTTTTGTGACATATAATTACTGCTGCAGAGACCGACTGTAGACATGTTATTTCCATATTTCGAAAATGGCTGAGAAATCAACATTAGTCCTCGATGCACAGTCAATGGCTCAATTATTTCAGCAATTACATCAATGTTATTTAAAAATCCACGATGAGAACACATTGCTGGGCATAATGGACGCACTGTGTGCCTAATTCTTTTCCACTTTAGGATATGTCTGACATTGTGTTTATCTCTGATCTTTTTTTTAGTTCTAGGGTGAAGGGGCAGTAATTCAGAATCATTTTTCAAGGAGACACTGGTGTCAAGTGGTAAATGCAGAATATCACCTTGGAACAAAAAACTATTTCAGACAGGGCAAAATAAAAATAGCAGGTCATTTGTTGCCAAAGCGTTTATCTACCTTTACACTTTGAAAAGCTTTCAAATTATTTCACTCACCCTAGGGTATTTGTAAATGGTGTGTAATTTGGCAGGTACAATATCAACCAACACAACCACTTTACTGCCTGCAAAAAAATCTACAGAACACCCCTGACTAAACATGTTTGAAAGGAGAAAACTTGTACTTATCAAACAATATATTTAAGACCTTTCTTGATAGTGTGTGGACTTTTTGAAGTGGGGGCTTTCATGTGAAATAACCAGCTGTCATGATCATATGCTCTTTTATTTTATTACGACTTCCTGTCTCATCTTTCCCTCATTCCCATCCACTTTACACTAACCAGTCTGATTGATTTCACCTGCGCCTCCTCCTACAGAAGCAGCACCTCTCACACCCTCTCTTTGCCAGATTGTCTGATCTCAGACTTGGATTACTGGATCCTAAAAAAAAAAAAGTCCATGTGGGACTCCGTGGCTCCAGTCTAAACACACAGATGTGATTAATAACTTTGAATATTTAATGACGTAAAATATCTGCAAAAGCTTTTCCCATGGCAAAACTGATGGTGCAGAATGGAACAAGCAAACATGGAGTACATGAAATGAGGAACAGGTTTTGGGAGGGATTCACACATTTAATGAACATGTGTTGCTCAGGTGGTTGGAGGACTGTTTACCAGTGTAGAAAATGACTCAGTGATATTAGGCAAAGAGCCAGTCACACACTGAAGCACAGTTTATTTCCAGGAGGAAGGTTTCCCCAAGACAGTCTCTGACTTCTGTGGAAGATGAGGCCACTGTCATAGTGCATGTTAATTGTTAAATAAAAAAAGAGTATCTTGCTGTTTTTCTGCTCTTAACAGTGTTCAAAATCCACAGAGTAGTGTTGTTTTGTATAATTGTTTTTAAAGATTTGAATGATAATTTGCAATAGGTAGGTTAAGAAATTAAAAGTAAAGTCACAAAGTGCTTCTTTTAAACATACAGAAAGCTGGAAATAAACAGTATGAAACATGCCAGTTTAACAAAAAATAAATAATATATGTTTACAATAACAGTTCATAGCAGGGGTGTCAAACTCAACTTCATCGCAGGCCACATCACCATTACAGTTGATGTCAAAGGGCCACTTGTAACTGTGAAAAAAAAGTAAGTAGATAAGTAAATAAGAAAAAGTAGGCAATTTTACAGAGCAGCACTTTGGCAGCTCGGGGCAGAAAAATGCTGATCATGCGTCTCTCGCTGCACCCGGGGTGCTCACATATAAGCAGATATTTCTAAGAAAAATTTATTTGTAATTTATTTGCGTGTTGATCTCTGATGAGGACCGCGCGTCACAGACTGTGCGAGTGTGCAGATATTAAACAGAGCGCAGATCCGCTTGTTTTTTTTTGGAACAAGGAAGCGTCCTGTATCCTGCTTTAGTTTTGCTTTGGTGCAGAAAACATTTTAGAAATATGACATATGCTACCAATGATTTTAAAGACTTTTACCTGTGGAGAAGACCCGTGATAAAACCCATGATGTGTGGTGGAAACAAAGTCTGGCAACCTGCGAGCTGCATGCACAGCTGTTAACATGAAATGAGCGTGATGAAGCAGGAGTTCAACGAACGATCAGCGCGTTTTGGGTTCGGTTTAACGCTGAGAGAAGAACATTTTTTCTTTTAGTGTTTGAAGGTAAAGGTGACAGGTTATGACAGTTACTGACAGTACAAATTCCCAGAGTTGATGTGTGTTGTTGGTGACAGAGATTACCCGCTTGTCCCTTTCCCACCCCTAGCTCTCATCAATCATGACAACTGGAGCGTATTTAAACGTATTTAAAGTTTATAAGGAGGTGATTATTGAGGAAGCAAGCTCTGACAGGCAGAACAGGGATTTTGGGTTAAAATGTGTATAAATGTGTGCAATTTTATGATATATTATATATGATATTATATAGTAGAGTCTGAAAGTAAAATTTATAATAACAAAGCTTTCGTGGGCCACATAAAATGAGGGGGCGGGCCGGATTTGGCCCGCGGGCCTTGAGTTTGAATACTGTGACTTATAGCTTTCTCTGAATCCCGCAGTTGTCTTATTTTGCTCAGTTGTCAAAAACAAAAAATGCACATTTTTCAGGGTCAAGACGGAACTTTTATGCTCCAACACTGATACCCACTGAAAGAGATGTGTGAGTGGGTGGATTAAAATAATCTGATAATCATATTACATTTTATTTTAGTCCAGCGTTCCCACACTCACTGCTTCTTTCGGCCACATGTTCATACCCAGTATGTTTATTTTCTGTGGTCCACTAACACAGTTGTGTAGTTGATATCACTCATAAACAAAGCTGGATGTCATGTTCATCCATTCACTGGTGGTGGAACTCTGATTTATTGTTAAGTTATTAACATATTTGTAAATTACAATATCAATTAATCTCTTTCTAACTAGATATCTGTCTATTTATACAGGGTTACATCACTGATCTCCCACAGTGCCTGACTAGCTAATCTCGAGGTTACACTCTTGTTTTCCAAACACTGGTTCATTCAGTCTCTCTCTTTTAGTTTTAGTAACTGTGTGCTTGCGTTTTGCAGATTCCCCTTCTCCACGGTAGCCAACATTACACTCAGAATTTTTTAAACACAGTAATTTGCTACTTGGGGAAAAAAAAGGGTGGTGTTGCCTTCAAATTAAAAGTGCACAGTTTATCCTAAATTGAGAACGGTGAGTTTGATCCACGTACGTTAAACATTTATTTATAAAAAACATGCTTGTGTTGCTGTTTAGTGGTCCTTTCGGTTATTTTACTCTTAAAGCCCAAATTACCCGAGTTTACATAATACCAATGTACCGCTATGTCATTTATTTTGAAAGCCATTACCGGAAGATCTATTTGATCACGCCGCTAACTTGATTGTAGCATGGCGCGTGCTGTGAGCCAGGTGGCAACTGCTCACCGGTTTTTGGCAAACATCCTACATGTGTATTTAATTTCTTACCTCAAGGTTACTTCCCCTCACTTCAAGTATTTGTATCAAACTGAGCGACTTCATCTTTTTTCGGAGGGTTAAACTCAAAACCTGAGTCTGGGGACATTGTTTCTCCTGCAGACAGTTAGGCTTTCCCCAAAGTAACATCACAGCAGGCTACACATCACATTCATAGTTGTGAGGATGTGGGGGTGGACAGGAGCAGCAGCTGAATAAGATTTAAACAAAAAAATAATTAGATTAGATTAGATTCAACTTTATTGTCATTACACATGTACAAGTACAGGGCAACGAAATGCAGTTTAGGTCTAACCAGAAGTGCAATAAGCAGCAAGTGCAGGATAAGGTACACGGTATAAGTTATGTTATATGTACAGTAGTGTGAAAAATAATATACAGTATTAACTATAATCAGTGTATTTTACAAATGTGTCTGTCTAGTAGATAAATACCCTCCTCTGTGTGTGTATCGGTATATTGCAGAGGTGTAAGAAGTACTTAGCAATACCACTGTGTACAAAATTACAAATATTAATTGAAAGACATTTTCATGTAAAATAAAACTTTAATTTTTTTTACCCTCAAAACAATGCTCATAAAAAGTGATTTTGAAACAAAGTCTATAATATTATTGACTCAGTATTTAATGGTGATTTAATATGCATCACTTTAATGTTGCAACTAGTTAAATTGAGGCTGATTATATATATATTTATACTTAGTAGCCTGTAAAAAGTCTCCTAAAGGTCAATAGTGTTATCGTATCCTCACCCATAACAATACGAATCTGTTCATTATATTTCATGTTATTATGTGTGAAATTGTTCCTTAAAGTAACTAGCAATTAAAGTTGTCAAATAAAATGCAGCCGAGTAAAAAGGACAATATTTGCATCTGAAATGTAGAGAAAAAGAATTAAGGAACAAGAATCCCCAGTGACCTTATTCTGGGCTTATTTTTGATGTTTTCAGATTATACTGTGGTGAACGTTACTTTTAAACTTACTCAGTGTTACATAAAAGTTTCTATCCCTTCCAAACTTTTTTACAGGATTACTTTACCTCCTTTCGTAATGAAATGCATCTTGCTCATTTGACTTTATAATGGCGTTTATCCCATTAACCATCCTGTGAGCAGTGGGGAACTGTTGAAAAGTCATTTGATATGCCTTGGTAGATATAAACAAGTTAACTTACTCAAACTCCAGCCACAAATCTCATATGCGAGAATGGCTGGAGGATTTTTTTTCTGGGCTATCTAGTTTTTTAACAATCCATGTTACAGACTCAAGTCAAGTCACACACTACTGAAGTGCACATTTCTTCTAACGAGCAAAGAGAAAGAAACTTTTAGATGTTTACTCATTAACCTCTTGGTGTTTTTATAATTAATTTATTCCTGGAAGAAACACTGTTGATCCTCAGTGTTTAAAGCCATTTAGTGGTGTATTTTCATTTATTTCCTAACTGTAGTAAAGTAAAATCACAATCACTGAGCATTTGAAGAATCATACAATTCAAAAACCTTCTACCAACAGGCCTATTGTACTCAGCTCTATTCGAACACTTGGTTCACCATTTTAGTTGCCTCTGCTTTTTAGTGCTGTGATTTATTTAGTATTTCACCCAGGTCTCTCACAGTCAGTCTAATGATGGTTAAGTGCTCATAATATGATTAATTCACCCAGTTACTTGCCAGCCAAGTGCTGAGTATGTGCAAGGAAATTTTTCCTCAAGGAGCTCCACAGCTGTGCAGCTCAGTCTGTCATGCTCCTGATCTTTTGGGTCTGTGGACTTTGCTTGTTTGTGTTGTTAAGAGACAGTTTTTGTATTGTGACATAAGAACCAGTGTCAAGTTCACACTCTGGAGATGTGGACTTCGAAAGACATGAGTGTATATCAGGCATGTAGAGGTGTCATATGATGACAAGCTACTAATTACATCATGAGTAATGTATTTTGTTGCTTTTTGTTTATTATTTATTTCTTTATGTCTGTTATTCACCTTTTGTACGTTAGTCCAGCTGAAAGAAATAGGACATTTGTAAGTAACCCTAACTTTTCAAATTGATACAAAAGCAGATTAAATCATTTCTAAAACAGATGCTTTATGCTAATGTGTCATGACTCCTGTAGTAAAGGAACAAAGTCTTCCTCACTGTCAAAAATGTGATGGGTGACATCCTTGCATCCATCACCATAAGTGGAGGCTGAGTGGCCTCGGGAGAAGCCACAGTTGAGTTAAGGTCCATCATTTCCTGCGACAGCCATTTACCTCCACACTGCACCGATCTTCTCTCTGATCAATGGGCAGGACATTGTTGAATTGCCTTCAGCAGGGAGGGGCTGTCAGAAATACACAGAGATATATAGTAGATAGGCAGAGGCAGAAACTAGTAGACGTCTGCTTTGTTTTGAGTTCATAGTGGTCCCAGGATAATGGTGGTAGAATAGCGAAATTAAAGCACAACTGACAACAGAGTGAGATATTGTAGAGTGTGAAGAGATTTGCCAGCTCTGGAAAAATCTCCCTTTTAAATGAGGAAACGTGAGCTCAGTTTTGCTAACAATTCAGCAGTAAGTGTGCGTCTTGTAACAATGGCTACGGGGAAAAGAGAAAGCATAATGAAATGTGAAAATATGAGTCAGAGATAAAGGAAGCTCTTGTTCTGTGACTACTGCTGGCAATATCACTGTTTGGGACTGGAGGATTGAAGAGGATATGCTGCTGAAAGGCAGAGTGCGGTTCCAGTAGACTAGTTATGGATCATGTAGCAGCACCTCGAAGGCCCGGAAAGTCTTCTGGCTGTTTAACTCCCGTGCTGGCCTTCTGTAACTACCAGTTGCTCTTCATGTCTTACTGTTGTCTGGTCTGTGAGCCGTTTTACCAGTGTTGTTAGCAACAGCCAAGGGGTGAGGCTAAATAAATGATGCTGGCATATTGTGTGCTTCAAACCCAGTGTTTTTTTTCTCTCTCCACGGCTTAAGACACAGATAAGTGTTTATAGAGAATTGAGAATTATTGTTTGAGAATCATTAGTAAAGCTGGCACAAAACATGCTCAGAGGGGAACTCGGGACTAATCATTCAACGACAGGCTACCAATGCCTGGATGTTTGTGATTCATCAGACCAGGCGACCTTCTTCCATTGTTCCATGATCCAGTTCTGGTGCTTGCATGTCTATACGGTTTAACATGGGCTCTGCAGCTACATCGCATCATACGCAACAAGTTGTTACACCCTATGTGTTCTGACATCTTTTATAGGCAGAGTTAAACTCAGATGCACTGGGGTTGGCCCAGACGGACTACCCTTCGCTCACCAGCCCTCGGACCCCATGACAACCCCTGGTTGTCCTTCCTTGGGTAAATTTTTGTAGGTAGACTCCATACTAGGAACACCTCACAAAACCTGCTGTTTGGAGATGCTCTGACTCATCCTGCTTCCAGCACATGAATTCAAGATGTGATTGTTCACTTGCTGCTTAATATATCTCCAGTGTTGACAGGTGCTATTGAAAAAGAGATAATAAACGTTTTTCAGTTTTAGTGTTGTGGCAGCTCTGTGTATAATCCCTAACATTGCAGTTGCTACTAATTAACAACAATTACCACTTGAGCATTTGGTTTGAAACCAATGTTAATGTAATTATTTGTTTAAATTGTGTTACAGTTTTATCATGAATATTTTTAATTTAGTCTTTGAATTTATTTTGCATTGTATTAAATTAGTTACTTATATTATTTGAGCATATTCATACATACATATATCGACATCAACAGACTACTGGGTGCTGAATGTTACACATGACTATTACACTTTAGGATATTTGTGTCTTCTATGTTTCTGATATAAGAACTCTTTACATTTAGTCAAAGCTGAGTTGTTTTGTTAGTCACTGATGGTGAAACAGAGTGCCCCCAGAGAGCTTTTAATAAGTTCTTACATCTAACCACACACATGACGTGCAGATCTCTGGCCTTGCCGGTGTTATAGTCTGAAATGTTGCATGGTGTACGATCAGTATAAGACTATTTTACTTTTATATTCAGTTGTCTTACATAATGGTAATAAAAAAACGAAACTTCATGCAGACTCACTGTCACGCAGATTCACTGTCACTGCATGAAGTTAACTTGTAATTATTTAAAGCAGATACTGGGGAATATCTCAGAAATGAAAAGAAATATGAAGAAAGCAGAACCATCATCAAATTTGGTTCTTGGGGATACATTTTCATAATTCATTTTATCCATGTGAAGACAGCATTGATAAATGCATTTTCTTTTGAGCAGGCAACCCGACAAGAAGCTTGGCTGAATCACTAAACATCTCTCCTTATCTTGTTAAGGCATAGTTTCATGAAGCTCGTGATAGAAACTTTATTCCTGTGACATTTGTCCTCAGAGCTTGTTAGAGTCCTCGTTAGTGTCCCTACCTAGACAAAGCAGGTAAGAGTAAACATGTTTATTTTAGTCAAGGCACTAGGGGATGTTCATGGTTTGTTTGGCACTAAATGAGTTTGTAATTTTCACTTTGCCCCTCTTGTATTTGAGCACCTCATGCACATCTGATGTAATGTTACACCCAGAAAAGCTATTGGTCGGAAAATAGTTTTTTTTCCCTTTGTTTTAAACTTGTAGAAACGTGTAAGAAATGTTCCTGTTGCAGTTAGAAAGGCACTTTGACAACAGAATTGGAGCATAATGGTGCTTTTCCACAATTACTACCAGTGCAGTGGACAGCTGTGCTATTGAGCGCTGTCATTGTGCATTCACACGGCTGGCAACTTGTTTGATGGGTTATTCTTTTTACTGGCTGATTGTGGGCAGTGTGAGGGGCTTTGATCGTATCTATGTAGTGGTCTCATGTAGCTACAAAGTATTGAACAAGTACTGTAGTTTTCCCTGGTTTCTTTTTTTTTTATTTTCATTGTGCAAGGTTGCTATAGTTAGTTGTGCTAATTAGATTGGATTTATTGGAAATGAACTGAAATGCTCAATTATTGACCGAGGCACTGGCAACCATTCTCTAGTCATTGTTTTAAACACCTGTATTATTGCAGTCTTTCAAATATAAATAACAGGGTACCAGAAAGCTTTGAAGGGCTGTAATCATCTTCATAAAAAATCACCACAGAAGGGAAGCAAGGAAGTACAGACATCTGCTGATTGCAGATAAGTGCAACAAGGTTAGCTGTGGACAGCAGTTCTGGGCCAACATGCTGAGTTTTTCCAAGTTTCTCAGCTCTTTCTGGCCATATGAAGGCAAAGAAACTACTACCATTATAATGTCTCAATGCTGCAATAATTATAATGACTGAATCTGAATGGACTTTGCATGTAGCTGCTGTAGTTGAGCATGTGGAAGCTTTTTTTTTTTGGTTCCTGTACTGCCATGATTAGACCCTCTGTGCTGTCAAATAGTCCAACTTTGCAGAGCCACTTCGGCTGTCTACTGATGGTACATGCAGAAGTTTCTCTTTCCACGTTTCCTGTTCTCGCTCATCTTCCTGCTCTGGTATTCACTAAAAACTTCATTGATTACGGCCATTTTCCTGATATACTCATGGATCACATGGAACATATGTCAAGGTACGAGCCAAACCATGGTCTACTGTGAACATATTATCGGACTGAATTGTGAAGTGAACACATTATACATATGGAATACGAGATAATTTTCTTTTTGTTTATTTTAAATTGTTGAATTACGAGCAGGTCAGAGCCCTGTGCAATTTGTAATACAATTGACAGTTAAATGCATTTCTGACAATCAATCCTCCAGTCTTGCTTAATATTCCAGTGAACAAATGCTGTTGTAGCTTTATTTTACTCTGATGTTTGCATTTTAATTTCCATTTGCATTTCTTTTGGGCTTGCCTTGCTGTAGATAAGTGGGATAAACCAGTACAGAATCAGTTTTTTTGCAGAGCAGTGTGAAAGATTGCATGGTGCAGCATTGTGAGTGTCAGCAGAACCAGCAGAAACTTGGCAGCTGTGTGGTGTTTTGGATCACCTCTGGCACTCGCTGGGGCACCACCACCTGATTGATGGAGCTGTTTGTTTCTTATCACTTGAGAGATAAACTACCATGCAAGGGAGTTTAAAATTGGAACTAAGATCTCTGCAGCACCAGTTGCAGGAACTACAGCAGAGGTTGGGTAACAACTTCAGATTGTCTCATTGTTGCACAACTAATGCCGTTGACTAGCTTTTATGAGGTAAAGGCTTTAGTTTTAGCCTGGCATTAATGTTCAGTCGTCTGTGTTTACTAGCAACTCCATTTGGGACAGTTTGATTGTTCAGCTTTGTGACCTTTTGGAAGTTTGCAAAACTGAACAATCAGTATTACACAGTGACATATCTAATTCTGCAGATAAGTCCAATTTAGTGGATCTGGTATCAGTTCAGTTACAGAGTGTGTTTGGAAGAGCAATATGTGGAAGAACCGGCTTTTCCAAAAATGTTGTGTATGCAAACAATCACAATTTGAAGCGATCAGATTTAAAACAGTGAGAGAAGATGATATAATAAGAACAACAATTACAGAAGAGGATCACACTTATATAAATCACTTTATTTACAAAATACTTTTGCTAAAGGCTATGATCCATGCAGTCAGGATAATGCACCTCTTTCCGAGCATGTATTTGATGAGGACATAAGAGAGTTTTTAATAAAGAAAGCAAATGATCATAAGGAGCTGCTGGAAAGGTGGGAACAGAAAAATGAAAAGACCACAGTAGCAGAAGAACCTGGATAAAAGCTGTTCACGAGGGAGCGGCTCTGTGGTTACACCTCAGCAGTTGTTTTTTTTTACTTTTGTTCTCATATCTTCAGAAAGAAGCTCTCAGTCTGCTATATCAATTTCCGGATTCAAGTCTGCCTGTCAGTATAAGGCTCTGTGTGGCAGGTGGGACAGTCTAAGCCAGAGATGGACTGATAGATTCCGTCTGAATTGTGAACATAACAAAACACCAGGCCTCCTATTGACACTGCTGTTTTAATAAATATGAAAACCTGAAGTGAAATGCTGGACCTCCCTACTCTCCCAGTTTCTCTGCATTGTTGTGGTCACAGTGGAGCAGCAACACTGTAAGCAGTATTACTGTGACTATTGCCTTCACTGCACAGTGGCCTCTCTCAAGAGACAAGGTGATGCTGAGATTTTGCTGCAATTCTGGCATTTTTCTCCTTCCAGCACTGCCACGATAAACAATTGGAAATAGCACAACACAAGCTTTGATGGATTACTGTTGGGATGAAGCACAGTAAATCAGAATATGCCTGCATCCACTACTGCTGTTGCGTAGTGGATGGAGACTAGAATGCATAGAATTTGCAAACTAATCAGATTTACATAATTAATGACTATGGCATGGCCATCTTGATGTAAAAGGGAAATATGTGGTTCACGGTGACTTTGACCTTTGACCTGTTACCACCAAAATCAAATCAGTTAATCCTGGAGTCCAAGTGGATGCTTTTGCCAAACCAAAAACATGCTGCCATCCCTGGCAGCAGGATGGAGGCATGAAAATACTTGTTAGTGGTCTGTGGTGGCCAAACTGTATAATAAATATATAACTATTAAAAATATTGAGTAAACTTTGTAATGGTTATGTTGGACTGTTCACTGCGCTTGCTTAAGGTCAGGGTAAGAATGTTGTGTTGTTTAGCTTAATACATTTTTACAAACAAAATCAAACACATAAAATCTGAAGATAATAAAACCAGTGAAAACACTGCTACTCTAAAATGTCCCTGAATCCTTTACAAAATGGATGACCTACACCAGACTTAAAGTTCAAAGACATCTGATGCTAAACCCTTAATGTGAAGCCTGGTTGCAAAGGCAAGTGGTAGGTCCTCTTATGACAATAAATATCATCGTTCTTGAATATTGTATGGAAATTGCAGGCATCTGGGAGGTAATATTATTTTAGACCAGACTTGTTTAGTTTACTGGTGATATATACTGTATATATTTTACTACTATGCATTCTGTTGTCTGCAAGATTTACTATGTTGGACATCTTTCCTGTTGAAACAATGTTGGAACACTGAGCTTGTGGTTCAATGGTTTGGCCCTGTTAAAAGCAGCTTCCACTGAGATAATATGTCTGAAAAGCATCCATGTCTCTAACATAATAGACACAGGATGCCTTGAGGGGCATTGATGGCAGCTTAAGGATGAATAGGGAAAGGAACAGTTGCATGACAGAAATATCGCTTGAAGACCGACAAACGAACCATAATGGCGAAGGAAAGAATGCCAAAGATGTCTGAGCCAAACATATGAATTGTGTGGCTAAAACTCACTGGATGCAGAGTGATTCTTGTCCTTAGGGGAAGTCTGGCGCTGAATGAAGAACATCCGTTTACAGTTCACTGAATGAGAGCAGATTTTTGGTTTTCCTCTGGAAGTCATATCACCATGGATGGATTGTTTTGTGGAGTTGGAGCTACTTCAGACTGGGAGCTTGATTTATTTTCCAAATACTGAAAAATAAAAAAACACTCTTGACAGCTTAGTAATTTTCAATTTACCAAAGAGGGGTTGCTTTCAGGAAATTAAATATAAAATGTTTTGCCCTGCTTGCTTAGATAGACTACCACTGTGTAGACCCCTTCATAAACACAGAAGAAGCTCTACCTAATATATCATTTAGAGCAGTGATGAAGGACTCAGTGTGTATGAGCTCAAAAGACGCCCTGTACCTGAGTGTTTACCACACTGAGCTTGGCCGGAGTCGGACTTCTGCTGTTTGGATAACTCTGTGGATTTGTGTGCGTTCAGCACATCTGACTGACCAAAAAATGTTTGGTTGCTTTTTTTTTTTGTTTTTTAATCTTCTTGTGGAATGGATTGTGGTCAGCATTTACACGGAAATGATTCATCACTGGTGTAACATTTCAAGAGGGAAGCAAAACAGCTTTCATTCGAGTTGTTAATGTATTGCTCTGTCTCTCGGAGCAGTGAAATGCACCTTAAAGTCAGCAGTATGTTTGCCCTTGCTAACTCTGGCCTTCTCTTTTATGACAGTATGTCTCTTGTCCAAATGGCTATTTTTGCTTTGTGTTACTTCCCTGGTTATTTCTCTTGGTAAATACTTACAAATGAGGTGTTTTCCAGGATTAGATGCTTACTTATGTTCATTTGTAATGGGTGTATTTGCTCACTTGTGTCTCTATTTAGGGTCATCTTTCTCTTAGACTGTGTCTTATCAAGAGTGTCATAGAGTACACAGAAAAAAATATAGCTTCCAAGTGGTATTTGGAACACATTCTGCAGTCTATTCCCCTCAAATCTCTGGTACTCATGCAGGCTAGTAGAGGTGATAAGAGATGACAATCACTGATAATACTTCAAATTGACTTTGACGCAGTGCCGAATAAAATGTGTCCTACAGGTGATTTTAACTTCCTCCTGATGTCTGACCTGCAGTGCAGTGCCGTTATTCCAACACAATTCCATTTTTAAATCATATACCAAAGGAATTCATAACATACAGTAAAGATGAAAGCAACAAAAAATCCAGTGAAAGACATCAGCTCCTACAGTTCCTGTCAGGGCTCATTTATTCACCTCTCATGCTTATGTGAGTCCTTGCAGCCCTTTCGCCATGTGATTTCTCTTCTATATTCACATCCCTCTGCCTGTGGCTCTGCATCCAAACACTTTCCCAGTGAGGCTTGCTGTCTGCATTTCACTGCACCCCTCATTGATTTGGCCTCGTCTGTGAGCTGAGGAGACCTCCACTTGGGTCAGTCCAATCTGAGACCCTCTTTAGGCTGGAGGTCTCAAACAGTTCAGATCCCCCCTCTGATTATTTTCTGAGCCTGGGGAAATAAAAGCGTTGTGATAAAATAAAATTGCAATTTTACTGTATGTGAATAAACTATCAAGATCTTTTTTCAGGGCAGTTGGCCTTTTGGCAAGATCTTATTAGTACAACAGGAAGTAAGATGGAGAAAACATGAGAACCCTGATGTCAAGTCACTCGTTTGGTGCTGCTACAAATAAAGACAAACAAAAATACTGAATGTTGCTCTTTACATTGGACCAGAGTTTAATTAGATGAATTATAACTGACTGAAATAGAGCTAAAAATAATTCATTAGCCAGAGGCTGGAGGGACGCTAACGAACAATGACACATACACAGTAGGAATCTGTCCTTTCCCTCCTTTTGTCCCACCTCCCTTTTCTCATACACTGAGTCTTTTCCTTTTATTTCACCACACTGAAAATTAAGAGCCTAGCTGTGGCCTCCTGCAGGTGGCAGCTGCCCATTGGATCTGTGTCATTATTGGTACATTCCTGCAAACCATGACACCACTCTTTTGATGGTGTCTTTTGACAGTGTGCACAAAGTGATTAAAATACAGGAATACGGCTTGCTCCTTAATTTTCACAGTATCTGTGAAACCCTCTCCAATCAGACCTTGGTGTCCTTGCTCCCCAAGGAGTATCACAGCTGCATTGGACAGCTCCCACTGTGCTGCAGCTCTGGTGGAGATAATCTGTGTGTCAGCAGCCTGTCTTTCTCCCAGATGTCAACTGATGCCAACTGTTGTGTACTTGCAGTTTGCACTCTCACAGACCTGTCAGCAAATGCTCATCCCACCGTTTTCTGTGTTACTGACTTTAGCATAATATCACACGCCAAACTCCCTGCACACTGATATTTCCCGCGCTGCAATGTTTGGGCGAAGAATGCACAAACGTGTGATGTGTTTAATGACTGCTTAACGTCGGTGCTTTGTGTTTCAATTTATTATGAATTAATTACCACATTCCTTTGAAAAATGGGTTTAATTATAAAGAACAATTGGTCTCTACATTTAAAAAGAGTCTACAGCCTCATGAGTGGTTCTGTGAGGCTGGCACACAGACACAATGCAAACATGCTGATGTGAAGGTAATTCAGTCTGTTAGCAGTCCAATATTTGTTAATTAAACACAAAGAACAGCTGGTCGTAATTCAAGGGTTTGGACCAGTTTAAATTCTGACCTGATGATTCTAATGATGAATATTACCTGAGTGATTTCCGTGTGTTCTGAGAGAAACAAAATTGTCTAACAAAGAACACGGCAATCCGCTCAATAGTTATTGAGAAATTCCACTTAAAACCACAAATGCTAACTTTTAAAGTTCAGAGGATCTCTGAAGTTAGTAGGCTTTATCTACTGGGGACATTGTGTGTTCAAAATGTGTAAATTATGACCAGGTACTGCTACTGCAGCTATACAGCTAACTATTTTCATGCCAATCCACTGGACAGGATGGGCACACTACCAAAGTCAAACTGCAGGGGTTCTTGCAAAGTGGTAGTTCTGGGGGTGTGTTGACCATATTTATATATGCTGCTCAGCTTGTTGAACTTTTATAAACTGTGCCCTGTCCCGACACTGGGGTCCCTTAATCTCTGTCTCGTACAGCGCTATGTGCTGAGCAACTTCCCCAAGTTTCCAACAACGGTGTAAGGCAGGGACTGCTGGCCCAGGGATATGTTGTTGAGAGACATTTCCACCTCTAGAGCTATACTGCTACCATGATTAAAGCTGGTCCAATGTTTGTAATGTCCTCAAGAGCTTACTTCCCAATAGCTTCTAAGGACATTCAGTTATTAATGTTCAGATTATGTGTCGTGTGCTGCGTGTTGCCTTGTGCAAGTTGAATTCTAGTTGACGCACGCCAGCAGCAGGTGACTTACACACAACACTGAACACAACCATTACAGAGAGAAAGGTAATTGGATTTACAAATCAGCTGACAGCATCAGGTTTATCGTGGCATTGGGCTTTATGGGTAATATTTCAGGGACTGTTGGACAGTTTGTCAGAGGTAGTTTGTAGGCAGCAAAGAACTAGCACAGGAAAGAGCATCAGGGGAGCTTCAGCATTCATTTCTTAACTTTTTGTGGAGCTTTCATTGAGGAAATAAAGTCACTCGTGAGTAGTGAGTCACTGTGATACCACTCATCCCCAAAGAGTTACACCCTGCATTCTTGACTGGAATGATACAAGCTTTTGAAGGCAATTAAACCTTTGACTTTTTGTCTAAAATGAGAAGCAGGTTAAGTAATATCTGATGGAGTTTTCCAAAACTTATTATATCAAATAGCATTTGAAACATAATTAATTGAATCATTTGTTGGGATCAAATGACAAATATATCACAGGACTTTGTGTAATTTACCCCTGTTCTCATTGTGCTGCAACTACAAACTCTGTCCACTGAGAAGAACTGAGCTAGGATGAAAGAGGAATCTCAACCTCAGAGTTTTTGTACTTCATAAAACCTAAGGTCATCTGAAATGAATGGACGGGTTAGAACATATGGCCTGGCATGGTATGAGATGACCTGTGTCTCACTCAATCTCTGTTTTGTGCTCTTTATTATGGCAGAGTGAGCGGTCTTTTCTCACTGCCACAGTAATACTGGTACTGGGTCACAGGAGAAGAAAATACCTTAATGTGATGTGAGAAGTAGTCTAGTTGCAGCTTTTCAGATTTTCTCCCTTTTCCTTCTCTCTCTCATGGCTGCTGATACCAGTCCAAACAAGAGCCACCAGGGTGAGGAGGAATGAGGATTAATTGTTTTCTGTAGGTACACAGGGCAGTCCTAGAGGTCTGCTTTATCAGGCCCCTATTGAGATTCCATATGCTGGGTGAAATCTGTTCCTTTTCTCCTGATGAGTTGGCTTGAGTGTGTTTGTCTGCACTCTGGACTGAAGAAGAGCTCCACACCAGCACATTGTGGCTCTCCTCCCAGCAAAACAGGCATCCAAACCTGTAAATCATGCCATCCATTTGGCCTAATAAAGTCTGTAAACATCTAAATAAAGTATTAGATGACAGTGGGCTAGTTGTTTTTGGGGACATTCGGCCTTTGGTGCTTCAGTGTGCCAGTTGGATCGTCCCTTCGGCTGAAATAGAAGAAGGAAAGGTATATGTTGTATTGTTTTAGTTCAGCATTTCTGTGTGCTTGAATGTGGTAAGGCCTTTAGGGCACAGCTTTGCTTACTTGGTAAAGTTGCTATTGTGTTTTCCCCTTTTTCAATTTGTGCTTGTCCTTGTGGTGAAGATTGGTTTGTGACAATTCCAAGATAAATGGCTTATGTCCTGTGTAGCATATTTTGTTTTGCTATGTCCGGTATATCATGCCAATAAATCAACAGTATGTGTGTAACCTCCCCTGCTGTTGCCATCACTGTTTGGGGCGTGCCAGATTTGGTCAACAGCTGAATGATAAAACCCATTTCTGAAGGCCACAGGAATACGTGGGTGTCGCCAAGCTGATTTATTAAAGACAAAACAGAATGTGAGTGGTGGAGTTTCGGTACTGATGGGTCCATGAATTATATCTACTGTTGCCATTGGCAGATATGGAGGAGGTGATGCCACTGTAGGTTTGCTCAGGATTGCCTTATTAGATGGACTGTCAAAGCTGAAGCAAATCCAACACGATACCCACATCAACCCACATTCTCCAGAGGGAAGCTTTTGCTTCAATAGTCAGACTTATTAAATGTTGTCATCCATACTAATCTATTTAAATATCTGCAGACTTTCTTTTTATCTGTTTCATATTGTAGGAACACTAAGTGCAGGCTTAAAACTCCCATTATCATCTAGTTATGTGTCTTTGCCAACAGTAATTTAGTTATTTAAATCAGAGAAGATGATTCATTGGACGTATACTTAATATATAGTGGAAACATACTGTAATTAGATGAGATAGAAGCTTCACTGTGGCCCTCACATTTTGGCTCAGTCAATAAAATATTTAAAGCCACAGATTAAGTATGTTGTCGTAATTTCATTTCAGCTTGATCATATAACACTGTCCCTTGCATTTACATCAAAGCCTTCATTAGGGAAGCTCTGCTCTTATCTCAGCACGACATCTGCTGCATGGGAGTTTCTTTAGGATTCCCACATATGTTGTACAAAGTACAATAAAGATATGATACCACTATACTGTGGTTGTGAATAATTTAGGCCCCCAAAAGATGTGCAGTGGTGTGCATGCAATGTTAATTTTAGTCTGACAAATAGGCATGAATTTAATTAGTTTAAGAGATTTTATAAAGTGGCAAATGATAATTTTCTGTAAGTGGAAACCAAGAGCTGACTACTGTGTATTTGTCTCTGTGACAGAGGGAAGAGGGAGATCATGAATGTCCAATCACGTACATTTTCACTCTCAACCTAATATTGCAGCTTTGGATTGAAGCCACACATCTGTTACTCCCTGAGGTAGATCAGTATTCACACAGCTCCTTACATTCAATTAGCATAGTGTACACACACACACACACACACTCCAACAGATGACCTTCACCTTGCCATATGCGTGTGTGTACTGTATACTCTTAATAACTGTATTGGGAAGCTTGTTGGTTGTAGCACCTTCACATCAATCATTTCTAGAACAGTAGGATTAAGTGTTTGTGTTTCCCTGTTTTCATAAGTTAAATGCGGTGGACCCGTGAATACAGTCTCTCCATGTTTTAGCCTCCTAAATAAAGAAAGGAAAGAGTAGGTGGAGTGAACGGTGCAGTGTTGTTGCAATCTGGCCAATAGCTGGCAGTGTCAGTTGTTTTTTTTTTCCTGCTGAGTGGATGCTTAAAGGAATAGTTCATCATTTTGAAAAATTAACTCTTTGGCAGGGAAACATACAGACTCACAGAGGCTAGTTGTTCCCACAACTAGTTTTCAGTTTTCCATGCTTACAATCTGCTGTAAAGACAAAGACTATCAAGCTTGTTATGTACATATTTACCAGAAAAAAGCTGAACTAATCCTTAAGTTAGTTGCATGTTTCAGTCAATTGTTGTAAGATCATATTATAGATCGATGGAGCTTTTTCGAGATGGGCTTATGTGCATTTGTTTCTGTAACTTTGATGATGGGGATAGGATTTCTTGTGTTAAACTTGTATAGCAGGCAATTGTTCCGAAATTAGAAAATGTGATTCATGAGGTAAAACTTCTTGACTAATAGCATCAGCATTTTAAGAGGATGTGAGCCACTTTAACCCTAATTGCACAAAAAAGTACAGAATAAACCTGATCTGTAGATACGTGTTGCATTAAAAATTAAACCAGAGAGTGCCAAAGCCCCCAAGGGTAGAAGCTAGCGAACCACTACATGATAAGGAGGACTGCCTTCAGAGCAGCAGTGTTTAGAGACCAGCAGAACCACTTTGATTTACTACATCACTGAAATAATAACTGTTTTTCTTGTTTCCAGGTCGTTTGCCCACCTTAGCTGTAAAATGGGGTTCCTAACAAACAGCACGTCACTTTCATTGATTGTAGGTATCAATAATAAAGGACATTTACTCTAGCTTATCACAAGTGTTGAAATCATTTCATAGAATTTCTGACAGAAATTGATGCAATGCACTGTGTTGCAGATGTATTGCCTTCTTTGCTGCCCTAAGGTAAGATGAGATGACTTTGAAGATCTTTTCACAGCCTCAAAGTGATGACACACTATCATATCAATAGAAAAACCTTCCCAATGTGCCTTAATACTGTGGCAGTGTGCCTTAAAGGCAGTGATAACCCTTTTCACGTACACTTGTGTACACTGTCTAGAGAGTTCTTCCTGTGGGGTCTCCTAGAATATCTACAGATTTATTTTCCACTTCTTTAAGACCAATTTGGCTTTCCGAAACAGAGAGTCACCGAACAAAATTTTGTTATGTTTTATGTATAATGACAAAAAAAGACTTAAATTTTGTTGTTTTTTTCCGGAGAGAACATAAATATGGTTTATTGATTAAGGTCACAATGGTTTAAAAATATAATAATAATAATAATAATAATAATAATAATAATAATAATATTTAAAAAACAGCTTTCTGTGTAGTTACATTAATTAGCAAAGCAGCAGAAACTGGGGCTGGACTGAAAACTGGTGTTGGTGGGGGTGGGGACCAGGGGGAGGCTAGGACCTGGAAGGACCAACACCTTTGATGGGAGCACTGCAGGCTGTGGAATCTAGTCTCCCCCATTCTCCAAGGTGGTGGAACAGATTGCAGAGGTTCCTCGGGGGACCCTGTGCTGGTTGGTAGATGGGTTGTGGGTGGACTCTGGGTAGGCAGGTGAGGGACTGGAGGTCAGAGGCACAGGTTTTGACTGGCTGGTTGACTGGATGACAGCTAGGAGGTCACAGGTTGACCCAAATCCTCCTGGCTTCAAGTGGTGATTGGGACCTCAGAGTCACAGTCAGAGGGAGTCAAATTGGCTGAGGGGCCGTTAGCTGGACCGCATCTACAGGGGAAGGCTGGGAGGCAAGGTGGCATCTAGCACGTTCCGAGCTAGCTGCAGGATGTTGGTCGGGGAGTAGGGTTGGCAGTAGGGTTGCAGCTAGCAGGCCTTGGGCCTCTTATTTGTTAGTGTTTTTATTAAATCTGAGTCCTGAAGCTGGCTCAAAGCTTGTATGATCCTTACCCTCCCTAGTTCTGACTGCTGGGTCCACGGTGGCATGATTGTACCAGTCTGATTTAGTGTTATCTGGACCACAAAATGCTCTCAGACATGCCAGGAGAGTTTCATAGGTTTTCTTAAAAAGGGAAACGATGCACATTACAGAATGAGGCTAGACTATGTGTGGCAGAGTGGAAAACTAGCAGATGAGTGGAAGATGGAGTATTAGGTGGAGTGGGCGAGATGGCTGCCGTCAATGCTGGGAAAGACAGCAGACAGTCTGGCAGACGAAGGAAGCTGGAGGTGCTGCTTATTTAAGGGGAGACTACTGAAATCAATAAATTTAATTTGTATTTGATCTAAAGTAGACAGGAATAAGGGGAAAAACCAGAAAGAACAGGTCACACTGGTATTTCAAAATAAAAATCTCTGGACGATCACAGAACAGAAGAAGTCGGATAGTCTTTCCAAAAATTACCATTATACAGTATATGAAATCTTATAAGACATTAGACACCATAAATATTTATAGTATATGTGTTTTCATATATAAATTTGTACATATACAGCATTACAAAGGTTTGGACAAAAAAAAAGAAAATGGCTGCACAACCTTTTAAATCATGACAGCATTTAATACTAATATAAGTAATGAAACAAGTAACCAAAGATCAGAAGAAACCTGCTCATTTTACAGCAATCATGAGGCTCTAACCAATCAAGGAATTTCACCACTAGTTGTATTTACCTAATACGGTCTGCCTGAATGGATAAGTGTTGTGGAGCAGGGCTGAGACAGAGAGTCATGCACTAGCGCTAGCTTATGTTGTATATTGTAGCTTGAAATTAGATATTTCAGTGTTTGCAACATTTAAAAAAAAATACATTTTAACTTTGTTTTAAATTTTGGGCAAAATTGCTTTTTATTTTAAAAATGCAGTGAAATTGCAAAACATAAAGGTGTATGACTAATTTCCTTAATTAGGGGAAACACAACTGGGTTGAAAGTCACACCATTCAGTTTGGATTTTATGTTATCTCTTGTTATACAGGGGCACTGCCTTCCTCAGGGATCTGTTCACAACATTTATGGGGGGGACCCCGCTTTAGTGTTGACTTTGCTTGTGTTAAAATACTCAACATCTCTTTAAGAAAGGTTAACCTCTGGCATTTTAAATGGGGGAATTTCCCCACTGCAGTGTGTGTGTTGTTTATAGAACAATAATAATTAAAAACAGTAGATGAATAAATATGTTTGTTCATGTTTCAGCTTCCTGAGGAATGTCTGTCTAATTAAAAAGTCAGCAGACTTGCAGGCAGTAGGACCTGGCACGTGGCTTGTTGTTTTCTCACATCTAATCTCTCTGTAAGACCAGATAATTAATGGTGGTGTGGCAGGGGAGCCCACAGCCATTAATGGAATGGATTCCGCTTGTTTACCCAACTTGCTCCTTGTCCTGTACTTTCTTAATGAGGATGTGGGCATGGGCAACCCATCACCATGGTTATCAGGCGTGTGTGGCTGTGGCATCAGTCAGGAGCTCCTTGTAGACAATAACAAAGCTCTGGAGAAGGCTGGCAATCGCAAAATATTTGTGATGGCATGCAAAGAAGTATCTGTGTGCCTAACTGTGGTGGCAAAAACATTATACTTCATTAATACTAGTTTTGATACAGCATGATAATTATTAATATAATACAATAATATTTTAAGTGCCTAGTTAATTTAAAAATATTGTTTCAGAGAAGCACGCAATAATTTGACAATACATGTCATTAAAGGAAATGAATAGTCAGTTGAATTGTCAGTTGATACAGAAATAGTAGAGTTGCACAGATGGTCTTCCCTATCAGTTTCTTTGGCTCCTTGGCCTTTAGTAATCAAAAACCCACATATTGCCAAAAGTAAATTTCTTTGTGAGTATGATCCATTTATCATTCAGTGATGGTACTTGCGACTAAAAGCATTTATGGTGTTCCCTGGAATCAATCCCTTATCTTCAGTCCATTACTGCATTTTAATGGGTTGAGCAAACACAAACATGATTTTTGTTTTGTTGTAAACACACCTGTACTGTAGGTTCTGCAGCTGTATAAAATATGGATCAGTTATTGCAGATATGTAAATTGTCAGTAGTATAGATTAATATGGCTCTACTATATCAATTATAATGCTCAGTTATTGCACCATATTAATTCAAAGATTATACCAAATACCAAAATAATGATGCCAGTCAGAATCATTTAGAATCATTTATACATTTTTTGAAGATATATGTGGACACCTATATGCATATTTTGACTTCTTTAACCCCTAATCTTTCTGGTCATAAGTTAGAACCATTCTCTCTGACAAATTCGTACAAATGTTGTTGCTAACTGATAAATATGATTGACATGCCATTTCCATAATGCTGTTGACTCCTGTACTCCTGCAGTTAAACAGACCAGTGTGGAGATAAGAGATGTGCCCAGGGCACATTTGCTCCTGTGGGGAGCGTGATGTTTAAATTCCCCACAGAGCAACTAGCTGACAAATAACTTCTTATGAGATATACTATGAGAAGCCTAGAAATGTTACATTAGCCCTTAATATTTTTATTTAGAGTATGGTTTGCAAATGCTGTTTTGCATTGCAGGTGCACTACAGCCACATCATAATAAGTTGCTGGTCATAGATTGGATGCTATGGAACTTGGCCTCTTGTCCAAATTCTTAACAAACTGGGAAGATGTCCATGGAAAAAGTTAATAAGTATCTATTGTTCCTACCTCTGTGATCACTACTGTGATCACCTAGAGGCAGATACTTTTGTCTGAAACACAAAGAGAACCAGTTGGTGAGTAGTTGTCCACAAATAACACCAAAACCTTACTACAAGAGGCCCAGCAGCAGACCAACAACAACTTTACCTCAGCCTGAGCACCAAGCAGTCCTCCACCAAACAGCACACAATCCTTCACCAGGCACAGAGGTCCAGAAGGCAATTCACAGGCAGAATTTTAAGTCAGAATAAGTGGTCTAGCAGTCGTCTATAAACCCTGTGGCTAAATTCACGGCTGGAGAGTCTGGACCGAGCAACGACAAGGGAGAGGGCTGCTTAAAAAGGGTGTGGTATAGGAGCAACCGATGAACTGGCTGGGTGGTGCCAGCAAACAATAGAGGACGTCAGGAAATCAGTGCTGAACCATGACATAAGGCTTGTTTGAGATGAACAAGTTCTGGTTAGTTTTCTGTTTGACTTGATTCTGACCTGCTCTGATGTCATGCATATGTAAACAACGATAACCTCGTGAGACCAAGGCGGATGCAGATTTTGGAGTTGCTCTACATGGCTGCATCTCGCTTGATCTAAGATCTGATTGGTTAATATTTTGGTTCAACATGCCCTTTTATAGAATTGTTTCCTCTATCATTTACTTTGAAATCTTTTGATTTTATTAGTCAGACTTTTCACTGTGAAGATTTATTCTTGTACTGAGTAAATGTTATGTGACTTTTTGAGTTTTTTTCTATACTCACATTGCAAGCTGTCGGCTACATTAAGTCATGTTTTTAATGCATTTTGATTTCAAATTGCTTCTGAATTTCATAAAACACTGTTTTTGTGACTGTTTTAATTTCAGGACCCAGATGAGAGACAGACACACGATTGCTTTAAGGTGTATTAAAACATAGTCTGACGGTTGAAGTGCTGAAGTGGCAGGAATGCAGACCAGAGGTGGAGCGCCCCTTATAGATGTAGTTGAAGGTCAGCATCTTAGCACAGAGTCAGAGATTGGATAATGGAATCTTCAGACAGAGGTAAGTATTATTTCAGGAGGAGTATACTGTTGCAGATGATGAAGACGCCATAGAGGTGGGTATAGTAGATGGCTTTCTTGTAATTATAAGTAAGTGGGTGATGATTCCAGGAGCGGAGAGTATTTGGGAAAAGCAGATGGACCAGGGTCAACAGGTCAACAATTGGCAAGAAGATACGATGGCAGACTCCAGGTGAGTTTGGCGAGAAGACTGGAACACACACACACACACACACACACACACACACACACACTCACTCATAAATGCAGGTAGGTTAGTTATAGCAGAAGCTCTATAAAACACTGACTGCTTTAAACAAGAGCAAAAACTATTCAAACTACCAAACATTGAACAAAGTTCTGTTAGTAAGAATCCTCTTCTCAAAATTTTCTATAGTCTCCACAGAATATCAGGTAGAATGTCTCAGTATATACAAAATTGGTCTCGGTAGCTAGGTTCCAAGTCTTCATCAGGCAGAGAGAATAGAGAGCTTGGATTTACAGGATCCCCGGAGGGGAACACAGACCAGGTGTCATCAGACACCTAGAGAGCTTGGATTTACAGGATCCCCGGAGGGGAACACAGACCAGGTGTCATCAGAATCAGGTGAGAATCTAGATAAGAACACGCAAAACTAGCAGAGAGCTGCGTGGAGAGTCACAAAGTGTGTGGCGACAATCTGGCAAAGAGAGTAGGTAGACAGGCCCCTTAAATGATCCCTCCACAGGTGTAATAACTTACCTGATTACCGGCAGGTAGAGAGACTGACAGGAAATCTGAGAAAAATGCGATAGGTAAGAAATTAAAAAATAAAAGCAGGAAAGGAAAGAGATCAGACCTTACTGTATTTTAAATGTATCACACATAACAGAATTTATATCTTTATGCATTTTCTGCTGCTTCTTACTGGCTCTGTGTCTTCGGGACAGAAAAAACTGCAGGAATTTCAACCTAAATCAATATGCTCATTTAAAAAAAATATATTTTTCACTGAATATCCGAACATCCAAAATGAGAACTTCTAATTAATGTGCTCCTTGGGTCTGTAACAGTATGTTCTGGGCTATGCCAGGTCAGGTAGCATTCAGTGTCACAAGTATAGAGTCAGACACATCTGCTTGTCGCTTGTGCCTGGTAGCAACTTTTCATCAGTCCTCTGTATAATTGGCAGAGACAGTTGCCTCTTTTCACTCATTTTAAATGTGTTATGTTGGCTCTGGTCAAAAGACCTCGTGCTGAGCCGCCTCTGGCATTGGCTTGATTTGACTGGCTCATCAAGGGAGGAGCATAGTTGGAGAGAGGAAAAGTCTATAAGGCAAGTGAGCTCCAACCTGACAAGCCTCCATGCCATCTTCTTATTTAGATGGCTTTTTGTCACTGTTAATTATCTTGCCTTCTTGCTGCAGTGCCACTACAAAATGAAGAAGCGGGGGTTTGATGCCAACTGCTGTTCTTCTGTTCTTTACTCACGACAGCCTGAAGGGCCTAAAGCACTTCTTTTCCACCGTGGTTACTCAAATGAACTGCTTTAGAGAAAACAAGGTCAATGTACTATGACTGCCTGTAAGAAGCTAAAACAACATGATGTTATTTTTCTCTTGGTCTAATGTTAGGCAAACAACCAAATATATTACAAATTTAGACTTTTAGCTTTGGATTTACTGGACAATGAACTTCAGCCCTTGCCATGCCATTATATCTTTCATATAGGCTGGTTTCCATGTGGGTTGGCAGGTTTCATTCTGTGCTTCTGTGCTTAGTATTTCCTTTCATTTCAATGGTATTAACTACATGAAAATGAATAGTCAAGCTGGTGAAGGCCAATGGATCATTAGCCCGTGCCATGAATCATTTAGCTCCCAGCATTTTCATTTCATTTGTTTTAAAACAGTTTTTCTCCTCCTGTTAACAAATCTGTTATGCCACCCACAGCACGTCATTGCAGTGAAATACTAGCATTGCTCCAGAACAACCAGCAGGAAAAAATACAGTGTTAACACTATGCAGCTGAATAGCACACAACACCAGATAAGACTATTAGCTCACTACATCACAGTGGTGTTGTCTTCATAAAAGTGTGAAAAGCGGAGGTGCCATGTGACCAGTGAATGTTCATGGAAACACATTTGAGATTGATGGATTAGCTCGTCCTCTCATTTTGTTTCTGGTGCTGTTGTCGTGCTCGGCGGGTTTTCTTTTTAAGGCTTGTAGTGCCGAGGTGAATGGAGACGATGGTTTATATTAGCCATAAAATGGCAGAGAGTGCACCGATGGAGGGGTTTTCCCATGAATCACTGCTACATTAATTTGCATTGACCATCATAACTTCTACAGAGCCATTTCCATGCTTTGCTACAGAGAACGAGCTGGAAGATACTTTATCACAGTTCAGAGGATCAATTCCCCATTGAAGCTCTCCACGAAAATAAATCCGTGACTCTGGCTTGTCCTTAAGTTCTGATTTATTTTAAATGTTTTGTAATTTTTTTTCTTTTACTAACATATTTATACAGTTATTTCAATCCTTTCTCAAATAATCATCTTGCATGATTCAAATGTCCCTGGGTAATCTTTTCTGA
Organism: Ctenopoma multispine; assembly: GCA_034779795.1. Taxonomy (NCBI): domain Eukaryota; kingdom Metazoa; phylum Chordata; class Actinopteri; order Anabantiformes; family Anabantidae; genus Ctenopoma; species Ctenopoma multispine. The sequence continues at coordinate 16,094,720 of JAUYWH010000002.1, forward strand.
CTGAAAAGAGGTTAAGCAGCTTAAGCTGTCTTTTTATATCAACACTCTTCTGTTATTATATTGTGGATAAGATGAGAAATAGGCCTCAAGTAATCCTGAGAATAATTAAAACTTACAGCTCAGACTCCTCGGATGAAGTAGTGTGACTTTCAGGACACCGAATGCAGAATTTTTCAATTAACATATTTCTGTAAATTATGCTATTAAGGGAGATTGTGTTATTATAAAGATGCTTCTGTTTGCATTGCATGGATTAGATCCCAGTTATTTTTTTGTGTGTATTTATATTTGGTCCAGTGTAAAAGTTCTTATGCTTGTCTATGACAATGTCACAGAAAATCCTTTCTAGTAAATCGGGAGGTTTTATGTAGAAAACAATTATTCTGTGCTATAAACGTTAGGATTAATCATGAGACAAACAGAGAGGTACAATCCAGTCCGTGATTGGATTGACTGATACTGACCTGATTAAGTGGCACTGAGAACAGCTTCTTTTTCAGTGTCAATATAAAATGAAGTCTTCTGCAATTTATTGAGTGATGGCAGGTTGCTGAATCAGGTTTTAGTGTGACAGCAATTCACTGGCCTCATGTTGCTTTACTTAAAAAAAAAAAATCCAGTGAAATTAAACAAAAGTGATTACCCTCTTCTCATTGGAAAGTGCAGGAATGTCACCTTTGTTTTTGTAAACAATGTCTAACAGTCAGACACTTGTCTTCCAGGAACTAGACTTCAGGTGTGGGCATTAACCAAGCTGGATTACTCAGTTATCCAGGTAAATTATATTATTTATACATCCTGTTATAACATTTTATTGTTTACATCCTTTTTCCGCTGCACATACCTTCACATTCATTCTGCAAATACAGTCTCCACTCTTTGCATGACTACGCACACTGCCGGTCTGTGTTGCATTACCCCATGCGTTGTGATGTCTTTGGGCACATATTTAGTTATTAATGCCAGAATGTCACTGCATGTCTTGATGAGAACACATAGGTCTGTCGCAGTTGAGTGATTCCACAGTGAACCTTTTCAGTTCCAGTGGCGGGAGGTCAAATCAACTATATCGAAGGTCAGCTTGTAATGTAGATAGTGTGAAGGGTCTTTTTTGGGTCAACACACAGTAATAGCCCTCACTGTTTGCCAGCTGCTGCCAGACAGGTGGGTTACTGAAGGGCTGAACATGTTGCTAAGGTCCTTCATAATCAAAAGTTCTCGCTAATCTCACTGAAGTGTCTCTATAAATCACTGCAAAGAGGAACATTATCGCAATTTCTCAGCACATAAGCCTTCGAAACTTTGGTTTGAGTGAGATCTTCTTAAACTCTGGTTCTAAGGTGTGTTTGAAGCAATTTGTTGTGTCCAAAGAGTCTAATTAGTCCTCTGTGAAATTTCAGACTGGCCTTGATGACCACTATTATCATTTCAATCAGTTCAATCACAGGGTTTAAACCCTACAATACAGTTGAGGATATTGAAAGAGCTAAAAAAATTGGTGTTGCAAGGTCCTTTGTAATGTTAACTGAACGGGCTCTAGCTGGTACGGTTGCTTTTTTTCTCAGACATTAAATTGTAATCTATGGGCAGGCTGATTATCCGTCTCCTTTACTGCAGTAATAGTGTCTGTGACCTGGTCATTTCCTGTCTCGAAAGGTTGATTCCCTTCATGCTATCCTGCGAATGTGACCATCAATTCAAATGACATTTTTTTTACAGCTTGAGGTGAAATTGTAATACATTTCCACAGTGTAGTTTTTTTTAATCCTTTCCACTTCTTATCCATATTTATCCCCTCTTCTACCAGCAAGAAATAGTTTAAACAGTTGAGAATTCATAAGTAGCTTAATGGTCTCAGTGGGTTTCTTTTTTTTTTTTCTTTCTTTTTTGGAGAGCACTTGGGCTGCCAGTCTGCATTTGTGCAATACATATCCTCCAATAGGTCAAAATGAAAAGGAGAGGTAAATTGGGGACGGCAGAGGAAGCTCTCACTGGAGAAGAGATGATTGGGAACTGGTGATGCCAAAAGTTGTTGCAAATCCAAATTAATCGTGTTTGTTTGAGAGAAGTGTTCACTAGAGCGACACAGTGAGCCTATGTTGGGTTTTGGACTTCATTTAAGGCAGAAAAGTTGACTGAGGATTACTTCTGCCTGCTGTCAGAACCAATAAACTGAAACTGACTGATATGATGTGTCAAACCTGTACAGTTGGTTCCCATTACCGTAACCTCTGCTGTTACAGCAACACTTTTAGTTTTCCTTTTTTTGTGCTTCGTCCCGAATGTTTGAAAAGCTGTAACTTGATCATAAAATCTCTGAGGAGAAAGTGGACACGCAATAACCAAAGAACCCATCTGTTTGTCCCACAGCAGTTCTGATTCACTGTAGGACATGCCACATGGTTTACTTCTCTTTGTTACAGAGCTACTTTAATAATGATTCACACTGCCTTCTGTTCTTGCTGTCATGAAATGACTTTTTTTTTCAGCATGTATTCTTGGAAATTTAGGGCATCTGAATAATTCAACTAAATTATTGTTCTCCTTTTTCTTCATCTGTCCACACATGACAAGAGGACTGAGCTGCCCTTCAGGCTGAGGGTGGTGAACAGTCACTGCTGGGATCCATAGGTTCAACTATATATATATATATGTCATCACTAAACATTTCAAAGTTATGAAATGATTAGTTGATTAATTGATGAGTGATGGGAAAGTACTATTTTTGAGATGTTTATATTTGTTATGAAGCAAAAAAGGTTCACATTTGATTGTTCCAGTTTCTCTAATGAGAAATGATTTTCTCTGGTTTGTGTTACTCTAAACTCAAAATTGTTGTTATTTGGACCAATATTTGTACAGAGTTTGACATTTGAAGCCTGTAATCGGCTTTTTTTACTGTCTGACACATTATAGACTAGATGATTTATAGTTAAGTCTACAAATGGTTGTTAGTTGCTGCATTCGTGTTTAAAGTTTCTTTGATTTTTAGGCACTTTCTAGCCTTGAATGTTAAAATAATTATATCCAGGGTCCAGGTGTAAAATCCATTCCGACTTCAACACCCAAAGTAACACTTAATTTGAGTGATGCATAAGTGGTGACAGCATATTGCCACATGTTTAGCAAAGTGTTGATCATTTTAGTTTGTCAAAGATCATTGTAGCTGTAACATTGGAGCACAGATCTGGCACCATAACCAAGCTCAGGAGGCCCAAAAAGTGCAGTTTTAACAAGGATAAAATCCAGGCTGACAGTTGGCAAAGAGAAGGGAGACAGAGCAGACAACTTAAACCAGAGGCAGACAGACTGAAAAAATCTGCAGATGATTTGAACAGATACAGTCAGACAGAACAGAGTATTGGAAAGAAACACGCAATAAGAAAATGTAGCATGTTGTACTGACCAGGCACAGACTAGCTGTCACTATAAAAATATCTAAAATGCTGTCCCAAAAAAAACAACAATAAACTGTCCAACTGGTCCAATGTGCAACAACATTCACATTAGTCACATTACAATCAAATAAAATATAAAAAAACATCACTTTATAGAACCTGTAGCTAGAGAATGTTTGACACTGATACTGAAATGTGACTTAATACATACAACAATAGTTAATAAATTGTTGGTTAATAAATTTTCAATTATCATAACTATACTGTACTGGAGATATATTGTTCCACTAACACTTTGATATTATCACCCGGTTTGAGCCACAGAAGAGGGTGAATTGTTTGTCTGCATGTGATACTAATTTTGTCGTATGCAATTTTCTATGTAATTGAGTCATTCTTTTCTTATTGATTCTGTTTTCTGAGTCACAATAGTTTACTTTTTTTTTTTTATCAGAACATAAAGTCAAGTGGTAGTGTAAAAAAAAATAACTCACTTGAATTTGAAATGTCATAGCATCTCTGAGCTGTGAGCTCAAAGACTCATAGGGAATGACAATCAGCCATCTGGCTATCCTTTTCCCCAAGTTTATTCACTAACTGCATACTTGAATAGCTTTAAAGGAGAAAGCCTCTTCTTTTGAAAGAAGGCTTTTGGCACTAAGGCTCTCCCTTGTGTCATCGCTCAGGGGTTATAATTCACTCTCACTCAGATTCAATCATATGTAATCATCACACTCTTATGGGGAAAAAAAACAGAACTTAAGCTCATTGTGCTTCCTGTCTGATTGGAGAGAAATGCCATGAGGGGTCTGGAAAGGGAGAGATGCTACAGAAGGGGGATTAATATTTTGGTAAAGGCACCAAATGTGCTGGTAGCATGCTGCAGGGTGATCAAGCTAAGAGGAACAGGGCGACGATTTCTGTGCAGTGGCCAGCACTGAGATTGTGACTCATGTGATGTGCTCCAGGCCAAAAAAATGCTTTTTAAAATAAATAAATAGCTAGAAAATAATAAAGACAACTGACTGAGCATGACATATTATTAGAAATTACTTCTTGATTTATTACTGGCTAATTTAATTATTCAGGACCATCTTTAGCATCAAACCTTCGTGGCCTGAATCCCTATTTTTAACTGTGATTTCCAGAATGATTTCTCCATTATTAAGATATTAATGGCAGTGTAAACTTTTTTTAAAATTTTGAAGTGCTTTCCATGTTAAAAATTCACAACCAAATAATACCATAAAGTTGTTTAGCCACCAACTGCATCGCGACTGTAAATCCTAATTGCTAACACGTCATCCTGCCCACTTCAACCAGTGAAAAAACACAAGTACAGAGATCTCTCCATAACCACACAAATAACCACCACTAAGAAAATCTTGCTGAAAGTTGTGTGTTCATATACAACCTCTTCAGTCATAGTAAGAAGCTGAGAGAGAAAACAGGTTTTTCAGGGTCACCAGTAACATGCCAATCAAGTACACCCACCCACATAGTCCGGAAAAGAGGTGGAATCAGTCACAGTATTTAAAACACCGGTGTTTGTTTATTGTGTTAAGGGTCAGAAACAGAATCCAATTTTTTTTTTTGGTATTGTCATATTTAACATGATGGAAATCAGTCTCTGTGGGGGAAAGTGATGGACAAATGGCATAAGCATGGGAAAGTTTGTTATATTTAACATTAATATTCATATCCTTCAGATACAGAAATTTGCACAGATGCCATGTGGCTGACTGATAATGATGCAATAGAAAACAGTGGACACAGCAGTAGAGATCAGATGAAAAAATCGGAAAACTCAGCGATAGTGTTACATATATGGTGGGTAATATGAGAGATCTGGTAATTCTATTATTATGTGCTAGCCTAGCTTTATTCAACCTCAGTGGTTAAGTTTCAAAGTGGATATTGCATGGCGTGTTTTTCCTCTTACTGTATGTTGCGTTGGAGACTGTTCTCAATGGTAATGAAGCTATAAATAAAGTTCGGAGATCATTGGAAAATCACAGGCTTTTAAAGAGAAGAACTTTACTGTACATTTCTCTCAAAAAAAGGTTTTAACTCCACCTTTCACGTTGTGTCTGGAACATCTCAGAAGTAGGAGCAGGCGCAAACAAAAATCTGACACATTGTTTATTGTGAGGAAGCGCAGATGTTTTATCCTTTGTCACAGTACACAGGATAAATACATTTCACACCTAGCTGTAATTTTTGTTCCCGATCCACAATGTCTGCTGTGGTCGAGACTTTTTAACAGGCTGATATCATAAACCCTCAACAAGGCTTTCCAATCTTCTGATTAACTAAGCCTCTTAAAAAACAAAAAGACATTAACATCAATGAGAAATCCTCTCCTGCAGACTGAGAATAGCCTCACCCATAGTTGCGCCAACAGCTGAGCTTTTTAGCGGTCGTTCTCGTAGCAGCATCTGTGTGTAACGGTGACATGTTGTAATGATGATACAATGCTTGTCCGTAGAGTCAAGGTCCCCTTGTAGCTCAGAGTAATCATTGCTATCATGACCAGAGACGTATGGTCGTGCTCTTTATTACAGAATAAAATAAGGGGAAAGAAGCACGGTGGGAAATTGTGTGTCCATAGGCTTAGGCTTAGACTTTAGGACCTTTGGGACACTAGAGCAGCACAAGGCTCTTTTGATTTTATTGCCCCCTACCATGCGCTGCACTTACATTAATTAAAGCAGGCTGTTCGACCACCTTCAAAGGGTGTGTAACCGTGCACAGTTACATGTGTGCACACCCACACACAGAACATGCCATCTACTGATTTCTGAATTGACCTTATTCACTGCCTTGTTATCTTTTGAGTGGACGTCCACAAGCATGTGTGCAAAATGTGGCTGAGGCTCGGGCCTTTGACAGTAGCAAACAGATTACATGGAACACCAAAGATTTATTAGTAGTTTAATGGAATAGAGATGAGTGCATGGGGGATTTAAATAAATTAACCTTCAGTGGATTCCCTGAGGCCTGGGGGAATGACAGAAGGGGGCTGAGAAGGAATATTCTCCTTGCCACTGATGTAATGAATACTGATGACACGATTCTGGCCTGAATGCACTCTGATCTTGTTCAGTCAGTTTAGTAAACATGAGCTGGTGTGGATGGACAGGAGATACTTAATGATGGAGGGGGGGAGATTAAAAATAAATACTGAACCTTGATAATGTTGGAATGATAGAAATAGGTAGAAATAGGTTTAACAGTATCAAAGTTATGAAAGAATCATGGTATTGAGGTGGATTCGTGGTGAATACACAATAAAAAATTTGTTATAATTGGCACAGTGTGTCCAGATTGAGAATGAAGCAAGGCATTTGAAAACAGCATGCAGCATTGTAAAGTATAAAACAGAATGTGACCTTATAAACGTAGCATGTCAGTGGGGATGTCATACCACTCATATGAGTCACAAAAAATATTTTTATCTGGGTAATACTGAAAGTTAAAATTATATTCTCTGAATAGGACACATGGTGATGTTTTGTGTAAGAAGTCTCATAGTGAAATGCCACTGTATCAGCTGGGTCCTTTATTACATTAAAACTCTGTTTTCTAGTAATTCGAGTAATTGTAATTCTCCTGAGATTTGGATTAAGACATTAGTCACTTATTTTTCACAGTTTTTTATGCCTTTGTTGCTATGATAATGCCGCCGTCCTGTGGTTTTTTTTTAATTTTTCACTCTCCAAAGCACATTGAGAACATTGACTAGTTACCATGACTATAGTGCCTCTTCAGCATTTGCTCCATCTCCCTCCACTCTTTACTTCCCCTAAAGCTGTACAAATGAGGTGGTCTCACAACAGCAATCTCATTCACGCAGCTTCAGCTCTCTCAATAAATGGCCTGATACCGTAAAATCTGCAATTATAGAAACAGTCTGCACTAAGGACATTTTATAGAAAAGCAGCCTGAGTGTTTTCTGTGTCTCTTTTAAGCCTGTTTTAACAGAAAGGTAACAATTTGATACGTCGTCATTACTGGCATCAAAGATGTGCGGATGTTTCACTGTTGCATGCAGAAGTGCATGTGGCTGAGTGTGATACAGACCCAACAAAAAGACCATGTAGGCGCATGTTTGTGTTCGTGTGTGCACTTGCGTGGCGCACTGTGCTTGGTTGCATGCTCAAGTGTGTGTATGTCTCTGTGTACGAGAGCGACGGTGTGTGTAATGTCTCTCACAGCCTCGCTGTGTGTGCACAACATAGAGCTGACAGCTGGCACAGCTGAGATTTCCAGTTTTTCTTCATTCAGATCTCTGTGGAAACAGTCGAACTGAACAACAGCAGCTGGTGCCACTGCCAACAGATACCTGTCACCATGGGTTATAGTGTCACCATGGATACCCTCCACTGCATAACCAATTCTTCAAGCCGTCATGACACTGTGCACACTTTTCAGCATTGTGCTGTTTTCAGCAAACCCTGGAGGTCGAAACTGGTCAGTGTTTTAACTAATAGGCCTTTTTTTTCTTTTACATGTTTCCCATTATTTAATAAAGTTACGGAGGAGGCAGACAGGAGATATGGGACAAGAGAGGAGGGTATTACATGCAGCAAAGGTCTATTAATGTCTTGCTGTGGAAAATTTGTTATGAGAAAGAGTTGTATGTATGTACTGTATGTTCATCAGCTGATCATCAGTTAAAGCTGTAACTATTTTCCTTCAGGTTAATTTCTGTGAAGATGTTGGGAGGAGCAATCAACTTGTTTTCTCTCATCATTAGTTTATTTAAAACACAGATAGTCCTCCATTTTGTCCATACCCACCCTGCTGCCTCCACCTGCCACTCAGCTCTGCTTTCCCTGACAAAGACTGCATCTCTTAACCTGATCAAGACATATTTAATATAATTGCTGGTACTGTACTTTCCATTCCTATTTCTACTGCAGTCGAGCGTCACGTTTCACATGTGAGGTCAAAGTTTCCTTTCGGATGACGGACCACGTCTGCTTCCAGCCCCAGCCACCCATCCCCACACCTGCAGTTCTATCTTTGAACATCATAAAACATTTTTTTGGCTATCCTGGTGTTAAGCTTCCTTAATGGCTCCAGGATGGATCATTAGGATGATTTGGTTCATTGTTGATAAAAAAAAATTATAATGAGCTCAGATTTTTGAGGGAATAATGAAGAGCACCCAATATTAGCTGTAATGATGAAGATTAGAAATCACCCGGAAAATGTGTGCACAAACGTGAGCTCACGCTACATGATATCTTTCCTTTTTAACAGCCATGGATGTAAATCTCTACTGAAGTTCCCTTTACTGTACTTGGCCGTCCAGCTGTAACTGTGTTTTCCTTCCTGCTTATTTGTGGTATGTCTCCGTTTGCTGAACGTACAGGTCTTTCATGTCTTTACTAGAGACAGATGTTGTGAGGGCTGACTGAGAAACTATTAATGAATGTTCTCGTTGGTCCTGGCACACAGCAGGTAACCCACTGTGCTGAGATCAACTGGATGAAAGCTGTCTGTCTGTCTGCATGTGTTTTCACATCCAGATTCTGCACATATCATAGATTCATCCAAGGTGTTTTTTTAGACACTGTACTTTGGCGGTTGGAGTGTCTTTGAGGATATAAATTGCCTCCAAGAAATTTTTATTGTTTAGAATGTGCAGTTTGTTTTTTCTTTCTTTCACAAGGTCATTACTGTGTTTTTAAAGGTGAGGGACAAATCTCTAGGAAAGGGTCAGAGATAATAACAAGGTATTTGTTTTGTTTACTTCCACTCTTATTGTTTCTGCTGCTAAAAATACCCAAACACTAGCGAAAAGCCAGGTTAATATCCTTTCGGAGGATGCTTTAAGTGCCCAGTGTGCTGAAGCAGCTATTGCTAAGCAGAAATGGTCAGATATCTTGTTTATTCACCTGCTGGTGTCATCTGTCATTCAGCGTAGTCTGCTAGTTTTACGGTGAGCTTGATTTTATAGCCACGCACCTGAAACCTTCACTAATGTGGACTATGAATAGAGCAATAACGTGTTCCTGTGCCTGACTTATCTGTTGGTATCTGTTCTCACCCACAGACTCTTAAAGTTCTTATGATGGTGCTTCAAGAGCAAACTTCCTAATGTGGCAACATAGCTGCTGCAGGTGACAGGGAGCTAATCTCGGAGCCACACATGACACAACAAGAAATGTCTCTTGAATGTGACCCATGTGAGCCAATTCCAAAATGTATTGACAGACAATAGATTCATATGAGTGTCTACATTGCAACATGAAGCCTCAGCTGTGACCGAACGTCATTTACCGTATGGCCTCTTTGACCTGTTATTGACTCTGTCACCCTCTGCCTGAATGTCTTTGTTCACAAGGCAGGACACAGCTAATTCAAGAGACGACAGTTCATGATGTTTCATTTAAGCCACTGTGTTAAAGGTTAAGACCCCGCAGAGGAAATAGTAGCCTTCAGACAATTTGCTGATTAAAGATGACCTGACATTGAATTTATTGCCTCTTTTCCTAATATTGCACTGGAATAAAGCATTAGTGCTGTGAATGGTTAGAGTCTAAAGGAGATATCATTTCATTATGTGCCTTTGCAAAATGATAATGTGTACGTCTGTGTCTCAGGGGTATAGAAATAAATTAATTTTTGATCTTAGTTTTAAAGTTATACGGTCATTGAAGTCTTGAGAATGTGTTGCCAAGTTCTATTGTATTCATAATTTCAGTGTTAGCAAGTAGAGTTCATAAAGGCTTCTGTTGCCGTGTAGTTTTCATAATGGAGGAGTGAGAGTGGAGAACACAGACTGACTGATAATAGGGAAGGGCATGGTGTGTGTATTTAATTTAAGAGAAGAAAAGACTTTCTGGTCCGTGTCTGCCTGCTGTCGGGTCAAGTATTTACATTATCAACTGTAATATAAAGGGCAAATAAAAGCTAGAACCTGGAAATAACAAATTACCCCTTTGAGAGTAAAAGTAGCAGAAGAAAAGCTGTTGAGAAGAGCATGTCCACTGCTGTGCATTATTCAGTATTTTCATTATAGAAATACCATAAACTGAAGGTTTGGAGAAAATTTGCGTTGACAGGATTTCTCTCCCTGCATCCTTTCCTCTCCCTGTATGGATGAACCTATAATTATCTTTGCACCTACATTAACATCAGGATGTACGAGTTGATTCTTAGTGTTTATTTATGAGTAGTGCAGTTGCATAAAATATGTCCTGTTTCATATTTTCAAATACCAACTTAAGTCTGAGTTCATGCATTAATTCAAATTCCTCCTCTCCTTAATATTTGTCATTGTCATGGAAGTCAAATCCTCTGAGCTGCATGGGCAAATAAGTCCAGAGGCTATGTGGGAAATCATGTAAAAATACAAATCAAGTTCACTCAATGATGTGTAAATATTTTATGTCTTTGAGTGTACCTTTATCTGCTTCAGATGGATGAACACAGTTATGTATAGTAGATGTGTTTTATGGTTGGCTGAGACAGTTATAGCTGTGCTGCCCTCACGCCACCAGTTCTCGCTCTTGGACAGACACTTCCAGATGCACATGAGTTCACCTACTAATGTGTGCCAATTTTCTGCTGTTAAACTAGCTCATATGTTCATAACAAGATCCAATGATCTATGTATTTACACAGCCAATTTACTCCAAAAGAAACGGTTTCATAGAGCAGACAAATTGTGCAGTAGAGAAATGATGTAGTGTAGAAATATTAGTCATTTTAACAAGAAGAGAAGATGGAGAACCTAGTGTAAACTGTAATGAGATGACACTGATATCTTCGGCATGTTTCACAGTTGATTTGATTTATTTGGTATCTAAAAACAGTTACAGTGCAAACATGCTTGCACATAATGCACTCCAAACATACATGTAGACATTAAACACATACATTCATACATTAAAGGAGGAACTACGTATGTAATGCAGTCTGTATTGATGTATAAGTTAATGTGATTGATTCCAACAGCATCTGTTGTCTACAACTGCGTTAGTATTTTATGAAAAGTTTGTCCTTCCCTTCATTAAGTCTCTGCAGCATCAGAAGACCTCAGAATTGATATGTGTTAACCTGGAGCACAGTGCCATTATGCACGACCATACAGCTTGATTAAATCAGGTGCAAATGACACTGTTAGAAGAAACGTTGGAGCTCATTAATGCACCCGTGCGCCCAGACCCTTCCTTGTAACTTTCTTTACAGTTTTTTCAGCAGTTAATACTCCAAATACTATAAAAAAAAGAGCAAACCTTTCCTAACCTCTCCAAGCCTGGTGTCCTGGCTATGAAACTAATAGAGACATATGAAGGAAGACATAAAACATATATATGTAAAAAGCGAAATATGACTGCTATAACTAAACAAAGAAAAGAAACCTGCCAGACAATAGCAGATTAACTGAATGCACACGTAGTTCAGAAATAATTAATAACCAGTGCTCCGCTGAAACAGTCATAATTAGGGCCAACAGTTGAAGGAGATACTTGTCATTTTCACATGTACACTTTTAACATGAAGATTAATTAGGAAGACTTATGTACAATGCAGGTTGATTTATGTATCTTACTTATCTTAATGTATGTTATCTAGTTTATATTCTTATAACTTTTAAAAAATGTATTTTATCTATTTATTCTTCACGTCTGGTCAAAAAACATATTGTACAGAATAACTATGTATTTATCAAACCTGACATTAATATGAACATGACTTTAACATTAATAATGATGTAGGTAGGTAAATGTAGGTATACTTAAATTGATTGATAAACTGACAGTATTTTAATTCAGGATAATTAAAATGATGCAACATACAGAAGACAATGGAATGACTGTAAAGTATTTTTTATTTCACCCAGATAAACTACTGAGATTAATCCTTTTCTAGTAGTTACCCTGCTCTGGACCAAACTAACTTCAAAAGAATACATCTCCATAGTAATTCAGGGCTAAGTTAAGCTGGGATAACTGGAAAAACCCAGTTTGGCTGCATCAATCTTTATTGTTATCTTCATCTTTATAACAAAACCATCAGTGAGAGAGAGGGAGGTTATGTTACATTATAGTGCATTCATTATTTATTCATTCATAAAGTCAGATCAGTACCATCAGCGGTCAAACATATAGTCACTTTTAGTTGGACTTTGCATCTCTATAATTGTGTACTGGTTTGTGGTCTGGCATTGACTCTTCTTATCGTCAAAAGGCGGTATCATATTCAGCAGACATTATCCTGTGCTGTCCATGGATTTGTGCAGCCCATTATTCAGATTAGATCAGTTACTGTTACATGGTGTTTTCAATGACTGGAGGTTCCAGTGTTTTTTTTTTTTTTCTTTCTTTCAACTGGTCATCTATATACTGTCTCTCTCTCATCTAAATGCTTCTGTGGCTGAATGTTTGTCAGTATTGAAAATTATTGTTTGTCGTGACACTAATTTAATTAACTCATCATTATAATCACTCTTCAGTGAACTTTTGACATGCAAAAATGATTGTGTTGTACGCACTTTGCTGGCGCTGAAAGCTAGGTGAATATAAAATATACATGAGCTTCAAGAAAATGGAATTGGTCTTTATGCTGCCACATTAATTATTCACCAAATGTGCTTTTTTACTATTTTCTGCCTCAAGCTTCTTGAAAATGTTTATGGGACAATGAGGAATTTCAGTCAGGCCTTTGTACTGCAAAGACATTTCATGCATCTTTTTCTATGTAGAAAAAATACTTAGATACATTTTAGAAGCTGGATGGAAAGTAGTTCTACTAGTACTACTTATAGTTTATAGTTGCTGATAAAATGACATACTGCACAGATGTGTCTGTTTGTTCAGGCGCGACACCACCATAACCTCACCTGGCTTCCTTTCCGAGTGTTTGTGATTCTCTGGGAAAATATTGGGGAAATATATCTCCCCTCCTCCAGTGCTGGTACCACTACCATGCAGTGAAGGCAATTCAGGTGAAGACCTTTAGAAAAAATACACACATATTCATCTGCCTGGATTCAGATGAAGAGCGGGGAAAAATACACAATTTACCAAAATTGCACATGCATGCCAAAAACAACAATTACCAGAGTGGCAAGAGGCTGCTGTTTTTGTGTTAGACACATCAGGGTGGGGCATGCACTGCTACATGTTGGTTTTTTTTGCGCAGCACCCATGTTATCAAGCCTACTCTGTCCTTCTTTCTTTCTCTCTTTTTCACAAACCCTGATCTTTTGGTCGTCACGTTTCCTTTCTTTGTGCTTTTGAATGTCTTGGATAAAAGTTGTCACAGATGAGCAGGTAGACTGACAGCAGTAATATCAAATCAGCAGCAGAAGACGAACTGACACTTTGCTGTGTCTGTGCGGTACCCCAGAGAGAGAGGGAAAGGTAGAGAAATTCCAGACAGATGGACGTTGATGGGCTGCAGACATCTCAGGAAGGAAAGACTGATGCAGTCAGTGAAAGGGTGTGTGTGTGGGTGTGTTTGATGTAACCCCAGACAGCTACCTTACACAGACAACAGAGATAGAGAAATTGTTTTGCAGGAAGTACAGGTGCAGGCTCAAGCGTGCGTGAACATTATTATTCACATGTATTGTCAGAGGAAGGTTTTGATAAGGATTCTGTTTTCCTAAAAGAGAGGTAAAACAGTCAGTGTGAAGGACTGTGTTCAGAGAGGGTACTGTAAATAAACATGTTTTTGGTGTCACAGGCTCTAGATTACAGCCCCACTGCGTTCAGTGGTGTGTTTATACGCTAAGTGTGAAGTGAAACGCTGCTGTTGTAATGGTGTTTGTGTATCAGGTGGTGCACTGAAATTTTGATAATCGTTTTAGCATGAAATTGCGCCTGTGTTTCTGTCAGCTGAGGCCGCATCTCATCTTAAATGCAAAAAAAGTATTTTATGTTTGTTTCAAGCATTTAAGGTGCACGTGTGTTTACATTTTCCAGATGACTTTGGTAGAAAGTGAATAGCTGAAATTATTGGTTGTTAGACATGAAGTCTGTAAACGGAAAGAGTATCAACAACACTTTAAATCATTTTACTACTGTAATTCTTAGGCATAAATACTAAACATTTCCTACTTTCATCTTTTCCAATTACGACTCGTTCCTTTCTCTGTCTAATTTGATCATAGACTGGAGATTTTTGGGTTTGTAAAACAAAGTATTAATTTAAATACCTTTCTATTTATTCAAGGATGGAGTCACATCATTGTCCAGTTAATAATAATTAATTGACCCACTGACATATTTTTATAATTAAATAACAAAAAAATCTGTGAAATTCTCATTTAACTGCAGCAACTGAACATTTTCACCCAAGTGAGTTAATGTGTTGAAGAAAATATATTATACATAAAATAGTAAAGAGAACAAATGTCAATAAAGCTTTTACATCTTCAAATGTCAATAAACCTCTACATCATTGTCTTTTAGGATATCGTCATCCTTCATCAATTTTCATCAACTGCATCATTACGCACAGAAAGCACGGTGACAAGAGTTCAGATACTAAAATTGTAAGGTCTTTGTTGTATATTGATGTTTGAGCTTTGGGACAAGCACACAGACAGCGCCAATTTTCCAGTTTTCTCGTAAGATATGCTGTAGTGGACTGCATTTAACCCATTAGCAAAAGTGTCAACTGTTTTTAAAGTGAACTAGAGGGGATAGGTGCTCGGTACTGAAGCACTACATGCACACATGCACTACACTAAGTATTAGCTGTTCCAGCTGCTGCTCCTGATTACTCTGGACACTGACAAGATTATGCTTGTTCCCTTAGTTACCTAAATTACAAATATAACAACCTACATATGGCTCTATCCAAATATAGCACCAGAACAGCTTGTGTCAGGAGTGCTACACACCTCATAACACATCGTAACACAAAGGTGTCTTTTGTTTCTCCCTAGAAGAAAAATATGACTTTACTGTGACTATAAGCTGTAGCAGACAAACACATTGTTGTTGACTAATACTTCTAATATCAACGGTTTAAAGTGCCCATAGATTCAGAGTGTGTGCTCCTGGTTCTTTCGTGTGCTGTACTTCCCATAAATTTGAAGTATTCCTGGTCTGTTTTTTCCCATTTGTACTTTACAGCTGTAAGAAAAGCTTTATGACTGTTTCTAAAACCATTAAACCTCTGCTGCAGCGTTCATTTAGAAACACTGGCAGCAGAAAGAGCACCTGCACAAAGCCCAGCTCACTCTGAGAACGATAGATAGACAGATAGGCAGATATGGATGCACTTACATGAAAAAACACGCTCCATATAGATGGAGTTAGGAGAAGCCAGTGAAACACAAGACAGATTGGTGAAAGACCATGCAGAGAAAGGCCCCATCTGTCCTTGTCTAATAGAGAATGGGGAAGATACTCAGCTGAAAGGAGGCAACTATTAAAATCCCTTGTAAACACATTATAGGCCTGGTCTTGTCCAATATATGGAAAAGAGACATAACAGGGATATAGAGACTGACTCGCATACATAAATGCATGAAGCCAATCTTATGTCAGCATCTGCTGTGCATCCTGATGTGCAGCATCTAACACAGATAAGAAAGAAATAGAGAGGTCTGAATAGAGCAGAAGTAAACGTGTCAGAAAGTTTTCAGAAATTAAGCATCTAACACAGGGTGGTGTGTGAGCATGTGTACGGGAGTTACACTGGCATGCATTTATGTTCATAATTATACAGCATTTATTTTACAAATAAAGTTTGTATGCAAAACAGATTGAGAATAAATTGTATTCAGGAGTTTAGGAGAAAGCTTTGCCACATTTACAGAAAGGGTATAAATTATTATACTGTAATTCACACTAAGAAAGGAAGTATCTAAGCTCGTGCATACAGAGCCGACCATGAATCAAACAGGAAACTTGTCAGTAAATATTTAACGGTAAATATCTTTTCAGAGATAAAGATATGTATAAGGCAATATATTGTAGTGATGGAAGGAAAAATCTATTTTTACTGCACATGGTGGAGACATTACATACAGGTGTAAATATAACTGAGCTTTATTAATCTAGGCACATTCCCAATATACAATATATAACACTAGTTTGGTGCCGAGGCACCTCTAAAGTGTTACTTTTTTTTTTACAGAGCAGCTCTAAAATATCTTTGTTTAAGCCAGGAGAGTAAAAAGAGAAAATAAGCTGCTGGCATAACCGATCAGGGCAACTACATCTAAACTGAGTTATCGATTAAGAAATAAATAAAAATTATGAACCGTAGAGAGAGATGTTAATGTCAAAAGGAAACTGAGAGATCACATTTAAATGACGTTTGACCTTTTCCTGCAATGCTACCATCACAGAAATTATATACACATTTAAATGAAAATGTAAAACATTATCAAAATCTGTAAGGCAGGAAAATTTCTCACTCATGCTTTTAAACACATACGACTAAAGGACAACGAACACACGAGCAACAAACATGCTTTTTTTGAGTCAACCTGATCACGTCGTATGAGTTTGAGACCTGAACGTGTGTTTCTCTGCTCTGTGAGCAATCAATAAAGCTGACAGGGCCTGAGAGCAGGATTCACTCATCATTATCCACACCCCACTCTATTCAACCAAAAAAACAGAGGCACACAGACGCAGGTGTGAATTAAGGGTTTGATTAGTATGGATCTGAGGCCTCAGGTCTTCCTCAGTATGTCTGTACAAAAAAAACAAGAATATATTTCTCTAAATTTCTTTTTTAGGGCTTATTTGCGTGTCATTCTAAGATTTGGAAATAAGTTCCACTTGACTGATGTGAACATTATTCAAAGATGGGGCTTTATTTATTGCTCTTTTAAAGGAACAGAATGATGAGAAAATGAGCAGGTGAAAATTAAAGTGTTTATAGAAGAGAATATGGGCTCAAAACCATTAGGCAGATGTGGCTGATTTGCATTAAAGCTCTTTTATATTATTGTGACTCAACCCCAGCATCTCAAGATAGAAATATCTTATTGAGATTTCTTCCAAGTTGTTCTTTTTTCATTTGTATCTCATCTTCTGGCTAGGAGGTTCTTTTTTTTTGGACATTGCTGAAATGCAAACCCTGTCTATTGATTTTGATCAGATGTTTTTCACATTATTCCACACAACTTGTGTCTTTCTCTGTTATCTGTCTCCATTGTAACAGAAATATTCAATACTTTTCAGGCTTTGAGAGACAGTAAAGAGAGAGGAGACTAGAAAGACTCTTTCATAGAGAAATGACGGGATGGTATTCTTATTACCAGACAGGTGAGATTGATTACTATGTACGAAAAAGTAAAGAGACATGTCCTCATTTATTCAAAGTCAAGGTGGGCCTTTAACCTTTACAGTTCTTCTAATTCAGAAAGAAATATGTGTAAAAGGAGTAAGCCTATATTTAAATAAAGTGTTTAATCTCAGGTGTCTACGATTTCAATATCCCATTTTTCTGACCTCGATCACTGCATCTACAAGTTTTTAAAATGATCTAAAACAGTATTATCTTGCTTTCAGGTAAGCATGTTCTGTTTTTACTGGGTGTCTGTGCGTAACTTTGCCCATGTGCTATTCCCCAGAGAAAAATTTGAAAATGTTTCATTTGTTTCTCCTCAACAATCATGAGGTCTGCGTGAGACCAAAATGAGACGGTGGCTTATTTCTTCTTCATCCTGTTTTTCTCCAGAACAAAAATACACAAAATATCAAATTAACCTTTTTTTATTGATCAAAAGAGATTTAATCAATGTCTAAAACCATTCTCAGATTTTCTCAACTTTTGTGTCTCCTTTTGATCTCAGGCAGAGAGATCACAGAGCTCTCTCTAGGATTTCCATCTATTCTCATCCCAGCATGGTTCATGCATCTCATGCTGAGCTCAGACAGAGCAAATAAAGAGCTCTCCACAAGCACTCACTGAATTCTCATCCAGCCTTAGAGGAAAATATTAGTGCTCAAAGCCTGCTCTTCTACAGGTTTGAGACAGAATTGTGATTTCTGTTTCAGCCTCATTTTAGTTTCTATTTTGTCTGATACGTTTTGATATATTTCTCATTAATTTCACTAGGGGAAACAGATAAGCTAAGATACACAGAAATAAGACATACAGTACAGACATAAATATATCTTCCTGTGTCTGTTCTACCTCCTGTAGTCATCCACCAATCTCAGGTTTAGCAGTTTAATCCCTGGCTTCTCCTGTGCCCTTGTATCGACATGTCCTCAAGCAAGACATTTAACTCCAAGTCACCTCTGGTCGCCCAGACATGGCCACCAGAAGAACATGTCAGAAACATATTAGACAAAACATAAACAAAGATGATGCTGAATAAGAATCTAAACTTTATTTTTGAGTGAGCGTTAAGCAATAAACATTTCCTCTGGATCAGAACCTGTGCATATATATATATATATATAACGTGTACAGTATATGTAAGGACCACACAGTTCATGAGTGGATAGTTCAGTAAATACACGGCCAGCGTGTCAGAAGATCAGATTATCAAAGGCTAAAATTTGAGGGTTGGGGCACAGTTCAGTTATTTTATACTTGTTACGGCCCCAAGCCTCGCTTTTATTTTCTTGTTCCTGTTTGGATTTCAGAAGCACGTCTGTGCTGCCAGTTTTCTGTCAACGTAATGATCATAAGTCACAAATACGTTGATGCTGAACATATTAATGAAATGTTCACAGTTAACGTAGTTTTGTTGTTACATTTCAACATCCAGGCATCTTAGTGTAGCGATATAAAAGTGTTTTACTGCTTTCTAAGATGCACATTGTTGTATTACTACACTTCTGTGTAAACTTATCTTACGTGTTTTCTCTCCCCTTTGACCCAGTGACCAACAGTGACCCACTACACAGCTCCAACAGGCTGCTGTGGACATTGTCCTTTGGAAAACCAGCCTGCCTCCAGGTATTGACACTACTATCTCACTACCCTTGTAGCACGAAAGAGTAAAGAAACCTGCCTTTTACAACAAGGTTTCAGTATGACTCTGTGTTGTGCAACATGAACAATACGTAAAACCACAGTTGCTAACTTTGTCTGGTTGGATTTTTCCTTATGGAATGTAATTTAAATGCTACAAGCATCAAATAACTGCCAGTGAGAGATAAACTATAATCCTGTTATTTTGAGACAGTCTGAAAAAGGTAGCCTTGTTCAGTCTTTGGTGTTTTTCATTAGCTTGCTGTAGCCTGCGGCTCTGCTTGCCTGGACTGTTTGGAGGTCACATAACTAAAACCAGGACACCGCACGGTGGAGATTTCACATCCACCTCTCACTATGCCAACAGTCCCTCCAATCAAAAACTTGAGTGCCTTTGGCTTCTTCACACATACTGACCTGTGATACACAAAATATTGTTTGAAGATATGTGTGTGTGTGTGTGTGATATGTGCAAACACTCGCCCAGTGAGCCTAATTTTAATCAGGACCAGTGCGCTGTCTAATTAAAGAAGGACTTTCTAATTAATTCTATTATGAACAGTAGAAGGAAGAGGACCCTTAAGACAGAGAGGTGTTGCTCCTCACCTGTTGGGAGGACACTAATTGGTCTGGATTTATAATCTGGCAGAGATACACAGGAGCTCCAAATTAACTAATGGCAGTAGTTGCAGAGCAGAGCTAACTGACTGGTGATGCTCCTAGTTGAAAATGGCCTGTGGAACTGTGCACTGGTCAGTCTGATGGCTTCGTTATCTCCTTCCAAAGACATTGTCAACAGCTTTATTAAAGACAATGTCTGTGTGTTGTTGGTGCTATTAAAGATTTGATTCCTAAAGGCAGAGATTGAGATCCTTCAAATTGCATATGAGCCAGGAAGGCGGAGCTGGACGGTCCAGCTATTCCCACATCCATGCTACGTTCAAGACGTATGGGGAATTTTGGGTACTTGTCAATACCCATGTGTTTCATCCTAGCAGCCTGCGTTTTCAAAGTTTAGATCGTCATTATAACCCACACATTTCAAAAATCATTTCATTCCATTCCTGTAATATCATGTAATATCGGTCACCTTTGTCATTTCATTTTCGCTATGCCAAATCAACACAACTGGGAGATGAATGAGATGATTTTATACTTTTAATCTGTGTGAAAACGGCAAGAAAAAGTATACACTTTAGTACTTTTTCACTTTATTGATTGAATTCAGGAGTACCATGATAGAGCTAAAGCAAAGTTCAAACTTATATTTAATTCATGTCAAAAACTTTATTTATATAACATTATTTTGTGTTTAGCTTCTGAACCTGTAAGACGATCATTCAGTGTGAAATCACTGTTCATTTGCGACCCTGCAGCTCTCCTCTCTGTGTCGGTCAGGATGTTGCTGTAAAGATTTTCATAATAAAAATTATGCTCAATTATAACAAACGCTTGGACTGATATATACTCCTTTTAGATAAGCTCAGACAGTTATAAAAATAATATCAAGTCGGTTGTTGTACACATGGACAGAAGTTGCAATGTTTTAGCAACTAACATCCAGTTTAAGTGCAACGACAGTGTTAAGCTTTGAGACCCGAGCAAACAGTCTTTTTTAGGGAGTTGAGATTGATTTTCAGTTAATGTGTAAATTACTTTCACTACACACTGTCTATATATCAGCACAGCTTACTTTATTAGGATTAGTTGATGTTGTACAAATCACGTCTCCTGAACACTCTCTTTTTGTGGCATGCTGCTCTAAGCAGAGTCATGTTAGCTTTTCTGCAGCAGGGGAAAGCCAAACAGAATACAATGGAGATGATTTCATCAACAACAGATTGTCTCATGTAATAATTCATAGCACTAGT
This sequence comes from Ctenopoma multispine, assembly GCA_034779795.1. Taxonomy (NCBI): domain Eukaryota; kingdom Metazoa; phylum Chordata; class Actinopteri; order Anabantiformes; family Anabantidae; genus Ctenopoma; species Ctenopoma multispine. The sequence goes on from JAUYWH010000002.1 coordinate 16,115,907, forward strand.
TGGCACGAGTTAATAATGTGTGGCAAAATAACACTGTATGAAAAAAACAAAAAACAAATACACATTTCACACTACTGAGTTCTTCAAATTCCGACACTGCCCTGATCAGACAAAATTGAAACTGCACTACATGTGCTCTGATATAAAAGAAACAAGAAATTACAAGTAATATTAAATCAGTTTTTCCACTCTATCATGACTCTCTCCTTCAGTCAGTATGTAATTTTTTTCTCCAGTAAAATAACTTGAAATAATGTAAATGGCATCTCTGCCATTCCCACTATGTGCCCATTTCATCGGTTTCTGCACTATGTAAGTTTGGGATCCTGTCCTTCTTTGCAGCACCAAGCCAACTACAGCTACAACTAGCTCAGACAAAAATATATATAAAAAAGAAAAAACACAATAAGTGAAAATTTTAATTACACTTGGGAAGAAAAAGTCTGTAGCTCCTTACTCTTTCACCTGTTTGCTTCCATCATGATGCTGCTTTTTTTTCTTGTTCTCTGATAATACAACCAAATACATGTTCAAATTTTGCAGTTTAAATATCCTCTTATTCCCACATTATGTGCTTTCTTAGCTTTGAAATAGACAAATCTACTGAAAATAACCAAAAGAAAAGCTGCAACAGGCACATTTGCAAAAGCAACCAAAAGTGGTCTCAATTGGTACCAGAGGTACTGTACAGTATAACTCCCCACAGTTTATGTATGAAGAAATACAGATGCGCCTAAAATCGACTTACACTTTATCTACTGTTTTTAAAGACACTTTCTTGTTATTGAACACAGCTTTCTCGGGATGAATTCACTGTAGCAACTTTTCACAAAACCACAAACAGATGGCTGAAAATAAATGAAGAGCATTTTGTATATTGTGGGCTCCAGTGTGCTTGCGTGTGTGTGCGTGCGTGTGTGTCTGTGTATGTACGTGTGTGTATGGTGTGCTCAGATTAAAGCCTGTCAGAAAGCCTTAAGATCAAAGCCCAAACACACACAGTTCACAAATCTGATCTGTCACTGGCAAAGCCACCCAGTTTTTTCCTTCTATCTTAGAGATAGAGAGCGGAGGCATTCACCCATTATGTTTCTCCCAGTCAGTGTTAGTCAATTTATGAACTCTTTTACAATAAAGGTGCTATTATAATAGTATGAGTACATAACTGTTGTGATGACGTGTGCTGCACTTCATTTGCATTTTCTCAAAACTTTGAGGAAAACCAACACAAAACAAAAAACGTTTTTTTGTTCCCATGGTTTAATGTATTCTTATTTATGGTGATTTGTTGAAATTACCCTTAAAATGAAGAATTCGGGAAAAACAACACTTTACAACAAATTGTAAACAATGTAAATCACATTTAGTTTCCCTATGGAGCGCTTACTTACTTATAGTTCTGCTCTTCTCCATGATCATGACAATACAAGAGTAAAAAAACTGAATAACCCTCCTAGTAGTGTGTCAGTTTAATGTTTAGAGTTTTATTTTATCTACTGCAGTGATGCACGTTGACTTAAAGGTAGAATAATGTTTATCTTCTCTCTCCCCCCTAAATTAGTACATCATGGAGTATCAAGTATAAGCATAATACCAAAAAATATCTAAACTTTGTCTTAATCAAGATCCACTCATATTTTAACAATTAATTGTGCATTTGGACAAATTCAATTAGGAAATTCATAAATTACTATATTATAAAAACTGAACCTATAATAATGTGGAACCAAAAATCTTAAACACAACTTAAGTATTTTTCAGCATTATGTGTTTGTAAATATTGGCATGATTATGTGATTTTTATGAAAGCTTTAATACTCTTATTCCAGAGGCAGTTGTTGGTTAAAAGTAGAATGACTCCTTTAGGTACCAGTCCTTGAAGGCAGCAGACATTTTGGCTTTGTGGCTGGTAAATTATGCCTGGATGTAGGTATTGATTCATCCCTTTTTTAGTGTTACTGATGCAGCACCACCTACCAAATCGTCTATATGTGCATGTACTTTCTGTATTCTGCTATACTCTCCTTTTTTCTTTTCCCTTTCCTCCATGTTCAAGTTGTAAGGTCAATACCCAGCATCAGCATGCTTTGGGACATTGATAAATCTACATAGATTTGTTTTCTGTATAATACCTCAATAGATTAAACAACGCTTTGAAGAAACACATGAATTGAATAGATTTTTTTAATAACTGCAGTGTCTCGAGTAAGCATCTCAGGCCTATAATGTTACATTGGCCACATGTTGTTGCACAGTATACATGTGTAGCTGTAGCTGAAAATATAATGATAGTCCAGTAGCAACTGAATTCTACAGAGCATTGTTCCGTCAGGCTAATGTGCAGAGCCCAGTAATGGCAGATAAATGATTACAGATGATTAGTGTTTCCCTGTGCTGGCTATGACTTCAGCGGTAATTAGTTGTTTCTACTTGCTAACTTGAAGTCACTCCCTAAAGGACCGGAAGCTAAATTATGGATATCTGCAACAGCTGGAGCTGTGGATTTACTGACTTAGAGAGTCTGATTCTGTCTGGGTCGAGGTCGTCTCCAGCTTCAGACAGGTCCTGCAGCTCTCTGAAGACAACTGATGGAGCACGGACTCATTAACAGCAATGTGGACTTAGTCTCGTTAAGGGCCCATAACAGATAGGCTCATCTCATTACATTTGGCACTTCATTAGAAACACATTCTGTAGGACAGAAGGTTGAAACTCTGACATCCACGTACACTCACCACATGATTTATTTGTGTTTTCACATAATGTCAAGTATATCATTAATGCAGTGTAACCCAGGCCAGTGTACTGTGTATAGGAAATGTCAGGGGATGACCAAGAGTCTTAAATAAATCATTGGGGAACCATGAATGAGTATCAGTCCATCTAGATGTTGAGATATTTCACTGAATAATTGATTTATAATCTAGATAAAGCATTGAAAATAACTAAATGAGAAGTGAAAACTTAGTTATTTTGGTTAATAGACATTTCACTAAAAACCTAAACTGTAAACAGCACAAAAGAGAAATCAGAGGTTCAATAGGGTCTATGTGATTTCAAATTAATTTCTGCAAATAAATCAATTGCTATACTAAAATACTGTATATATCAACTATATAACTTAATATTATGTTATGCTGTCTGAATATGTCAGGAAGTGACTTTAAGGTTAAGAAATTAGCAGGTATCAAACACTACAGTAACGAGGTGTAACACAGCTAAGCAGAGACACCATTGTTCACAACTCTATAGGTCCCAACTGTGCAACACCTGTAGTCATTATACTATAAATAATGTATAATACTGCCAAATGTATTCATTAATACTACAGTGTTTAATTACTGGAAAGTTTTAAAGAAAGCATGATGCACATTTTAATAGAAAGCTTTGTCTTTTTTAGTAGGTGAGTCACTCACTATAATAATGAGTTTTATGCAGACCCCATGTAAAGTTACATTCTCCCCTTTTTTATTATTCACTATTTCACTTGTCTTCACCAGTGTTTCTTTTCAAACAATGCATAGCAAAGGCTGCCTCAGGACACAGTAAAATATGCTTGAATTGTACTTTTTCTGTGTAATTCATCACTACCACCTCTGGTCATAATGATACATATTTTTTGAGGTGGTACCATGTGTAAAAAGTTTAAGAACCATTGTCTTAGTACATTAATGAACAACTAACAAGAACAATAACATTACAATGTTGACACATTATTATGCTGTCATCTCCAGAACCCCACTCTTCTCTTGGTTCTTTTCAAGAACACTGTCTGAAGGTTTTCCGGTGTAAACTTGCATGTAACTTCTCCTGGCCTCATGTTGCCCATATCTTTATGCCATATTTAGATGGCTTGCTTGGTTATTTGAAAGGGCGGCGTCCACTAAAAGCGACCAGACGGTCATCCACTGTGATGTTTGGACTTATGGACTTATGATGTTTGGGTGATAGAGGAGTGGCAGGCTCTCCCCCCACTTGAATATGACAGTAGCCTCAGCATCATCACTAAATTCCTCCTCACCTATCACCTATTTTTTGGTCAGGATTCTAATCACAGTCAGTTTCCTGACTGCGAAGAGGAAGTATGGTGATCAAATATGTGAACAGGAGCCTCATTTACGCTATATCTACCTGCCATGGTACTAGAGAGCAAAAACATGTGGCCCAAATCTGGATGTTTACAATGGTGAAAGTGCTTTGTAAAAATCGATATATTTTAGGAGATGTACAGTGAAAGGACTCTGCACCTCCTCGTTTTGATCACTGAATACGAGGTGATGTCATGTCTGGATGTTTCGCGGGCGTGTGTGACAATGCGTGTAATGCAAAAGAACAGTGGTGTTACGTCGCCGTTTTCTGCTGTTCAGGAGGAGGCAATAAAACTAGGTACATTTTCATTATTGATAACTAGATAATTAAATGTTTGTATTTAATTTTATTGAACAATGGTTTATTTTTATCAACTTGATCAGCTAGTTCAATTCAATTCAGTTCAACTTTAAATTTGTTGTAATTGAATTGTTGTGCATTGTAAAATTTTGTTAAGAATGTAATTACGGAATAGAGTTATTAGTCATGAAAGTAATATTGATAAAATTTCTTTTATTAGCTAGTTTACAATAAGTTATTACAGATATCTTTTGTCCTTTGTCTTGTGGGAAAATGTGAGTACTGGAGCACTGGTTCTATTTATATGTATTAGATGCATGTGGTTGTTTCGCCATAATTTGTGCAATTTCAGGCTGTAGGTCAGTTTAAACTGTGTATTCTTGTACTTGTTATTTGGGGAAATTATGTATTCTCAGTAAAATTATGTATTTCCCTGTTCTAGATTTGGTGTTAATTATAATATTTTTTTTTCTTCCTGAGCTTACAGTTACTTCTGCAGAATGGACCTGTGTTTCAGTATGTTTAACATGATATATATTTTACAATATAAATGAAGTTGAGGTGGTGCCTTTTTTATGGGTTTTTAATGGTCAGTGCTACTAACCTCCATAGAAGACTGCAGACATGGTGAGAGCGGTTAAATCAGTCAAATCTTTGGTCAGACGCATTGCAGAAACCCTGGGCACTTTGACTACCTACCACACTAGGGGCATAGGTAGCTCTCCTCAGCAGTTCAGGAGCCATGCAAGAGCTGAAAAACTGAAGAGCCCTCCTGGAACTCCATCTGGTGGTGGTGTCAATCGTAAGTGACCTCTTTTTCTACCTTTTGCATGTTTAAGATAACATGCAAAAGGTTAATATGTTATATGTTTGTTTGTTTGCTGTCTAGCTGCCGTATGTCAGCCAGTTAAGGACCGTCATTCCAACCCAGATGTGAGCTGTAAGGTGTGTCTGGCCTTTATCTGGTTCAGACCAGGTTAGATATCTAGATGCTGGATGTAAGCCAGTTAAGGGTCGGCATTCATAATCATGTGAGCCTGTACCACCCTCCACCTGTCAGTGGATCTACAACTTGCTGACCAACAGGTCACAACAGGTGAAGATGGGAACAGTGATATCTCACACACACCACACCACCATGATCGGTCTCATCCGAGATAGTAACAGGAGGTTGAAGGACTGGCACTCTGGTGCAGTCACAACAACCTGAAGCTGAACACGCTTAAAACTGTGGAGATGATAGTAGATTTCAGATGATACCCCCCCTGCCCCCCCCCTGCTAATCAAAGTTATGTTGCATTTCCTGTGACTGTTTCACAGTAAAGACCTCCCACTGTATTGCCAATCGAACACTTTTCATGTGAAAGTGACAGTCACAGTGATATATATTGTTAATATATAATTGTTATATATGTTTACTTTTTTGATGATTTACTTTTTTTATTTATATGGAACATAAATAAAATGAAAGCTTTCCTCTCCCACTCAGTCCTGGAGAACCTCTCATGCCTTTATTTTCTCTGGTTTGGACTACTGTAAAATTACCATTTACTCTGGATTTACTTCTGCTGTTCCCTAAGCCACGCCCCCAAACAGCAACCGTAGCTTAGAAGCCATTGCTATGCACTTTGCATGTTTCCTGTTTTCAGATAAAAACATGTGGTGGTAACAATCAACCATAAAAACAAATAGTTTATTTTTATTTTACCAAACCTGGAGGAAGAATGGAATTATTACAACCTAGTTAT
>JAUYWH010000002.1:16122143-16172188 GCA_034779795.1 Ctenopoma multispine
TCTAACCCGCTGTGGCTCACTCCGCAGTTGGGTCAATCCCACACGCAACAAGGGCGTTTCGTTCACACACTGTGTCTCTACACGCCCGACAGTGTAGACCTCAGGGACATCACTAGGATTGAAAAACTAAATTTCTGTCTCTCTGTGTCACGCATGGCAGAGTTCTGCCGTGATGCGTACACACAAAGACACATGTGCATACACACAGGTGAACACTCCAGTGAACAGAGAGCACACGTGTCGCAATGAGCAATGCTCATTACACACACAAGGAGCAGCGCACATTTTTTAAAATTTTTTAATCATATTTCAACTGTTTACAGCTGATATTTAGCAAACAAAACCATTTATATGAATCTGTTGCATTGTCCTTGTTATGCTGTCGTTATGTTTTTAGCATTAAAGATATTTCTACAGTCTGGAACCTTCCAGTTGTAATGTTATTTCTTGTGCTTTTGGCGTCAAAGCTTCCATATAGACGTTACCACAGTGACAACGTCTCTACACATTTCTGCAGTTGTCCACAGCGCTAACTTTATTAATCATTCATGATTATTAATTGTCCTCGACACAGATTCTGGATCGGTCAAAGACCGAAGTAAATTATTTGGTGAACTTTTCTACACGCTGTCCTCGTGTGCTGCATTGGAGATATCTGCATATTTAAAATACACTATAACTGTTGCAAACAGACAAAAACAGAACCATAACCACGATAAACAGTGAAAGTGCAGTGGCCGAGATGTATCAACCCAGAAAGCAAATGAGAGTTTGATGTGCGTCAAAGCTGGAGAAAAAGAACAGGGACTAATGGTTGGACCCGCAATATTTTTTAATTACAACGTTAGAAAAATAAAATGTGAGATACTGCGTATATATAGCGAATAGCGCCCCCCTTAGTCCCGGAGTGCAATAGTGCCAATTCAAAATATGGTAAGGGTTTGACAAGTTGACTATAAGAAATAATCAGATGAAACACAGTATAATGTGCTACTGTGTGTCAAAGCTACCAAGGACATTTGTTTTGAAACCATTTAATAAAAGTTTTATACAGTCACATAAAGTAACACGTGTTCCAGGTCATAAGTGATTGAGAATATTTTATCTGTGTACAAAGAAAGTTATCCCAAAACTACACTTATTTCATAAGATCAGTGTCTTAGTACAGTGGTTCTCAAACTATGGCATATGCAGGCTCCCTCTAGTGGTACGCAGGGACATCTGAGAATTTCTGATGAAAATTAAATAAAAACATTAAAGAAATAATACTACTGTAGTTTACAGGTGACCTGTCTCCGCTCGCTGGACAATGTCAGATACACTTTACATCTCCATAAACATTATAAACAGCATTAGTCACAACACTGCATTCTGATCTCTCTGGCTGGTTTTACACATGGTCACATGCTTGTTTACAGGTGAACTGTTTCCGCTTACTTGACGTCTGTCCATTAGGATTTTACACAATTTACATCTCCATAAACATTATTAACAGCATTAGAGTTATCTTAAGTTAACTATACAGTGTTCATTCAAATGATGTAGCAAAAATCTGGTATCTGAATGTCTAAATTAGAATCATGTCTAGTTTTGTTGGGGAAGTTTAAGCGTCCTAAACATTATTAACAAAATTCTAGTCACAACACCACATTCCAAATTACAAGTCTTTACCCAAACTGACTATACAGTGTTTTCATTCACATGTTGTTGTAGCCAAACTGGATGTTTGTCATAAATTAGAGCCATGTCCAATTTTGTTGGGGACATTTAACATGAGCAGGTATAACACAGGTTGGTTGAGCTGAGGCTGAGCTTCTGTTGTTGAATTACAAAAGCAAGCGAGCAGAGTGAGCAGCCTCTCCAGCTGCTGGTGTGCTGGAGAAGCTCTACATCACTCACTGACTGAATCAATAGCTGTTACATATGATGTGTTCTTGGTTAGCTTCACAAATCAACATCTGATTACCTGTACTGCAACAGCGGCAGTACAGTGCACACTCCGTACTTTCACTTTTAAAGTGTCTGAGACAGAAACCTTTGGCTGATAAAACTCTCTTTGTTGAACACAGTGTCAGGCTCACTTTAAAATGAGCCTGTCTCCATGACAGTAGTAAACTGGAGCACATTTCAAATAAAGTATAGCTCCTATATTTACACCTCAATGGATCATTTTGAGACCTTTTGAGGAACAAACTCTATTTTCATTCAAGCATGAAGAATAAAAAAACAGAAATACTGTTACATTGCACTGTGAGGCACATTAACCTTTGCCAGAGTCACAATATGAAAGGATTGCGAGGAAAGATAACCTTAATTTTTTGCATACACTTCAGAAAATGGAGTTATCTGCTGTTTTTTCTTTATAGCTTTGTGGACAATCTGGTGTTATTAAAATAATTAAATGTTAACAAGGGAGATGTTAATGGCAGAGATTACAAAATTGGACAGAGTAGCAAATAGAAAGGATCAAATTCTTATGATCATGAGCTGTAGTTAAATATAAAACATTTTGAGAATTACACTTTTATTCTACTTTACACTTCTAATTCACTGAACCTGAGTCCTGTTGTCCTCTTTACTTCTGTAGAGTCTTGTTGATTCACATTTATTGTTGCAGATGAAACAACCTTAGATACCAGCATTACACACATTTTAAAAATCAGCTGCATATTGCTAGGAAATGCACAATTTTTAACCTATAATAATATGTGCTACGTTTCCTACACTTTGTTGCTGATTACTGGTTCCATATCAATCAAACGTCTTTACCAAGAAGTGCCTTGAGATGCTTGTTGTTGTGATTTGGCACTATGTAAATAAACGGAAATTTTAGCCTCTCTCTTTCTATAGCAGCATGCTTTCATGACATTAACCTAAGCTTCCAATTTATTTAGCACCTGCATATCCCAATTCCCATTTAGCTGATAAGCTGTTATCTCTTGAGACATGGCATACAATTATCCATGCCAAATCATTTATATCCCATTCCCCTGTTTGCAAAAGGTAGAATTAACATTATTTTTGTTTGGTTTTTTCAAATTGCACTAGGGGACACGTGTAGTGTATTATTTTGTAAGTGGCAGCTACAAAAGTGCAAAACAAAAGTATGTTGTGTGAATCTGAGGCTGTCAAGAGATTTGTCTTTATTTTGTGCAAAGTAACAGATGCTTTTTAATTGCATATTGAAGTATATTCAGTGTTTATCAAGTATGCCCCCAAAAAAGTGAAGGAATACTGTTTAAAATGTTCTAAATCACCTTTATTAACTTTTTTCTTTCACAGCTCATCATTTTTTTAAGTACTTGAAAATGAAGAAATGAGAAAAAGAAAAATTCCCCAGAGGGCAAAGTGACAGCTTCAAAAATGATGATTCACAATAATACATAACAGAGATCAGCAGCAGATCCTTAAATTTAAGAAGTGTAATCTTCGTGTTCTGCATGATTTAAACAATTGATTTTAGGAAGTGTGTTGGATCACCTAATCAACTTGTCTGGCACTTATATAATCCATCAGCACTGCAGTTATCTGACATATTGTAACTTACATTTTAGCCATTTTCCTGCATTGCATTTATTTTTTTTAGATTGTAAGGCTGTCCTGACTGAATTAAATATCAGAAATGTATGATCATAGATATAATGATGAAGACCTTCCGTAAAAGGTCTCCACCTAGTGATGCTGTCTTCAGAGAGGCCAATCTGACGGGCTTCAGAAGTCCTGTCTCCTAAACCTCTTCAGGTCCTTAATGTCACATGCTCAATAAACTAGCATAAGGACAAAAAGTTGCACAACTCTAAATAAAAATCTGAAGAAAGCCAACAGTCTTGACTTGACTGTGGTTAATAAATCAAATCATAATCATTATGAAATAGCCATGCACCACTATTTAGACTTATCCATTTAACAGCCAAAGTTTTAACTGAATAACAGCAATTTGTGGGGAAATAATTGCTTCCTAATGCATGTCTCGAGTAAACAGTCCTGATATTGCATGTAGTGTTCCCAGCACCACAAAGCAAATGCTGTAAAATACAGTGTCTGTAAATAATATTTGACCTACAGTAGCTCTGGTAGTTGTGTGGCCATGTTGGCAAACAGGAGCAGCTTTAAAGTATTAAAATTAATGACCAGCTCATAAAGATTTCTTTTTGTAACCCAGGGAGATGAACAACATCAATGCCCCGCAGAGGTGTGTGTGTTTGTGTGCATATGGTGAATGTCTGATGGCTGCATGGAAACTCAGTTGGACATCTACAGCTGTGTGTGTGTGTGTGTGTGTGTGTGTGTGTGTGTGTGTGTGTGTGTGTGTGTGTGTGTGTGTGTGTGTGTGTGTCTGTGTGTGACAGGTGACACATATTGACACACAGCACTGACACTGACGGATGGTACAGCCAGAATATAGACATACTGGAGTTTCACCGACAAAAACATTTCACCATTCAACTTCTGTGGTCTCTCTATCTTTGTATCTTTCTTTTTCCCAAACCCAGAAAACAAAATAAAAGCTCAGCTGTTATGTTTGACAGGAGTAATAATCAAGGGGGCTGCGTTTTTGCCGCTGTCATTAGAACAGGGGCTGAAGAATGGAAAGAGCTTCTCTGTGAAGTTATATCCAGTGAAGGAGAAAATTTTAGCTCTGGTATCCACGTTGTAGAAGGAAACCTCTCCTTCATCATAATCAACAAACACCCCGACCTTTTGAGGTATCTCTCTTACTTGGAGGTTAATGGCAGGCCCTGTATTGGCTGTAAACTCATGTCCCTTCCTCAGCCATATAGTCCAATATCCATTCTTTGGGCTCAGCCGTATATCCCCCTTCCTGTTGATGGACTGGTTTGCAACTCCTAAATCCCACTGTGTTTTGTCTTTAACCTGGACCTCAAAGTAGAATTTTCCTGAGGAAAAACCTTCCTTTGCCAAGACATTAAGGACATGATCAAATCTCTCTGGTTTGTTGGGGAGATTCCTTCTTCTGTCTCCATGTGAGACCTGTTTTGCATCCTCAGAAACAGTGAGATAAGGGTTTGCTGTGTCAGGATCCAGAGTTACATCGACAGCGTGCCGCTGCTTATCTTTCAAGTTGGGATCACACAGCATACTTATTTCTCTGGTAACTAATGTCTCCAGCTTGGCCAGTGCTCCCTGAACTGTAAACTGGTCTCCGTTGAGAGTCACGTCAGACCAGACTTCAACCTCAGGCGCAGCGATGGTGAGAGAAAGGAAATTCTCAAGAAGTGTGAAGGGGTCATTGGCAAGTGAGACCTGATTAAGCTGCAAGCTTTTCCGCTTTATTTGCATAATTTCTCCCTCCAGTTCTTTAATGAAGCCTTCTGCCACTGTTTCATTTTTTTTCTGCTTTGTCTCAATTACCTCAGCCAGCTCAGCTTGGCATTTTTTAATGTAGTTCACCAGAGCAGTCATCACATGCGTGCTGTATGATAGTGCCCTTGCTGCATTATTTCTGCTAGCCTCCACTGAGTTTTGAATCTCTTGGATTTTCTGCTGACGATCCTGGATCATTTGATCCATGTCTTTCTTCTCTGCTCCCAGCTGAGTTTTCCTCATTTGAGCCTCCTCCTCTAGAGTCACTGTCTTATGGGTTTTATGGTCACTGGTTCTGCAGGACTCACATATAAACATTTGATCCATCTTGCAAAACAGCTCCAAAGGTTCATCGTGTGTCTTGCATATCCTGCTCTCCAGGTTCTCAACTGGGTGGATCAACTTGTGTTTCTTCAAGGCTGAAATTCTCAGATGCGGCTCTAGATGTGTTTCACAATAAGACACAATGCACACTAAACAGGACTTCAAGGCCTCATGCTTTGCCCCTGTACAGACATCACAGAGCACAATTCCATTTGCTGCTTGTTCAGAGGTGCTAGGAGATTTCTCTTGAACTGTTTTCTTGAACTTTTCAGCCATGTCAGCAATAACGAGGTTAACCCGGAGCATCGGCCTGCTGTAAAACCTCTCTTGACACAGTGGACATTGGAATATAGTATCTTTAGTGTCCCAGTAGCATGTGATACAGTCAAAGCAGAAGTTGTGCCCACAGGGAATCGACACAGGTTTTGTGAACACACTCAAACAGATGGAACAATGAAAATTCTCCTCAGGCAACAGACTCCTGGCAGACGCCATGGCTAGAAAATATGAGGGGGGATAGTTACCTATCAGAGAGTTAGAGAAATAGCATGAAGTCAGTCTACTGTTATACCACAGTCTACATATAAAACAGAACTCTGTAATGTAATGTAACTCTGTAATGTAATTTTACCTGGGCAATGAAGCTTTGCTAAAACTTTTAGATGAGTAAAACGAAGAAAAACATGCAGCACTTCTCCCCGTTTTAGTTTCACTTTCAGCAGTGAGGTCCCAGTCTCCTCCCACTTCCTTATGTTAGTGGAACAAGTTAACCCATTACAGGCCCCAGTCACTAGTGATCCACATTTGAAGTGATTTTGTTCTTGTAAATCCATTATAGCTTAATTGAAGACGTAAGATGTCCCCAGTCTTGATGTTAAATATTTGAAAGCAGCTCTAAAAGCAGTGATTTTGATGTGCATTATTCATGTTATTCTTTGATTGTTGATTTATGCACAACAGGGGTGCATCACAAATCCCTTTATGCACAAAGGAAACGAAAGCTCCGAGACAGCACAACATGCTAAATTCTCAGTGAGTTTGTGTGCATGCATATGTGCGCATTTGCATTACATGAGAGCGCTTAGTGATGGCATCTGCATAATAAACAGTAAGCACACTTGTCTTGTGCTCCCTCAGCTGAGGAAACAAGGCTTTGCACACAATGGTTTCCTGAATCCTTGAAGGCCTTTTTCACAGCTGAAAGAATTGTGTAGGTTTCTGTGCATTAGCAGCATTCATGTATTGCATTGATGTATTTCCCTTGATGCATGTGGGTTGATCCACAAAGAATGCCTTGCAGGAATGTAGGTGTGAGCGTATGAAAACAGGCTGATGTTTGATGAATACAATATATATATAAATAAATATATACACTGTATATATGTATATATTGTGCTTAACCTTTAAGCCCAACAAAATTAGCCTCTACACCTTGTTTGGTTTTATCATGTCTAAGTATTTCAAGATTATTCAACAAAATTAGCTTTAGTTATGTATTTTCTCAGAATTGTTAATTACTATATGTGTAAATACTGTTCCCTAATAATCTGAAAATGATAGGCCACCACTAATCAAAGCTCTATTGATCCACCTTTCATTCAAGCCTCACCTCAGTGCCTTGGCTACCATGAAACATTTAAACGACATTTGGATCAGATGAAGGTTCCCTTTGATCCCTGTCTATGTGAAGCTCCAGGGCCTGAGCCTTTCTTCTCTTCTCCTCTGCAGGAGCACTGATAGGTTCAGTGAAGGATGAGAGGGAGTCAGGGAGTCTCCTCCTATTTTGTCTCATTCCTTCCATCGTTCATCCTTCAGTGTTTTCTTCCCCCCTCCATCCCTGTTCACCAACCCATTGGGCTCTCACTTGTATCTGCTCTTCTCTCCTTTCACCTTGAATACATGAATGAGAGATTAGAGAGTTCAAAGTATTGGAGGACACAGACCTCCCCTATTAGAATTGAACGCCTCCTGCTTGTGTCTGCTCAGTTTTAAACTGAATTTAAATGTACACTAAAGCCTGGTCTGTACAGCCCTCAGTCAGAGCTAAGAACTGAAACATAGAATGATGGATTAAAGACTAAACCGTGTATATGGAGAACATCATTATAAACAAAACAATGTTATTATCTGTGTTATTATGAGATATATAGAGAAAGGAACACCACTGTCCACATGATGATAGGTGGGTGGCAATAATGGAAAACTGTACAGTATTTTTACACCAAACCAATCATTGAAAGAGTTACTGGTTTCTATAAACAGCCCGCCTTTCCATACTATAGCTGTGAAGCTTTTGTAGAGCAATTACCCTGTAAAATATGGGGGAGTTTTTGTTCTGTGCAAAAGCTGCTGATTCAGCCTAATTAAAATCCTCGGCCAAATCGAGTCGTTCTACATCCTGGCAGTCACGAGTAGCTTCATTACTGGTGGTTTGTCTCGGCAACAAACCTACATGCAACTGCCAGGAGATGACACAGACATGTTTTTACTAAATATAATAAATATCCAAATCACTCTGTCTGATAGTTACTCTGGTGCTATAGAATAAAACAAGGACCATGGTTTTCATCCCGCCTTTGTTGTAGTGTAGATAATGCAAACATATATTACTACAGGTTTGGAATGGGGCGGTGCAGTGATTAGAGCAACTTATAAGTCTTCCAAATTAACTACATGATGTTTTTGATGACAACTGTTGTATCATCATCATAAGTTCAGTCACAATAAAATAATACTCTTCCTAATCTAACAGAGCAAAGCTTAGAAAGGGAGAAATATAACCTGCCACAGTTTGTCTGCGGGCTGCATGTATGGCAGCTTTTCTCAACAGTGATGTGAAGGAGACGGAGGAGAGTCAGTCACCTCCATCACTCTAGTTTGTTTACTGCTTGGTCAGAGCAGAGGGTGTGTTATTTTCAACCCCTATAGACACAGCAGTTCTTGGGGGAAGATAAATAATTAGTCATGAGATGAGTTTCTCCCTTCATCCATCAGCCCAGGGAACATGGCTGCCATAGGAGAACCCAAGCCAAATAAGATTCCTATCCCTCCAGTGATTTTCTTCCCTAGACACTCAGCTTTAGATTTTCATCCTTGATACCGTAGGATAGCTCTGAAACGCTAAAAAGCTTGCAAAGACGACTCCATCTTTGTCAGTGTGTTCATGGATTAGAAGCATTTTCTTTTTGCAGCTCTTTTGTTAAAAGCAGTGCTTTTAGCATTTGGAAGCCGGAAGCGGAGATACAACTTTGCGTTTTCATCTAGATTGTCTGGCAAAGTAGAAATACTGAACCTGAGTTGCAAGTCTTTTCAAAGTGCATTTTGTCTGAAGAGTGTCATTCATGCCACTAAAATGTTTGACTAACATTAAATCTTTTCCCTACTCGGTGAATTTCTCATCCTCTTCCCTAATACCCGAACATTGTGAAGATTTTTAGTCTTAGCAAAGTAATTCAAGGAGGACTGGATAAATGTGTGACACTAACATTTGAGAAGTTGTTTGAAGTTCATCATCAAGTGACGCAAAATAGAAAATGAATACTGAATTTCCGTCTGATTGACACTACAGGAAAAGCCTTTCAGCGGAGGAATATATTTGGTGTCTGGGGAGTGTTTTTAATATGTAAAAGTGTGAGAAAACTCTCAAAGAGATGAATGTGTTGTGAATTGTGTTGGTGCTGCTCTCCTGCACTGAAATCAGACTGGACATTTTCTTGAACCCTGAGTGGTGCCTGGAGATTTAAAGGATCAGAAAGCTTATTTCCAAATGTAAAGGCTGTTGATCTATTTTATCTACACTCTTATTCATTAAGCGTGTGGTGACTGTTGGATTTAAACCACTGTCTGAGATGGCATCCAAACACCAGAGGAGTTAGTTTCTTTCATAGGCTGCTTCAGCTCTTGAATTATTCATTTGTGCTATTTGCCAGACTCGGTGTCCGTGACTGAAAATTCGACAAGGATTGAATCATTGAAGGCTCAATGAAGTAAAAATATTTTGGATATTACAGAGGTCAAACACTCCAGTGAGTTTGCTGTTTGTGGAGCATGAGAAAGTCTTTGTGTTTAGTTAAATACTATTTTTGCACAAGCGTGTTCTCTAAAATATGTAATATAAACACGCATATTTTTTTGTTTGTTCTGTGATATTAGCACTTGTTTAACCAGTGGTTCTCCATTTGTGGCACTGGCCACCACCAAAGGTCACAGGGGCTAATGAAACTTATGAAAAGTCGAATGAGGAAACAGTAAACATGTGATTCAGGTTCAGACTCAGATTCAGACTCTGGTAAGATTCAGGTTTATTAGATTCAGATTACCTACTGAAACAGGAAATCACAGCAAAAAATGTATGTCTCATGTTTGTCACGTTTTATCTCATTTATTACAATGTCATTGTTCAGAACTGTATCTGAGGCGTATGAAGTTGTTGCTAGTGCAAACTGAACATTTCCTACGGCTGCCTATTAAAGGCACAGTGCATTTCACTGTGAATCACCTGCAGCAAACAACAACGAATTTGTCCCAGACATGCACCAAAAAGTATTTTTTTTATCACATGATTTATATTTTTTCAGTGGAGTAATTGCAGAAACAGGACCAGCTGCAGGTGACAGGCTGCACACATACAACTCCTCAGCATGGTAATACATTTCTTATAATGTGCCCTGTTGCTGTGTGAAAATAAAACTTAAACTTTAGTGTGCAGCATGAAGTCATATTACAATTATTATACATTTTTTTAAATAAAGAAATATGAGATTTAAATACTTGCATTGTAAACATATACACCGATTAGGCCTTTGTTGTATTTTTGAGAAAGTAGCTGCTTAAAGATTGTCTGCTGTCTTGGTAAACTGTACTGTGTAACAATTTGTCTGACCAGGTCTAAAATCTTACAAAGCAGATATAAAAACAGAAAATTCTGAATATTATAAGTCAAAATATTCTAACAAAGTTTGTATGTGTGCTTTACTCATCTGCTTTTTTCATCAGCAGTCATTAGTCATGTGTTCTAGTGTTTTACTAATTCATGGTGATTATTTACATCTAAATAGGCGGAGACAGAGTGTCATCATCAGCAGACATCAGTCATGTGTTCTAATGTCATGTTGTGTTTACTTGTGCATCATTATTCATTTAAAAGTCAAATGGATCATTTCGAAAACTCTTCCGCCAATTTGTTACAAATTTCTAACTGATCCCCAAACATTTTTTAAAAGGTAACGGAAGTAAAGAAGTTATGCTTCAAGTGGATACATCGATAAGACACGTGCCACATAACGTGTACAGTTGAATTCTTGGCTGGGGGACCATCCCCCTCTTTCTCTGACTATACATTTCTCTGTAAGCTATTAAATAAAATGTTTATGGTGAAGTAATTCAGATTGTCAGTAGATTAGTAGTGAGCTCCTACTTGATCTTCCATTTCAGAACTAGTACTCTTGTGCTTGTTTTGCAGCACCCACCTCTGAAACCCTCTCTTATTGCCCGTTCAGTCACTCTCGCCAGCATTTAATGATTCTGAGCTGCAGCCATTCTTTGGCCGTCACAGAGGGGCTTTTAACAAGGTCCTGCTCTCCCATTGCTCTTTCCGCCTCATCTTACCATGCTGCTGCCACTTTCCCCTCTTCCCCTTGTAATTTTGCCTTTCTCTGAGGGTGAAATGTGCAGGTGCCTAACTAAAGTAGGGGGAAAGGTGGGAAATGGTTAGAACCTTTTTGCCTCTAATTAAATTGGAGCCTGCAGCTTTGCACATAAGTCAGAATGCGCTGAGTTCTCTAGCTGCATAATCGTGCATCTATCAGATATTACACATGCACTTTAAAGCTGAATTGATAACTGGCTCTGGATTTTGGTAATTTGCTTTGTGGAAGCTGTAATGAATCCTTGTTTCTTTAATTCTATTGACTAAAACATGTTGAAATTAGATAATCAGATTGATAACATAATCATCAGTTGCAGCCCTGCTGTTCTTTATGTGTGGAGACAAAAGTGAAATGTTGTATACTGTATAAATGTAACTGAGGTACAATTTATCTCAGTTAATAATGATAAGAACATGTGCATGTGTCTGTGTTAATTTGTAAATGAATTGAGATTTGATGTCCTTGAGCTTATATTTGTATTCATAACGAACAAGGAAATTAAAGCCAACTAAATCACCTAAGGCTCCCTGCATTTCAATTATAGACAGTGTAAAAGAGTTATTGATCCATCTCAGAGGAGACACACAGAGAGGCAGAGAGATTTTTAAATACTCATCAGTCGTCACACTACCATAATGCTTGGAAAATCTGTTCTTTAATAGATTTTTAGAAGAGAGGCAAAAGCCAGCGAGCTTCTGCAGACAAGTGAAACAGTTTAAAGTGTGTTAGTCTGAAATACATTCCCTCATGTATAACTCTGTACACTTTCTCCAGTAATCTATATCGTCCTGCAGTGTTCACTGAGACAGCCCCAGTGGCTTTTGGCGTTCCATCATCTTTAGGCTGCAGTAAAGAGCAGGTAGGGGCGGCTGCTCAGGTTCATTCAGTGCGCCAGCTGACCATGATAAATGTGAGAAAGGCTCACTTTACACATAAACCACAGAGCTTCCCAACTTCACCCGTTCCCACCATCACCAGCCTCTGTCTCAATTGGTTTAGCGGTGGAACCCAATGTGTTCAGCCAGCCATATCACAGAAGCTCCAGAGGTCAACTAGCCATATCCAGAAGTCTGGTAACACACTACTTCCATTGATGGATCACTGTAGAGGATTACCAAGCATAGACCCAGGTGCCAACAGGGTAGGGTGGGTAGATTAGAGCCTTAGACTGAAATGAGTGCTAACAATTTTTGTTGGAAACTGGTGACTACAAACAAACACCAAAAAAGTTAAAAATGCCTATAAGAAACAAATGTGCACCAGGTGCAAAGCTGCTTAAAATAACATCTTTAATAAGGTTACACCTGCACACTAACTCCAAGCCACAGATGCATTCAACAAATACATGTCAAATAAACTATTAGGAGACTCACAACATAAAACAAAATGGCACCGAATGTATTATGATCTCTACATGTCTTCTTTCTGTCCTCATTGTTTCCTCCTCTCTTTCTTTCCTTCTTTCTTTTTTGCAGCCATTTTTGCTATATATTTTCTAACCTCTGTGCCATCTGTGTCCCCTTAGCGTCTCCTCTAACACCACAGACGGTATTTGTGAAAGATGGGGGAGATCACAGGATTTCTATCTATCTGACCCTGGTTTGCCCTTCATCTTCCTCTCACAGCTTGATCTATCACACACAAGTGCTTTTTATTGTTGTTTGGCAGCCAGCTCTTGGCCCTCCTGGCTCTACTTGCCTTTCTCCACCCCTCTCATTATTACTGTGAGACATTTTCTGTTGGGAATAAGCCAACATATTTGCATTTACTCTGTACGTTTCTGTCATCATCAAAACACACTCAGCCTTCTGAGTGTGTCTGTCTGTAATCCTTTTGATACAGGAGCTCAATGATCGGGTAAAGCTTATTGATAAAGATTTTTCTCGTAGGCACCACAGTCCTCTCTCTTGTACTAGTACTCTCTTGAAATATTTATTATCAGGCCTTAAATGGCTTCCACCAAAACAATTGCAGCCTTGCAGAGGCAGCGTTTCAATGGTGATGTTTTAGAAGTCTGCAGGATTTAATTCAAAGACACTCTCTTCCTTGATGCTTATTTTGGCTCTCTGTCACTATACCCATCTCACCTTGACCCATTAGAACTACAGATATCCAGTGTTCTGAAAAAATATAATCATCTGTTTGACAAACAAATTCAGTTCCTCCAAAACAAGACATGCATTGGGACATTATCGTCTGTGTCTGCCTTTCTCTGATCTTGTCCCACATAAGTGACAACAATATATTATTGGAAACTTTTCTTACATTGCTGCTTTACTGAACATAGTGTATGCAGGATTTTTTTTATTAGCACAATATTTAATAACTTTTTAGAAACAAAACAGAACAATGCGCAGTATTTACAACAGATTATAACAATATAATGGCACAGTACACAGTTATACCTGAACTCCTTTGAGCAACAGCCTTCCTCTGCCATGTAGTTATGGAGCGGTAACTATCTTACTAGCTTTTATCTACTTAGATTTAACTCTATGTTCTATTGTTTTGGGTGAAACTAACTTAAAACTCATCTGAGCACCAGGTAATTCCAGCTAATCAGCAGAGAGAGTAAGAGAGAGAGAGAGGATGGGTAGAGGGGGCATCCACTGATGTGAGCTATCTGCTGAATCTTCAGTTTAAACATAAAATGTTTGAATTTGGAATTTGTATTTCACTTTTAAAGTGCCTTCATTGGGAGGCAACAAATAAACATCCTGATTATAAAACATCTGTCGTTTAAAGAACTATTTACCTCTATGCCAAAAGGAAGGAAAGTCTATTGTGGAAGGGCAGAATAGACTAGTATAAACAGAATTTAATTTCCTAAGTGATGTTAGCAAAAACTATGGGAGCTAATTCCTGCCAGTGAAGGATAAACTGAAAATATAGTTATGATGAAAAAATATTATTAATACTACAATAAAATATATAATAATTTTACCATGTGCCACTCCTTAAAAATCACTGGCTACCACATGGTCCTACTCAGATGGGAGAATTCACCAAAAATAAATTAAGAACCACTGAATTACTGGTATTTTTAAAACAACAAGAAGACCTTATTAAACTAATGCACATTTTCTTGCATTAAATAGATAGATCGGTGGTTCCCAAACTCAGTCCTCACGCCCTCCTCAGTCAATCAGAAGCTGTAAAATATCCACCTCAGATGAGTGCGGAGTAGGTAACACGAAATGAATCACTGTCTTACAGTCTCTGATTGACTGAAAACCCCCTGATCCAGGTAATCAGCAGTGGGTAAGACAGGGATAGCAGGAAAACAAGCCAGTCAGGGGGACTTGAGGACCAGGTTTGGGACCACTGAGATAGATAATGGTCAAAAGCTACAATCATCTCATCTCTAAACTTTCAATTTGGCACTGACAACAGGTCTTTGTCTCCTTGAAGTGTCAGTTCATATAAGGGCCACAGGGAATTTTAACAATGTTTGTATCAACACAACACATTTTGTTAACAGCCTTTCAACATTTCACTGCTACAGCCTATGGGTTTCCTTTCACCTCGGGTCTCTGAATAATGAGGAGGGGGGTGTTCATTTAATCTGAACTCCCTAATGCAAATAATCAGACAGATGCTAGCAGATGATATTAAAGCTGTCATATCAGTATACAGTAGTGCTGAGTGGGGCTTAACAGGTGATCAACAAAAAGGCTATTTTCAGTCAACACAGTCTTTGTGTGTGTAATCTGTGTCGTGATAGGAGACACAGTACACGTTTCCTTATCACATAAACTGGTGAGGTGACTGTAAGTTTGCTGCAAATTACCATCAGGCTGAAAAATTCTGAGTCACCACAATTTTTTAGTTTAATGGCTTCTTTACTAAAAATAAAAAAATTTTCACATTCCACTAAATGTGATCTGTCATGCTTTTTTAATGCGTGTTGTGCATGTCTGGAAAGAAAAGAAGCACAAAATAAAGTATTTTCTGCTACTGAACCTTGGTTGATGGAGAAATCATTTGGCACTCCAAATGCCACAATTACTGTCTATTTAGTTTCTTCTTCTTTTTTTTTAAGTTTGTTAAACAAAAAGTAACAGTGCATTAGCATTTTAAGAAACGTTCTTTTCCCAATATTAATAGGCCTTGCATTTCCCCCCCTTTGTGTGCTGGTGTCCTACAGATCTTATCTGCTCCTTTGAAATCTTTTTTGCAAATTTAAAATTTGTCTGTCTCCTCTGCTGCAACAGTAAACCAGGTGCAGTGGTTGTTTATATGACTTTTCAAACACTACCAAAATACTGCCTTAAAATACTTACTGCATGAGATGAACTGATGTGGTCCATTCCCTTGTTACTTAAAGACAGATGAAGCAGATAAGAGGTCACGTGTTGATATAGTATATGTAAGTTTTGAGTTGGCATTTGGGAGCTGGTTGACTGCAGCTACCAAAATTAAAGTCCAACAAGCTCTTAGTGCAAATGAAGGAGGCTGAAAAGCAATATAAATCTATAAGAGAGATAGCAAAAACCTTAGGTGTGATCAAATTTACAGTTTGAGTACATTATCATGATCTCATGATCATGGTTTCAGAATTATTTCCCTGGTGAAAACAAAACCCTTCACAACATCAACAGAAGTCAAGAGTACTGTGGAGATGGTAGGCGTGTCATTGTCACAATCTACAATCAAGAGACTCCTTTATGAATGTGAATACAGAGGGTTTACAACAAGGTGCACTTCACTGGTAGCATACAAGAACAGGAAAACATCTAAAAAAGCCTTAAATATTCTGGAATGGATTGATGCCAAGATTAAGCTGTACCTGAATGATTGGAACAAAAATGTATGGCGAAGGAAAGGAACAGCTAATGACGCAGAGCGTACCACATCATGCGTCAGACATGGTGGAGGCAGTGCTCTGTCATGAACATGTACGGCTTATTGGTGACAGAAGAAGACAGATGAATTCTGAGGTGTGAACGTCTATACTCTCTCTTCACATTCAGCCAAATGCTACAAAACTGGTAGGATGCTTCCTCACAGTGCAGATGGATAATGACCCTAAACGAACTGTGGAAGTATTCAAGATGTTTTGAAGGGAAAGGAATTAAATATTCTTCAATGGACAAGTCAGTCCCCTGATCTCAACCTAAAAGAGCAGATTTTCAGATACTGGAGACAAAACTGAAAGCACAAAGACCAAACAAGCAGCAACTGAAGGTGTACGCAGAGAAGGCAAAGCATTTCCAGGGAGGAAACACAGAATTTGGTGATGTCTAATGGCTCCAGACTTCAGGCAGTGATTGACTGCAAAGGATTTTTATCAAAGTATTAAAAATGATTTATATTTACAATTATGTCACTTTGTCCAAAGCGCCTGAAAATTGAGGTACTTTTGAGGTAAAATGACTGTAATTCCTAAAAAGTAAATGCGATATTTTTATGAAACCTCTTAAAATAAAGTCAACACTTAAATTTTCTTCCTTCTTCCTGTCTTATTCTATTCACTGTTTCTTGAAACCCTACTCTGTCTCCCATGTACTCTCATCTCTTCATCAGTGTCTTCCCTCGCTTGTTTCTGCCACGTCTTTCAGTCAGAGCTCCAGTCAACTATCCCACCAGTAAGAGGTCAACCATTAAAACAATAACAATGACCTTGTTTCTCATGGGTTTAATGGATAAAGTAGCTGACCATAGCTCGTGACTCTCTTCATGGAGTGCCTTGATGGTATATCACTCTGATGGTGATGGACTGATACTCTCTAATGGACCAACATCCATGTCGTATTTTTTTCACTGTGTAGAAGCTTCTGTGAATCAGGTCAGCCTGCCGAGTCCCTCCATCAAGCTTGATGACACGTGACAGTTCATGACACACCCGTCTGTGCTGATGAACACTCGTGTGTGACCACGTGTGCCACTGTTGCCTTCAGGGACCATAAAGTACCACTCACAGCGTCTTTCCAACCTTGGTTTTTCAGTGTAGCATGCAAGAGAGATGGAAACCTTGGGTAGCTGCACTAACAATATCATCAGGTTTTAGACTGAACTCTGCTAGTTGTCAATCTGCCTTTGTGAAGTAGAAGCGGGACTAGCTTCAAAAGCACAAAAGTAATGACAGAAATGGCTGCAATGGGATATCCTAATCCAATTAAAGGGTCCTCTGTTTCAACAGTATGTCAGGTGAAGGGGGCGATCCAGGGGACAACACGGCAGTTTAAGGAAACCTTTATGCTGAAAGCTTAAAGGGATTCAATCACTTGTCAGCATGGTTTTCTTTTCTGGTGAATTACTCTGTAGCCTTAACATTTCTACTGTTTACTTTGCAATCTTTGTAAAATCCCATCTGAGTGTTGCGAACTGTTGTGTAGTCTCATGGCATCTGATAAGCCTTTAAACACAGGGATCTGTAGCTGTGAAACAAACTATATATAAAAATATACATTTTTTACCTTACTTTTCTCTCGAAGGCAAAGATGCATATGCTGCAACAATCTCCTCCACATGCACTAAGGCAAAATAAGATGCCATTAAAGGCTCGTAATTCAGACAACCAATATAATTTATGGAATAGTGTACAAACATGAATAAATCATCTATGCTGTTAAATTGGGGTTTTCTCTCGTCTCTTTCTCTGTTTCACACAAATATTCTAAAACCACACCTGATTTTTATGAAATATAATTATGAGCAAAAGTTGAAACATTTAGAATTAGGAAGTATTGGACCGTTTCAGAAATATTCTGTTATTTAAGAGTTATTGAAACAGCCTGAGAGATTTGCAAGTTTGAAGGCAGCTTATACCTCCAGCCTCCCCAATCACACCATCCCATCATCTGTGGTTACTGTGACTGTTTGATAGATTCAGAGCTGTCTACACGGAGAGGCAAGATAAGTGCTGTGGCTGGCTCACTTTAGCTCTTGACATTTTCTCACACAGCATGCTCCTGAGTTTTTCCTAATTGTCTGATTTCTGTGTTCTGATTGGCTAGTGATAATAAATAGTTTTAAGTGCTGAAAAGTAGAGCTAGATAATTACAGCTACTTTAATAGTCAAAATTAAAGCCTTTTAATGCTTCTTTTTTTCTGGGGTTCAAGTTAGGAAATGGCCTTGTAATGGCAGGAGGCTTTCTTTAGTACACCTTTACTTTTTCCCTCATGTGGCTACTTAAGGCCTCGCTCTCCATGTCATTATATTATAGAACTATATCGTGGCCCTCGGGGCTCTCGGCTATTTCCCAGAATCATTCATCTACCGTGACCCATTCTGAGTTTCTCCATCTGGCTGCATACACCAGAGTGTTATTTTTCTCTTTGAACCATTAGCTTATTCTGCTCTTTACAGAGGTGTATTTATAGATTTAAAAGATAGTTGGAAGATAACTTGAATCTCTTTTGCTACCCGAAGAAACTTTGTACTGGTGCTTATTTTGTGAAATCAGATTGGTTGCAGGAGATGACTGCATAATGAGTTAATTGGTCTTGTGAGAGAGCTGCAGTGTCTTTTATTGGTAAATGGATACACAGAAAGGCCATTTGGTAGGAGACAGATCCATTACATTGCCACACCCTGTGCAGTCCGAGTGCCTAACTGATGGAGGTCTGTGAAACATATGGATCTATCTTTCTCATGCTTTATGTGACTCCGGAGAGATGCAGTTGCATTACTACTCAGTGAGATTTCACCTATTGTATATTTCAACATACTGGATGCTGGATGACAGCTGTTCTACGGGGCTCCAGTGGACTCTTGTGCTTTAGTGAATCAATACCTTAGACAGGATCTCATTTCTCTTGTCTGTTTTCGTCTTTCCTCACAAACCCCTGGGAACCCGAATATCTACACATGGTGGTGAATGGATCAAATACACACTGAGTGTGGAGTGTTGCCTTGTTTCCTTGTAAAGTTGCACAGTGAAACACGATGAACACAAAATTTAAAGTAACTTTTCCGAAGGTCTTGGGCCCTTTTGCAACATCAATCAGCATTGTTACCTTCAAGTTTGACTATAAAAGATGAGGAATACTCCAGCTGATTTCACGTCTCCAAGGTGTCTTACCTTTATCCACTGACAACTGATAAAATATGATTTATATTGCTCTCACATTTGATGAAGTAATATCACACCGAGGAGTCTTTTCCCAGAGGCTTCCCTGAGCATGACTTGAACCCAGTGAGAAAATATTCTGCTAATTCTATAGAGGTGGTAGGTGTGTTGTCTTTTTCTTGGACACCAAAGCAGAATTGCTGCTTGCTGACATCGTGTCCTGAACCTTGCTCAGGACTGAACTTCTGTATGACTGTGTTTCTACTCACTAAGCCTCCCTGCTGACAAAGGACTAGACTCACAAAAAGCACACAAAAATTGATGGTTCTACCGAAGTTTAATTGAATCTGTCTGAACTTTTGTTTTCTAGCCTGGTAACTTGTCAGCTCAGACAAGCTCAGTTGTTTCACCGTGTGTAGGGGAACTAAAAGACAGAGTGTCTTCCTCTCTGTAGTTAGACTCACATCAACAGGCACAAAACCGTTGATGTGTATGCACATTCATAACAGGTTTCTTGAAGGAAGTGTTGTTGTTTTTTTGCCTTTCTTGAACTCAGCTTTGTAGCATCTCTATGAATATATTTTGTCGGCTGATGTTTGCCGTGTCTTGTCATTTGTGTTTACTCAATTTTTATGCTCATATTTTACTGCCATCCATCACTCAGCCCACACTGCAGGAAAGATGCCCTAATGTCGAGCATATGTGCATTGAAAGAAGCAATGAATCTGCTTGAAATTCAGACAATTAGTGTTTGGCATTTGCTCATAAAATTTTTTATGGTTATGTGACGAATGAGAGGCAACAACAGCAAATGCAGCCGATTCCAAAGCCTGTCATGGTTGTTTGTCTGGGCCGTAGAGCTCTATTGTTGGAACATATTTTATTTATATTGTAAACCATCTTTGTTTTACCTAATTTATATGACATTAACATTAGAAAATTAAGTGCTTTGTACTATGGGAGTGTTTAAAACTCATTGTCCACTTTTCCCCTTTAGATCCCATCCTATGGTGACAGTTTATTTGGTTCACTCTGAAGAAACTCTCCACCAGGTGTGCTGCGCAGTTGGGACATTGCGAGACACATCTCCTCTAGTACTGGATCAAGGTTGTTCCCCTATGACTATAGCCTCTGCATGCATTATCTCCCTCCGCATAAAAACACTGACCACAGCTCCACCACCAGTCTCTTGGAGTTTCATTTGGCACGTTTGATTCTATGAATCATCAAGTTCAGATCTAGTTTCTTCTTGTGCGTCATACATACAGTGTATTGATAGTCTTTGTCCCACTCTTTCTGAAACATTGCACATTTCAACAGTCACAAATAGGCGATATGTACCACAACGACCTCACAAAGCAATGTAAACAGGGCTGTATGTCCGGTCTGTGGACTCTCCCTTATAGGAACTGCTCTCCAGAGACTGTATAAGCTATGGTTGTTATTACTGGTTGGAGCCGTTTATAGATAAACTGAAGTGCCCATAGTTTTTTATTGAAGACATATGTCACCCAGTGCAAATGTGTGGCTCACTGGTATGTTTTAAATAGTACAAAAGCACACATTATACTGTATCTTAGCAGAACATATGCTTGTTTAAGCCAGGCTATACATTATATCTAGTCCTGGCAACATGGGGGAGCCACATGAGAAATGCTGTACCCTGTATGAGGAGAAAAACAAATATGATAGGTTTATACATTTATATAAACTGATATGATAAATGTATGTTGTTTAAAATGTGTGGCTTATATTTTAAGAAAAGCTGCTGTGGGTATTCTGCTTGTCTGATTTAAAAGAAAATCTGATTTGGATGTAAACGTCTAATATTGAAGATGACAGTAGGGCACTAAAACATCAGAGTCAGTGTTTAATTTCAAATCAAATGCACTGGAGTACAGAGCCAACAAAACCAGTAAAACACAGTATCTTGCAATTTTTTTCTCAATACATTGACGATTTTCCAAACCACATTGATTTACGTTGATAAATAAACTTTTGAACATTAGTTCATCACATATTCACATTGCAAGGAAAACAAATAAATTGGTCTTTTGTGTGTGTGTGATGCCAATAATTAAATTAAAAAAACATCAATATTGACATGACATATGCACACTTGAACTTATTTGATCATACAGTCTTAGTCTCTTTGCACAACAAATTATTGAAAACCTCAACATTAGCGATAGAGAAAAAAACAAATGTTTAATGCTCTGACTGATTCCCATTTAGAGATACCCTGAATCTGTGAAATTAGGAAAACCAGTCTGCTGATTTTTATATGTAACTCATCTGCCACAGATACAACAGATAACATGTTTTCCATCAACAGTCTTATAAAAATGACATTTCTATACAACTACATTGCAATCATGCTGGCTGCATGTGGAAGCTGCTGGCATTGTGCCTTATAATGTTCTGTCTGTTGCTGTTAATGTCTGCTCCCCTTTTCTCTCTTCACTCCTCTATGTCCACTCACCCCAACCAGTCAAGGCAGATGGCCCCCCACCGTGAGCCTGGTTCTGCTAGAGGTAATGGTAATTTTTTCTTTCCACTGTCGCCCAGTGCAGGTAGATAGCTGGATTTCTTTCTTTATGGTTTTGACCTTATTTGTGTGAGATGTAGTGAAATAGATACTTAACATATCAATGAAATATATTATTTATATCCACCAAAATATCCAATCTACAACCTACAAATTTATTTTCTGCATAAATATGCTGCAATACAACATCCAGATTTGTGACTCCAACCTTTTTGACATTTTATATGGTTGAATTCAGGCACTCACAGCACTGAGTTAGACAGAGAAAGAGAAGAGACAGTGGGTTTGGTCAGTAAAAATCCATTAGTCACTTCACACTGTCTGCATTATGATTTAAACCAAAACACAATCTTTCTTGCTTTTCTTGCCTAAACCTAACCTAACACAGGACTCTGGACATGAATTCTGGCCGGCGATTTGACAGTCATGCACATTATACAAACTCCATCAACCCCAGCCAGCTCCTTGTAATTCCTTTTCTGTTAATAAATGCACCTCATTCATTAAAAAAATATGTTGAATCAGAGGATAATTATTATATAATTATGTTCACTACAAAACGCTATTGTGGTTGCAGTTTTACTTGCATAGGAATGTCATTTTCAGGAGACAGGTTTGTTCCCAAATGATAACTTTGCTATTTCTAATCAATGAATGTTGTTAATTTAGCACCTTTCAAAGCTGGGTGCCTACTGTACGAATGAACAGATGTAGGTTTTGTCATAGTTTTTCTGCCCAATTGAATTTTAGAAAATTACATGTGAAGTCACATTCACTGCTGTTACAGTGCCGTCTGATAATATCCCCATTTACCTTAATCACATTTCAAACCACTGTTTGACTAAAACTCTTCCAGCATATCACCTGCTAACAAAGTGCTATTTTAAACCGACTAGTGGTGTGCAGAATCTGAATAATGGACCTTATAAAATAAAATGCATCGTTACTCTGAAGTACTTTCCAGTTTGCATTAGCAAATCTTCTCTATATCAGCTCTAATCTTATAATACACCAGTTTGAGTTTCTCTCCCTTGGTTGTCTGTCACTTTTATGACAGCTTTTTTATGCCTGACATGCATGGCATTTTCATATTCTTGTCCTATGTCCTTTCATTGTTATTTTTGTGTAATTGTTTGTTTTTCTATTTATTTTTTAAATTCATGTATTTTGTATTCTGTAAAATGTTAAATGTTTTTAATGACTCATCCTTGGTTATATTCCATCCATGCTTCACTCCCTTTTCATTTTGCCTTTAAATCAGCTCTTAATCTTTAAATCCATTTGTTTCCTTGATTTTACTTTGTTACTTAGACTCTTAGACTCATCTTCTATCTCTTTTTTATAGTTTCTTCTTTCTGAGAAGCACTTTTTGAATTGTATTTTGAAAACTGCGAGATAAAGTTTGGTTGCTTAGTTAAGCAATTAGAGTTTGCTTGTAAAGCAGTGTTGTTTGATTAAAGGTAATTTGGAGGAGAGTGCAAAGACAGGAAGAGATAATAAATGCCCCTCAGCCACAGCATTGCTGTTTATTCTGTAATTAACTATTAGCAGTCATTCATCTTAATGACAACTGATGCAGGGGGTTGCTGTACAGAATCAGACTAGTCTGACTGATAGACTGATGGAGAGAAGATTGTTAACATTCATTTTGACCCTGATCTTATGGCACCTCTTGCTTTCCTGCAGCAATGTGGTGTATGTTTAGGATTGAAGAGTTGTGGTAAAAATACAGTCGGCTTTGAGTTATAGCTGAAGGCCATGCATCAATTATCCATGGGCTTACTTAGCACTTGAAGGGGAAAAAAATCAGCTTGCTACTGTAGTAATAATAATACACGCTTCAGAAAGCACTAATGATGCACTTGCTGAAGTTCGGCAGCACTGAGAGGTGCACTGCTACAGCAACATCATGTGTGTATGGAGACTGTGTGATTTCTGCACATGCACATAACACATCCATCATGTACTTGCATGCATGTTTATTTGGTCCTCTTACAGACTTCCTACTGTTTATTTTCAGACGGAAGAGTGAGATAGGCATAATTGCCAGACTTTAAAAGCACTGGCCTTTTCTGAATCAAATAACATATGACTTTGAAGAGAGAGTCTTCATGTCTTCAAAGGGAAGTACAGAGGATGAGAGAGAGACGACGAGGGAAACAAAGAGAGAGAGTATAGATTAATATCTCTGACCGCACGCCTACATCCCAGCGACTGCTTCTCTCCCCAGACACCCACTTAGAAGGAGGGGTGGACCTTTCTTGGTCAGTGTGGAGCTGTTTGATTAATTTAGGCCATTATGTGACACATCAAAGTTGTGACATATTTAGTTGTAAGCAGCTAGAGTTCCCTAATTGACTCTTTCTTCTATTAAAAAGTCTCTAAAGCAGGACGAAGAGGCATTTGTAATGTTGTCTGTGGTTCTGGTATAATCCAGTGATCTGACAGAGATTACTCTCTTCATATATGTGGCGTATGAAGAGAGTAATCTCTGCCACTGCCGCTGTTTTCTATCTATTTCGTGTTTGAGGCAGACGCATACACACACACGTGTAACTGGAGCGTTGAAAAGTTTGGGAATACTCTCCTTTGACTTGTGAGGAGGATGTTGAAGATGAAAGCACTGAAACAAAAGTGAGACTTGTTGGTGATTGTTTGTTCTCTTTATGATAAATTCAGCGGGGCTTTGACCATCCTTTCTACCTGCTGTACTGTTATGTTTCCCACATAACCCAGAATCAACAGCTTCAGTCTTTTTGTTCTTTTATTTTTACCTGTGATCAATTGTATATGTCTGAGTGACAAGACGGCAGTGAGTATTTTCTCTGTTGCACATCTCTAAAGGATTGTTTTGACTGACAGTCCTCTATGGCAGACTTTTTTTTTTTGTTTGTTTGACAGCTGTTATTCTTTTGACTTTTTGTTTCGTCCCTTTCAGGCTTCTTTTTTGTGCCATAAGGGGCTTTCTTTGTCTGCTGAAATCCATGCTGTCTTCATGACTGACTGCCTGTGGTGAGCAGAAGGGCTTAACGTCACTGAATGCATCGGCCAGCACATCATCACACTCCTCTGATGAATCCTCAAGTCATATTCTCACTCACTGTATAATGGATGAGCCAAATGAATCACACGAGAGAACATTAAAGCTGCTGTCTTTAATTAACTTGTAACTTCACCCGCAGTTTGGGATTTTTTAGAACATAGTTTAAAACATGACATTTAATATGTTTTTATTGTATTGTATTATTATTCTGAAACACAAGCCATACGTCCTGCTGTCACTCTGCTTCTGAAAATTTCACCCTCATTACAGAAACACAACAGGAACTTTTTTCCAATTACTTTTTCTAGTGGAGGCCTTTCTAGTCATTGCTATAGTAATTACCTGTGTGCCTATCATTGTTCATCCTCTCATACTGAGCTTTGACATATTTAATAGGTATAATAAAACCAACTTTTATTGCTCTTCCGCAGGATTAGATTAGTATTTGATGTTCCTTATGCTTAGAGCCTGTTCTTGAGAATGAGTTGAGCCTTTTATTGAGTATAAATAAATCAATTTCAGTTGTCCATCATCTTTTTATCAGGAAAATGAAAAGCAAACAAACTGGGAACCCATCTGCAGGGTTCAGGTCAAGTCAAACAAACACAATCATGTATAAAATAAGGGTGTGTGTCTGTGTGTGTGTGTGTGTGTGTGTGTGTGTGTGTGTGTGTGTGTGTGTGTGTGTGTGTGTGTGTGTGTGTGTGTATCTGCAGCCTTGTTTGATGATTGATGACTGTATGAATACCATAAACTATGCTGTATTCAAGTGATGTGTAACCACTGTCACAACTTTTGGGTGTATTACTCAGAAACACACACATTCACACTCAACTGCAAACATGCATTTGCTGCCAGAGACTGACACTGAGACACTATGGCCAGTCAGCAGGAAGAAACTCATAATCCCAACTCGTTTAAGGGTAGCTGGAGGACAGGAGTGAGTGAACACTGAGCGACAGGAGCAGTTAACCAGCCTGTTCTTCCTGTTCCTGCTGCTGTTGGGTGTCATGCTTCTGTCAGTGTGGATGCTGACCAGCTGCGGGACTTCAGAGCTCCTCCACTTAATTACCAAACACCTCTGCGCCCTGATAATCACTTACACGACTGTGAATGGGCCACTGTGAATAGACATCTACTTGACTGCTTCTCCTGTATTTGTGCTCAGCGGTTAAAATGAGACTTTTCGTTCAGTGTTGAAAATTAGCTCCTCCTCAGCTCCTGTTGTTCTCAACTCATGTCTTGATTGGTTCACATGTAAACAATTTCTGACATAAAGAGGTGTTCACAGCTTCCATCTACATTATAATAAGACCATTAAGCTCCAATGTGCATCCACTCCTGAATCATCTGTTTGTCCTGTGTGTTTCTGTGTTTACAGTTGTGCTCTGGTTCGTTACTGTTTCCTCCTGTAAAACGTGAAAATGTGTTTGACCTGACATCTAGCTGTTGGTTTCAGTAGAGAAATAGCAGGTTGCCTTCTGTTTTGTATTTTTGATTCAGTATGTCCTTTTAATAATATGCTCGACGATGATGATGCTACTGAGCCTGATGCTCTAAATGTTGTTACTTTATCTGAAAAGTATTGGTTTCTGAAATTGGTGTTTGTACGTTTTTGTGGGAAAGGTAATTGCTACCACATTCCATTTTTCACAAACAAGAGGATTTGTTGACAGTTTACATAAATAAGTGGAAAATATTTTGATGCTGATGTTAATGAAATAAATCCGGTTTTGTGAAAACATAATCACGTTAACAGTTCAGGGTTGTCATTTGTAGGAGACAGAGATGTTAAATACAGTTGGATTTTATATGTCACGTTTATTGTCTGTCCACAATATGTTGTATTCTTGGTGCTCTGTATTTTTATAGCACATCTGTAATTGCGCAACAGATTTGTTGTCATCAAAGTCATTGTTACTATCACATTATAGAGTGTTGTTTATAATAATGAAATACTTTATTGTCTGGACAGCTATCAGATGCATAGTGGCATTACTACAGGGTGTTGGTGTCTTATCCAAGGACACCTTGACAGGTAGCCAGAAGGAACAGGAAATCAAACCACTGATCCTGGAGTTTACTTTTTAAAAATCACTTTGAAATTGTAATAGGCTAATTATGATAGGTTTGTTGTTCTCTTTTAACTTCTACCCTTGTTTATGTTTTAGTTTTTGTGCACGTGTTTTCTAAATTAATTATTGTATTGTAACTCCTTTGGGGGAAAAAATCAATTATTGTATTTAGCACAGAAGACTACATGGATTGCAGTTTATTTTTTTTAATGTAGTACTAGGTACGGTACAGTATATGTACTAGGATTTTTACTATACTCTCTATACTATACTTTCCAATAAAGTCTTAGCCCTTTATCAGAGGTGTGATTGACTCATTAAATAGGTGCACACCTGAAAAAGATTACAGTTTGTAGGTTCACATTAATGCTGCACAGCTGCACCCTTTGACACTCAGCTGCCAAGTTGTACTTCCTTTATCAAAGCTTAGTACTTTTTAGGGAGGTGAAAAGTGCTGTGTTGTGGTAGTTGTTGTTGTCTCTCCTCCCACATGTGGCTTGTGAATTTCCAGTCACAAGTTCACTTCTTTTTATTTCTCTGCTCCCACTGCCAGACATGTTTTATGTCAAATCAAACAAATTCTCTACGTTGCATGTTATACACTCCCACTGGCAAACTGTCTGCATGCAGTCTGGTGTATTTCCAATGGTGATGCAGTACAGCAGGGTTGTATTGTCAGAGTGGAGACCAACTCAAGCAAAAAAAAAGGAAATAGTTTTTCAAATAACGTCTGGCAGTGAAAAATATGGAAAATAAATAAGTTGAAGATATTCCCAAAACACATATGTTTACAGATTCTCTCTACTTGTTATTTACTTCATTTGCTAAAACAAAAGACATTTATGTCTGTGGCACATTTGCATTTTTAAGGCGGCCGTAGGTGGTGTCTCCAGACAGTTTTTTCCTTGCAGAGTTCTTAAAGGTTAATCTTATAAACTTAACGTAAGATTGTGGTGGAACTCATCAAAGACTAAAGAGAGAAGTGTTCACATTGCCTGAAGTTTTTTTTTTTCTTTTTTTTTGCGTTATTGGAGTAGGTGAGGGAGTAAAGTGAAAATAAACCCCACAAGCCAGGGCAAGTTTAGTTTTTAAAAGCAGTCTCTGTTATCTGCTTTGTGTGTTCATGTTTTTAATAACTGTGTGTTGATTCTGCTGGAAAATCGGTGGTAGAAATCGAGTCAGCATGGCCTGATTACTAAATCTGAAATACACTGTATTTATATGAATTTGTTGAGAATACAAATGTGGTATTTCTGCTTATGTTTACTTGTGCAATTCATTGGTTGGCAGATGGATGAGATAAAATCACTGGTTTACAGTCTGACCATCCACTATTCTGTCAATCCACTGATTGGCAGAATGCGTGTTTAGTAATGCAGCAGCTTTGGAGGTTGTTTTGGATCAGCAGACCAATCAGTACTTTCCTGTGTTTGATTATTCATCAGTAAACATTCTGCTCTTGTCGATGCTGCTGCTTTGGTAATGGATGCTTTTATTAAGGCTGAGTAGATTAATTGTACGGGATGAAGACACATTTTCTGGCAATAGACCCTCAAGGGTAGGAGCAGAAAGAATCAATCGTGTCCATCTCAAACCTCATAATATACTGCTGACTGTTTACCGTGCAGAGCTGGAGGAGGATTTATATGGATCTAAGAGAAACGCAGGCTTTACTCACTTTATCTCTATTATCTCTCTGTCACACACACATACACATATATATATTCACACACATCCGGAAAGTAGATATCTGCAACCTCTTCAGGCCAATGAGATGAGTCCTGCTTCAGAGTCTGAACAAATGCAGCTTCCTGACAACACAAAACAAGAGGAGAATTAGTGTTCCACTCATCTAAAAGTGACCTCTGATATCAACAATGGTTGTTTACAATTGCCTTAGGATGTTGTCAGCTGTGCACTATAAAAACCACAAGAGTGCTGTATGTATCCTTTTAATAACTATCATTTACTGTAGACAGAGATGTTTGAATGGATCACAAAGCAGAACTCTCATAATGTATTTTTTTGTCATTGAAGTTAGACATTCACCAGGTTGTCAGTTTATTTGGTGATAAGTCCAGTGCAGTCAATGCTTTTTCTGATTTTTCTCATGTTTTTGTATGCTGTTTGTGGTGATGGCTTATTAGTGCTAACGTAATTAATGAACAATCGAGTGACACAAAGTTAACTGCTCTGATAATCAATTAATCATTTACTGCCAATAACTTTTCCTCTTTAAAGAATTTTCTTCTTTTTTCTGTCTTTTATCATTTGTCAGATGTCGTGTCTTTGTGTTTGGCATTAGTTTGACAAAACAAGATGTTTCTGTGTGTCACAGTGAGCTGTTGACTATTTGTTATGGTTTTCTATTGTCATATAGACTAAATAGTTAAGAACATAACTTTACATACATTAAATAAATAATAAATACAAGGTGAAACTCTAATGTAAAACAGATTTTCAAACAGTATATTAGGACCATTTACATTACACAAGATCTACATGGGATATTCCTCGTTTTCTTATTATTATTTCACAGATTTCTAATCTGTGTCACTGTGTTGATTCAAATCTGTGGTGACTTCCACGGGTGTTTAATATTTGTTCAACCCCATTTATGTCATTACAAGTTTGAACGAGGTGTTAGACGAACATTTTAATGGCATCCGATTACAGTAAATGTAATATTTTCGATGCAATCACTTCTTTATCCCATATGTGTGTCACACAGTGCGACACGGGGAACAGTCTTGCAGTCATAATGTAACAAACCACCTGTGGGCTTTTAGTCAGAGCAATTACACAGCTACATTTACAGAATATACTCAGAGGAGTGGGTTTTAAACTGAGATCCTGAGAAAGATTCGGGATCAGTGTCATGCTTGCTGGCTTCTTCTCTTGACATTATTTTTTCTCTTCGTTTATGGAAAGCTTCAAGTGACTGTGTTCAAGTTCAAGTGTTTTTTTGCATTTTACATCATTGGGAAACTACCTATGTTTTGGGCAGTTGCATGTTCGTACTGATACATGGCAACTAATATTTACATATATAAGTTAAGACAGCACCGTGTGGTTCATGAAATGCTGTTCTTTTCTTGCTTTAACTCTAAATGCATAATTATTAGATGCAGGTATTCACATGGACACACTCCGCACTGGCTTCAGGTAAATTTATGATATATTGCTCTTGATGGTATGATCTGAGCTTTGTGCTGATGTAGTTTCATTTTCCTGGTTGTGCTGATGTTGGTGGTAGGTGAGAGGATGTGTAAAAAAAACACACACACACACTCCCACTCAATAAGGTCAAAAAGCCAAACAGTCGAGAAGGCGGTTTTGCAAACGTTGCATTTTATTCTGCTTGCAGCGTGTTTTCACGATCAAGGATGCACTTGTATGAATCTCCTGTGAGGTTTTTCTTACTATGTAAATGATCAGATGTCAACTTTTATTCATCATACATGACTGAAATAATGTACAGGGTAACTTATTGCAGGCCTGTAATGGACTGCATTATCTTTTAGCTACTGTAGGTGTACCTAACGAGCTGTCAACCGTACATCCTCATATGCAGATGTCTTGTAGAATAAGTACAGTATATGATAAATTGTGCAGATTTCCCTTGAAGAAAACTCTGTACCCTTTATACAGTATTTAGATTTTATGAGCAGTGATGTGGTTGCTTTTAATATTCATGCCCCACAGACAAAATATGATCTAATATAAATTCAAACTGATTCGGGACAGTTAACGGTTACCTGTTATTTTGTATTTATAATACTTTTCTTTTTTCATTTCCTATCACTTCTGTTATCGGCTTCTTACTATTTCTCTTCCTGTTTCACTCCAACTATTCCATTTCCTTCTGTTTTTTTTAGGATAGTAGTTTGCTATTGAAAGCCTGCTCATTGTGAAGGAAATGGTCCCCAACTTCTCTTTTGACTCAGAGATTTACAGCCAACAGGTCTTAAAATGGCTTCATTTCCCACCAGCCTCACGCCCTGAGGGAGCGTTTAGTGCAGCTAAAGGCCAATCAGGAGAGTCCAGGAGACCAGTAAAGCCTTGGTCTGAAATCAATCCTCAGAGTTCGTGAGCTTTTAACTCAGGGGCACAGGGGGAATCAACTTCCCCTCAACAAATTCATTTTGACCAGAGAGAGTCCCTTTAAGAGGACCACAAAGCAATAAGCTACATGAGGAAAATCTCAGGGACATCTTGTCAAAAGCCATAATCCCACATTCATTTGCCTTATCTGCCAATCACAAGAGAAGCAGATAGGTGGAAAAGTATTTTAAACTGTTGAGTGGTGGGCTGCAGGTTCTCTGAAAGACAGGTTCAATCATTTTGCTCATTCAGTTTGAGAAATGTGTTCAAACACTTTGCTGTGCGCTTGCAGGGCTATAATAAAGATACAGGAATACTATATACCTGTTGCTTTAACTGTATGTTACATAATAAAAGCACCCTCCACTGCCTGCTGGCTAGCACAGTGCAAAGAGAATGTCAGCAAATTGGTAGCAATTGGCTTTAGGGTTCAGACTAAGCTGTCAGAAAGTACTGTCTATTAGATGATAGAATCTGACTCTAAAATTGAAATGAAATTGAAAGAGGTGAAGAAATCAAATGTAATATGCTGCAGGAATTTCCTCAAGCACCTCAGGCAAACCACAGTTTGACTTTGTAGACCTAAAACCATTGGCGAGAGAGTACTTTTACTTCCTATCTGAATCGTTGTACTTTGTTTCTTGGAAAACAATATTTACTGTTTTAGTGTTGATTGCAGGCTGAGATGCTGCTGAAATTCGCTAAGTGAATACAAGCAATTAAACTCAGATCATGAGTTGACATTTTACAATTTTTGACACAGCAGGAACTGAAAGTCATAAAAAAAAAGCACAATGAAAATGACAAGCACTGAAGAATGTGTCTAATTAAATTTGCAGTATGATTTGGTAGGAGAGACTCAGGGACACATTCATCATCAGACGTGTGACAGCTACAAAAAACACAATTTAAGCTCTGAAGTTCTTTGTAGTGCATGTCTCTATTCATGTGTTTTTGAGAAACCATTGTAAATTACTTACTTACCTGTGTGTTGTCAATATATACGGTATCTTTAAACTAAAACTGTTAACTTAAAGTTTTAAATATATATACCACTGTCATGATCCACACCTGAACATCTGGAAATTCCTGCCACTTCCTGCCTGATCGTTCCTGCTCTTTACCTCTAATCAACCTGATTGTTTTCACCTGTGCCTCCCCCTATATAAGCTGCCTCACTTACACTCTCACCTTCCCAGATTGTCCGTTCTCACTCTGTAGACCACTGTCCAGCCTGCTTGCCCATTTTTATTTGGTTATTGATCCTGTCTGTCTGACCTGAGTCTGCTGCTTTGTGAATCTGATTCAGTTTTTCTGTTTTTGGATCTCAACTATCTGGCTCAATAGTCTGTCTCTCTGGTTCTGCCTATTCTTCCTCCCCTCTGGATAATTTGTATTAGATTTTGGACTTTGGATTGGAAACTATTTTGGGATTCAGGATTTGGATTTCAGATTGTGAACTGTGTCCGTTCTGAGGAGGCTTCATATTTGGTTGTGGAGCTCCTGTTTTGAGAGACAAACTTCTCATCTCTCCTGTGTTCTTTTGTCAGTGACTGTGATGACTTGTGCAGTGTGCTGCAGTGTTTTTCTTCCCAGCAGTCTGCATCCACTCGTAGCTGACACTGAGTGCTGACACCTTGTCCTTGTGGTTGCCTCCACCATCTTGTGGAACCTCATCCAACCCCTTACTCACCTGCAGCCTCCGCCATCTTGTGTAGACCTATCCAGTCATTAATCACCGTTCTCGAGCCTCAGCCACCTTTCAACCTTCAACCGGATCTTCCCCTTCTTACCAGGTTGGTCCTAATAACATTTACTTGTCATTTTCAGCACTGCATGCAGGCACATTAACAGGCAGGCATAATCAGAGTTTTAGTCTTAAATGAAAACTAACTTGAGCTCTGCCAAAACGTCATGGAGGAAACATGGCAGCTGTGGAACTATTTCAAACTAACGACCAAAAAAATACACGCGGCACGAAAATGCACAGTTGGACTACTCAGTCAATCTTTTTCCATACACAGCACTTTGAAGTAATGGTGCTATGGTACCACTGGGGGAAACTCACGTTACTCGTAGTTAGTGGCATTCTGCTATTACTGTCTTCAGCTAAACACCCAGGAATGACGTATTATTGACATTTGTGCATAAAGTGTCTTGAAATTAAAATGTCATGTGTATGACAAATATTGAGCACATGCCAGCACTGTCACACAGTTGAGTATGTCTGAATGAAGCCTAGAGGAACATCAGCGCAAAAGTGACCAGTTTCCGAATGACAGCAAACAGTTGCTTTAACAGCTTGACTAAAGTGGCAAAGTTACATTTCACGTGTCTGAAAAGGGTTAAAGTTACTGTGTCCTTTAACCCTTACTGCAATCTTTTCTCTAACTTGTAGAAACACAGAAAGTGCTTATTCTTCCAGATGAAAAATGTTGATTGTGTCTCATTTACATTTCTTTTATACTGTTTCATTGTTCAAACAAACCAAAGTTGAATAAACCCTGCAGCTTGCTAGACGCACAGGCCCAAACAACATGTTGACGTTTGGAAGGTGCGTTCATTTTTCTTTTCCTCCAAACTGTGTGTAGATCCACCTTAAATGAAATGGCATTTATACTGGGATCCAAAGCCAGTATGATTCAATTCGGATTAGGAAGTGACTCCTGGCTGGTCGATAAAGAAGATGAACTTTTCACTAAGATGTTGCAGTTAACTCACTTTGACTCCAGCTCCCCAGACAATGAGATGAACAACAAACACCCCCCAAAACACATTTGTTATACCCCACAGGTAGCTGGAGTCATCTTCTATATTACAACATTCTCACTGACTCTGTACATACAGAACATGGCCACCATTCATTTATAGTGAGTGTTGTGTCTTCATCAGCCTCTCTATTAGTCCTGCAGAGTTTAACATGAGATCATTTTAGCTCTATTAATGACTCGGTGTCTGAGTCAGAACTCAATATATAATCAATCATTCATGACGCACAGAAATTGCTGTGTGGAGCAGCACGGTGCCACATGTTCAGTTGTCTGTTGGACAAACTGAGACTGATCTGACTTGTCCTAGAGGTCGCTCACCAATGCCTTCAGTCAGCACATCTCAGACTTTTCCTTTCACCTTGACCACGTTATTACAATCTGCCCTTCGACCACCAGCTTTAAAAGTAAAGGCTTTCAACTGTTACTCTGTGAATGAGATGCACAGCCTCACTGATCCAAGGTGGCCCTTAGAATAAATTGGTTTTGCGCATTACTGCGGTTGTCTATTGTTTCTGACAGATGATGTGAGCAGGATATGAGCATGATGAAATGACAAGCAAATATCTGACAGATGAAATAACATCAGAAAGATGCAGTTAAATGCTTTGCATAGATCCCTCTGCTGGAGTCCTATTAAAACTGTTTGCAGCATTATGAAGTTTAAATTCATGGTTTGTTGTCACGGTTTGTTTCAATGCAACATTTGAATTATTATGCTTTTCTGCTGCTTCTATAGATACAGATATCTCAAATACAGTACAGAGTCACAAGATCCATCAAAATGACACAAAAGGTGAAAACAAATAACATTGTCGTGTGTTGCAGGTTTACAGTGTTTCTCAGAGAGTTTACTGTTGGATTTGATATTAGTTCATAATTACAATTCCTGCACTCCTAGAATTATTAACACATTGTTCACCAGGATGTCTGTCTCTTTACAATCAGGCTTTCTGTAGGTGTTGCTGCTGCTACTGTTTGCATGTATATGTAACTCTGAGTACTTACTGCTGATAACTAGTGTGAGCCTCTCGATGACTGAACCAGTGCTATCTATTGCTTTGTAATTCAAAGTAGCAGCCCCCACAAACGCGCCACACTATGGTCTGACTAACTCTGAGCTGGTATGCAATCTGATTTGTTAAAAAGGCGTAAGAAAGTGGAGAGTGGGACGATTGCAGAGAAAAGATAACTGCGTCACTGGGTGAAGAATCGTAGTGATGAAATAATTTCTGGGCTCTGGCCCAACTGGGCCGAATTATTATCATTATTATTTTAATTTTTTTTTACCAACATGTTAACTGCCAGCAGTACAGCAGACAGTCTATTCAGTCATGCATTGGTTTTCATATGAGCTGCTGCACTACTTGTATTGTAAACCTGCTTTAAAATGATAATGGAGATGCAGTAAACCTTTATGTTTCGCCAATCCACTCCTCCCACTGTATTATCTCTCCTCTGAGTGTACTACCACCCAGTCAGCAGGACAGCTAATGGGGTTGTAAGTGGTTAAAAAGGCCAGTGATGCTCATGTCGGGAACAGTAACGTAGCAACACGACAACAATGAATGTTATCTGGTTGGTTTGCCGTGGCAACATACAGACAACCTTTAATGGATGAGTCTCAGCATGGATGCTGTTGCTGTGTTAGTGGAATTTTCAGAAGAATACGGAAAGTGTTCAAACCCTTTCACGTCTTTCACACTTTATTGTATTGTGGATTTAATTTGAAATGGATAACATTGCATTGAATTGTACTAATTAGCAGAATGAAAGGCAATGCAAAAGGTTTCTGTTGCTACATGACAACCATGGTGGTTTGGTGGTTTCATATTCAAGTTCAACATAAACAGTCAAGCTGCGGCCAGGTTATATACAATTAAATGTCATAATGTTAAACAGTCAGTTCAAATGTCTTGATTGTTTGTTATTGTTGAACACTGTTTGCATTAAGAGGCACACTCACTTTGTGAACAAAAGAAAAAAACTTTTTTTGAGGTGTAAAACCAGTGTTTTCAAGTGCTGGATTGTATTTAGAGCTGTGTAATGAACTCCAGATAGGAAGAATGAGCCGCCAGTGTGTGTATGATGGTGTTCCTGTAGACTTTACTGCAGGGTTTTTTTTTCTTTGGGGATGTGAATATGTTTGCTCTTCTATGCAAGATGCAAAACTTGGCAGAGAACGATGAGCCTGAAGGCACCCGAGGTTTCTTGTGGAAGACGATGTATGTGTTGTGGTATGTTGAAGAACAACAGCACAACTTCTCAATCAAATCCTGTAACTGAATGTTGCATCGAAAGTTTTGAAAAAGGTGTGACACTATCTGAGAAGCAGTTCAAAATAAGTTAAACCTGCTTAAACTCTCAGAGAAACTTGAAATAATAACATGACTAGTCTCTTGTATGATCTAAGCATGAGCAGCCAATCGGAGATTGATCTAAAGCTGTTCATTCTTTGTAAGTAAAATTACATTTAGATTTAAGAGTTTTATTTGTGTCAAATACTTAAATGTTGACTGAAAAAATGTGACAACAAACTGCAGATTTTAGTACCAAACTGGACGAGACCGGAAACACACACACAGGCTGTCTACAAGAAGAGAGATTAAGTCCTTTAAACTTGCATTTAACAAGATGTTGCAAATCTTTTACAAGCCTGTTGTAGCCAGTGCAAGATTCTTTGCTGCTGTCTGCTAGATACTTTTTTGGAGTGCTTCTGAGTTAGAGGAAATATGAGAAACTAGGAAAGTAGGAGTCAGATATTTTCTTATTGTATTTTAATTGTATATATTTTTGGATTTTTCATACAACATGTCAGATTTATCATTTTCATAAATGGAGGCTTTTTCAGTGTTGTGTCGCATGTTAAATTTTCAGCTGCAACCTGTTGACTAGAGGGCAGAGGTCACTGAGACAGGAAGTGCTAAGGGCTCAAACCTGTTGAGTAGAGGGCAGAGGTCACT
This sequence comes from Ctenopoma multispine, assembly GCA_034779795.1. Lineage (NCBI taxonomy): Eukaryota > Metazoa > Chordata > Actinopteri > Anabantiformes > Anabantidae > Ctenopoma > Ctenopoma multispine. The sequence goes on from JAUYWH010000002.1 coordinate 16,158,957, forward strand.
GAGACAGGAAGTGCAGAGGCCGCACTGTTGACCCTCTGTTCCTGTCTGATGAACGGAAGCAAACAACAGCACGGGGAGGAAAATATTTCAACAGACAGTGCTGTAAAGGTTCAGATAGAGTCAGAGTGACAGTTGGGTCGCAGTGGCCTCACCGCTCCTTTCTCCTGTGACAGAAAGCAGAATTTAAATGAGGATGGAGATCGCAAAGCACTCATGTCAATAAGGAACAGAGATTTTGTTATAAAAGGAAGCCAGGGCTCTGACACCCTTAAAGTGTAATTCTGATTTTCACCTTGAACCCTCCTTTTACCCATCTAAATCAATGCACATCTTTTTGAAGTTGCAGAATAATGATCCCAAAAGTGAATTTTAAATCTTTTTTTTTTTTTTTTTTTCATTCCGCCTTTGTGTCTCTCTTCAAATGAAAATTTGAACACGACCACGATCTCCAACTCTTAAGACGATACCCATCTCAGACCCCAGTGCATGGGGTAAGAGCCATGAGCTGCTGGGGGTGCCTCCAACAGGCGTGACCGGACATCAGCTTGTGCCAGTCACCACAGAAACATGCTGCTACTTGCTGCCCAACAGGTCACAAAGTGTCAAACGAAGATGCATTGTATTGTACAGTGAATATATTGATGTGGGATTTTCTGTGCCACAGCCCATAAAAGACCTGAATTTATGAGATTTATGCTGACACTTCAGTGTGTTAGAAACATTTGTCAGAACTTTAGTGCAGGAACCATTTGTTTTGGACATTTTTTGTTGGTAGAAGATATACTACAAGTAAGATACAGATGCCTACGTTTGGAGGTGGGAGAAACTGCCGCCTAAAGGTTACAGAACCCTTTTTTTTTTTTGGCAGTTGGCTTGAATTAACAGACTGGCTGGAAAAATGTGTGTAGGAGGACAGATGAGTAACAGCGTTTACTCCCCCTCTGCTGCCCTCAAAGTGCCCTTGAGCAAGTCGGTGAGCAACGGCGTTGAAGCATAGTGCTGGGAAGCTCCAGATGCGTCAGTGTTTGAACATTTGGAGCTTCCCCTCCTCGGCTCCGACTCCCCCAGGCAGTTATAATTAAGGATGCACTGTTAGTTAATTTTCCTGCCTAAGTAAAGGTTTTAAAATGCCAAGTGTGTCTGGAGGGTTCTCATGTGAGTGTCTCATACCTGTGTGGGGCCCATGGGGGTGGGTAAGTCATCCTTGTCTGACTGTACAAAGTTTGGCTGGAGCACACGGTTTTTACAGTGTATGTGGTAACCCCTTTAAGAATCCCCCCTGCTTAGTCACAAGTGTTAGTAATCCTCATCCAGCCCCCACAGAGTTAGGTTCATCCCGATTGGCTCAATATATATACACACACACACAAATCTTTGTGTAGGTGAAGAAAAATAAGCGTTTTTGGAAATGTGCTTACTCACTTTGCAGAAAGTTACGTGAGAAGATTTGTACAGTTAATGTGAGGTTGTATCCAGCAGCCAGTTATCTCAGCTTAATGTTAAGCCTGAACACGGGGGGGGACATCTCCCTCCCAGCTGTGTAAAGCTCAATGCAGTCTTTCAGTAGTTTTTAAATAATCTTTCAGTAACACCAGTTAAATTGCTATATCTACACTTCAGATTTAAACAAAGGAATTGGAGACCTTATGAGCATATTTAACTACTTTTGTCTAAAGTCAGACTAGCAGTTTCTTCCTGTTGAGCTAGCTGCTAAGGAGCTTTATATACAGTATATTGTATGTGTGAGTGGTAAAAATGTTCCCATGTAACGCTGTTTTTATCACAGGGCTTAGTTTGTGATCACACAGCTGAAGTTAAAATGTGCCAGCTTTGAGGTCACGTTGGGTCAGCAGCTGCAGAAATGACAGCATATACTACGAATGTGTTGAGTTTACAACAAAGGGCATTAGAAGAAGATGGTGTTTCTGCATGCTGATCCCTTCTGCATAACCTAGCACACTTTAAGTCAAGAAAAGTAAACCCATCATCTCATTAATCCCTCAAAGGCCTGGTTTTCTTAAACTACAGTTCACAACTCGAGCTAAGGCATGAGCTGACTTCTTTTGTTGTGTGTCAATGACTATGCCCTAGAAAACCAAACACCACAGTTACGAATAAAATAATTTAACACAAAACCGTAAACATTAGTGCACAAGTGAAGATCCAACAAAAAAAAAAAAAGACAAACAATATTACTGAATAAGAATCCCCCCTCCCCCCCTCGTTATTCCTATCCTACAATCTTAGGTTTGCAATTAAAAATAAAAGTGCTTTTATTTGTTAGGATTCAGTTTGGAGTTATTACATCACCAAATTATATTGTTCAGACTAATAACAGGCAATGCATTACTGCTGAACTAGGTGTTTGGTTTGCTCTACTAAGAAAGTGCTGAGTTCTCTCTAATGAGGCTATTTTGCAGCAGAATGTCTGCCAGTCAAGAATTATATTTAGAATGCTCTGCCTGTGAGAAATTAGTCTCTCAAATTGCTTTCATAAATATCATTTTAACTAATCTACCTTCATTTGCAAAGCATCGCAAGAAAGGAAAATCAATAAATTTGAATAATAGCTGACCATCAATATACTCAAAGCTCATCTCTCAGAATCACAAGGTCTCATTACACCATCAGTTTTACACAAGAGACCAAGGACTCAATAATTCTCAGAGGACATGAATACCAGTAGCAGCAGAGTACCAATTTGTAGAGGTCCAGGTTCAAGCTAAAATAATGGTCTGTCTTAAATTTAATCTGTACTTGATGGTACATGCAGAAAGGTTTGTATGAGTCCAGCTGTAACTAAAAATGCATTTTACTGTACATAACAAAAAATCCCCACATGCAAGGATCATCATAATATAAACAGAGCCATACAGTATATGTCTGCTGTCAGCCCTGACTGTGCCCATTACAAAATCTATCAGAGCCCTTAATTTGATCAATATTTTGATTTTAAAGTGGGTCAAACTTGTATATATCAAAAGGGTTGCTCATGTGTTGGACCCACTCTATGAAGCTCCATAGCATCTTTTACTCGTTTATTTTATTTTAAGCCCATAACAAAAAGAGCTAAAGAAACATCAATATTGGATTTTACATTCATCATTTGGACATATTGTGACTTTAAGACCATTGTATGTTTGTTTTGTTTGTCTGATCAAGTGAGAAATTTACTTTTGCCACAGGATTTCATCAATATTTATTATGTATTGATTATATATTTATGAAAGTTTTAACACTGTACATGTGGTGCAATTGAGCAGCTTGAGGTTGTGTGCCATTGAGGTGGCACAGAAGCACACAGCTTTGCTTAACCTTTATTATTCAACAAGATGAGTGAGAACTCACAAATGAGGTGTACATCTACAATAATTGTATATATTAATTTGACTATTTACTGGATGGAGTTTGTAGTGTTTACATTTGATGGAGAATTATTTAAATATTTTTGTTTTGATTGTTTTGTATTTTTCACAATGATCATAAAGAACAAATGAAGCCAATCAGGCAGGTTTTACAATTGATATATACTTTACTTTACTTGGCGATGAAGAATGTAATGAAAAGAGTACACAACTTCTCATTTAAATTAACTGGGCTTAGGCAACACAGACAACACATCCTCAGCAACCAACTTTAAAAGTAATAAAGCATTGACAAGTGTCCATCTGTTTTGTTTTTGTTGTTGTTTTTTCTCCGTATCTCTAGAACCATTTAATGTTCTCTCCAGTGAGAAGTGTTCCACTTTCCGTTTATAGCATTAGGTTAGCCTTTTATCTCCTTGGTGGATTTTCTCCCTTATTTGCAGTACAACATGCTTCTCAGTTGTGTTTGTGCAAATAGACCAAGAGTCCATAATAAAGATTAAGAATGTTTTGTTTTTTTTACGTGGTGAGTTTGTGGTATTAACTGCTCTCACGTCTGCCATCATAAACATTACCAACATGACGAGAAGTTGTCGAGCATGATGGAGATGGAGGGGATACGCTCTTACCCACATGTTAAGAGGGAGAGGTGTTCATGGGGACGAGGGATTGGGGTTTGTAATATATCTTCATTAAAGTCGTTTCTCTGAAGTCGTTTTCGAAAGGTGACTCTGCCCATCTATTTAGAGATGGGCAGTGAGGAGAGTCAGGTTAAGACAGCTGTGGATCATTTGGGAAAGCAGCTGGTGCTTCCCTACATTTGTCTCCTCCTTCCTCTGCTCTTCTTCCCTATTCCTTGTCCCTCCTTCCTCCCTTGCCAGCTCAAATTACCCAACATCTTCATTAATGTCTCATTACAGCTGAGTCAGCCACTGAAGCACATGCTGCTCATTTGGTTTCTAGAGAGAGAGCTGAACACTTTCTGTGTTTAGTCTGTGCTCTGCAGCACTGAAAAGCTCAAACAATAAATGCAAGGATGTAATTTCCACTGAGGATGGGGGCACATTTCCCAGCTTCCCTTTTAATCATATTTTTGCCCCCTCACTTTTGTGATTCATAACAAAACATATTCATAAACAATGTCTTCTCACTATCCGGATCCCAGAGTCCACATAGGACAAGCATGAAATTTTGTAATATAATAATTTAGCATGTGCCTTTCAGACTTTGGCCCGATTTATAAATGTTTACCTCAATAGCTACATACAGACAGTTTGCCATTTACACAATTCAGATTTCAATGTTGCAACATCTGCAATAAAATTTAAACCAAAACTTTCTCTGAACCTAACCTCGCTACTTTTCCGGCCTAAAACCAACCTCATGCAGGACGTTGGTGCTGAACTCGGGTCAGCAACTTGTTAGCCCTGCACAGTATACGCCCGCCAACCCAACCACCATGCTTGTGAGTCACTTTCTGTGAAGAAGTGTAACGCTCCTTTCATTAAAGAAATACATCGCACCACAACAAGGCAATTACATTCGCCACAAAAAAATTGGAGGTTGCATTTTAGTTGTATTGGAATGTAATTTGTAGGAGTCAGGGTTGGGACTTCACAGTCAATCAAAGCTGACTGCTGAGTGCAGGCTGAGTTATGACCATGCTCTGTTCTGCTTGCAGCTGAAAGGAGACCGCCTCGCAGTCAACCTGACCTTTGCTGAACTTCATCCATAATCTATAGGTTCCTCTGTGAGAGACACATGGTCACGTTTCCAGTGTGTTGGTTCTGAACCTTGTGGACTCAAAACAACACACAAATGCATGCATCCAGGACGTAGCCTTTCACATATACACGGCAGAGTGCTTACCTTTATGCAAAGCTATGAAAGCCTTTGTGCACACACTTTTAGGTTTCTCTTTCTTTCCCTCTGGACTTTATGTGCTAATAAACCATCTTAAGTTGTTCCAAATCCATTTAAATATTAGACAAATACTCTGCTTTGTGACTGCTTGTTTTCTGTCATGTTTGGATATAGATAAGACTGATATTTCATAACTAAGTTTGCTATCGCAGTCGGAGACACAAAGTCATGTTTGGTGTGAGGAAACCCAAGGATAACTGGACTGAACCTCTAATGTGACTAAAAGAGATTTCACCAACATACAGAAGTATTTTGCTTGTATTAAAAACAGCCCACTGAAAAATACATTGGTTTATTATATCATAGCGCATAACTGTAGCTTTATAGCAAGTCTGCAGGGATCAAAGTATGAGACAGACTGAGACATGGCGATAGAACTGGAACCTGACACGATTCTGGTCTGGTTTTGGTGACTAGAACCAATTCAATCCATGATGACGCTAGTGCAAGATTTATACTGGCAGGTGCAACAAAGCTAACTGTAAAGAGGAGTTCCTCTGAATCTATACACATCCATACAGTCCTGCCGCAGCTCTAATGAGACACGGTGATTAACACTTGAGTGGGTGTAAAATAACTGTGTGTTGGCTTTAAACCCAGCAACACTGACAGGACCTGCTGTGCTAAACCGGGTACAGGTTGTCCATGTACATATGGGGAAAAGTCACTATACTGCACAGATAGAGAAGGAATTGACAAAGAAAAGTGTTCTCTTCCTGCATTTTATCCTCCGTGATTTAATCTGTGCTGTGCGGACAGCTTCACCAACAGACTGCAAAGCACTTTGTCATTTATGCTTTTAGATAAGCACTATGTAAATAAGTTATTATTCAAATATTACTGGAGTAGACAGATAATATGACAGAACAAATTGAGAGTTCTTTCTAAAGTGTCACTTTGTCAGCATGGAAAAAAGACTTTAATTTGACTTAATTCTGCTTTATCTGTTATTTTGCAAGAGTAATTTGTCATTAACATGTTCCCAGACACTGCATTTTTCTTGCAGTTTGTCTAACTTTATTAAACTTTTTATGGTTATTTTCTAGCTTGAGTCACTTAAGATGTTGTTTTTTTTTCCTCCACATAAAACCATGATCTTTCTCGAACCCTAACCAAAGTGTATGAAACCTTTACCAGATACTATGGAGTAATGTTTTTATCTCGTCTTGTTGATGGTTTTAAAGTAGAATGGAAAAAACGTGTCCTTTTCTGCACTCAGAGGTTTTAAATGTATACATACTGCAGCTTTGCAGATGTGAGACAGTGTGTTGTGCTGAAATCTTCAGTGACAATGTTTACATGCTGATCTTTAGCCGGTGTACTATTGTTGTTGTTTCGCACATTAGCATCAGACGATTATTAATTTACACTTGCACTTTAGTGCAGATGTTATGTAACACCAGACAGACTCCCTGTGGCCACAGAAGCTTTGTCAGTGTAATGTTATTCAATTCAAGCAGGTAAACTCCTATCCAGTTTGAGTTGTGTTGCCTATAAAGAAGAGAGGTCTATTGATTTCTACATGATAGATATCTTTATGGTCAGAGTTGGTGAATGGAGGTTGTGTATGTTGGCACAGCAATATCGAATGGAGGATATTACATCACACCCACACTGTGATGATAACAGAATACTGTGGAAGAGCCAGAGAAATGGTTCGCCTCCATCTGTCAAATATGATTACGTCTATCTCCTTGTTTCAGTCTCTGTCTCTCTGTCTTTCTCTCTCTTTGACCTTACAGCCTTACAAGCTAGCACTTATTATCACAGACACAGAGCCAGTCTCATCTCAAAATCTGGCAGAATTTACAGTATCCACTCTGGCAGCCATGTCTAAGACATTTTATCTGAGAGATGTCATTTAGCTTTTTCCGAGAGTTTTTGGGGACGTCTAACTCACATTCCCCTCTAAAAATAAAAGATTAAGGCATTTTTTTATAATATGGTATTGTTCTGATTACATCCTTGTTTCCTTTCAGCCTCACCAACATGTTATTTAGCTAACAGATATAAATGTACATCCTATAAATATGACTTGATTTCTTGGTCTCTTATACTACTGTATTTTGGACATAATTTTAGCATAAAAATGACCAAGTCATAGCTTCAGTACAGGATTAAAATATGCTGCTTTCAGGTTTACCCTGTCTCTTCCTCAACTTCTTTCTGCACAAAACAGTGTTCGTCTGTTTAAGTTATGAGGGACATGTACTGGTTTTGCAGCCCAGAGTGTGTGAACAGTATATGGGGTAACCCAGAGCATGTGAATGTTTATAGCAATAAATCTCTGAGTTATCGTAAATCCCATCCCATTGGGTTATGCTAACGTTAGAGGTTGTCCTCTAGCCACGAAGTTAATTAGCTCAAGACAAATTGTCATTGACTTATGCTAAGTGCATTAACAAAGTTTGAAGTAAAGAATGAAGAAATTGGTTTGTGGAACAACCTGCTTGGATCTTATGTAATTATTATATTATTTTCTCTGTGCCTTTTTTTATGCAACCCATTCCTAAAAGTCCTTTCAATAATTAGTTATGGTCTTTCCGTAATGGGTCAGTTTTCCAGACTTTTGTTTTAGTCTTTTAACTGAAATTCCACTAAACATTAAAAAATAGCTTGGATGTTCTAAAAGCTTTCTGAAGGTATTGGATAGCCTTTTATATTGTACTTTGCATAGTGCTATTATATTAAAAACACTCCGCTTAACCTATGGTAAAACTGCTGTTCCTTCATTCAAATGTGCAAGATAAATTGATTCGGGTCAGAATATTCGGTGCTCACTTGCCCTGCTCAGTTGGGAGGTCAGAGTTCAGAGTCAGCTGGAGGGGACCGTTTTTCATGCTTGCAGATCCCAGTGTTGCAATCATACTAGCTGCCCTTTACTAAATAGTATCAATCTCTGTATCTCTACATTGATATTCAGTGCAAAATGGCATTTGTATTAACTTACAGCTACAGCTACCCATGACAACAAGGGCATCTATGATTGTTCGTCTGGTGAAAATAGATGTTTCTGTTACAAGCGATAATGGCATTGATTGGCTGGTTTGGGTTATGCTATGAAGTGTTATTGGATAGAGGTCATAAGGCAGTGCACTTCCCTCCCACATAGTGTTTTTTTGCACCAATATATAAGTGAAATACTGTTTTCAGTATCTACTGAATGAACAATGACGCTCACAGGAGGAGAAGAGTCTCCTACTAATATTTCCTCTGAGTTCACTTCGAACACACTAGTTTACATGAGCATTCACAAACAGATCCACATGTTCTTGCGCTCTGTGACCTGATCTACTAGTGATCACGGAGAGTCAGATTTTACTGAGGTTAATGTCCTATATGGTAAAGGCACATACGAGAGCAAGAGAGAGAAAATTTACTCTGGAAACACAGTATGAGGAGGAAGAAAGGGGAGGAGAGGTTGTGTCACAGCAGGAAAGGCTTTACAACATTCATAGCCAGGAGCTTGTGTAGTCAAATTTATATATATATATTTTTTTAATCTAATTTGATTTCTGTGCTTTTTATGCACAGGCAGGGTGAAATTCAGTTACATTTGACAAACCTCCAGGAAAGATTTTAACATTAAAAATAAAGCACCGAGACGAGGGCGTACTGTATGTGTAAATGCTTCAGAGCAGTGTCATGTACAGTAATAAAGAAGCACACACGAAGAAATGGATTTAAAAAAAAAAAAAAAAGCTGGAGTCAAATAATGTGCGAGAGAAAGAGATCAGAGATAAACAGACACAGAGACTGGCGGCCTTGTGTGGGCGGATGGAAAAGTAGAAGGTTTCTTTTGATGTTTTTGTTTAAGGGCACTTTTGTGATCTCTGGGTCTCGGAGGAGTTCTTCGCTACAGACCTTTTTTGCACTGAAACCACTCAAACACTAGGTCATTGCACTGTTACGGATGAAACATGAAACGTGGCTTCCGGACTGAATCGCCATTGTTGCCATAGCGATGACAGAACTGGAGCGACTAATAAGAGACAATAAATAAATAATAAATAATATCTCATCACACACTTTCGACTGCTGCTGCTCTCTGCACACGTTCTTTGTGTGTAGATGCATAGATACACTTGATGACATCGAACTCGACTTCAGAAAGAAAAGCTATTAAATGAAAGTTTATTGGAGTTTTCTCCAGGCACAGAACAGTTTCGAGCTGGATGCCGACATGTGACAATGCTATCATACGGACATTTAAAAACTATGTTTATTCAGTTCAATTCATCTTTATTTGTATTGCACCAAATCATAACAAAAGTCATCTCAAGGCACTTTACATAGCAACATTTATATAACTATATACAGGACTCAACCCAACTTCAGCAACCACTTTGCTTGTGGTTTGTCCTGTGAAATGTGGTCAAGCTGTGACCATTAAGCCTCAAATGCAGTATCTGAAATGTGTTGGTGCTGTGCATGTAGAAATTATATTTTTCTCTTTTGGACTTTTTATGATGCGACAGTGTTATTGGTGCAAATCAAAGAACCTCTTGCTGTGTCATTGGTATAGACTTAAACCAAAACATGAGATTTTGCATATTCCTACATTGTTTTTGTTAAATTCGGCATCAGCTTTCATGATGTTGCTTCACCACCACCACAAATCATTTAACCTTTTTAAATTAATCTTTGTGCACTGTTGGTGATAACGTTTGTACTGAATCACTTTCATAACTCTTGTTTATAATTATCACACAGACTCATCAGTAAACCTTTGCATTATTGTTATTGGATTAAATGTCTAAATTAAATATTTTTTTCCAAAACTAATATAACACAATAACGCAAACGAACACATGCTTCATTTGAGATGAGTGGGCCATGCTCCTAATGAGATTAGTTGTAACTATTTTTTCTGTAACTAGATTTGCTCCCGAGTCAGTATTTAAGTTGTGAACACAGCAAAACAAATAAACAGAATTCCCTCCTTATTTTGCACATGTAAAGTAATGTCAGAGTGTGACAGCATTACCACAATGGACCAAAGTAATAATACAGAAATGTGCAGGAGTACAGGGAAGCACGTACACACAGTAGCCCTGAGCAGTCAGATCATGTCTGTTTAAAGAGGTTTGCTGACATGAGTTCAGAGCGCTAGGAGCAGGAAAGGTCGGGACGTAACCTCAGATGTTTTTTTGTTTTAGTTTTTTTTGTCTTATTTTGGTGTTTACCTGAGGTTACAGGGAGCATAATGCAACGCACAACAACAGCAACCACTGACACAAACGGGATAACATTTGACATAATTTTCATAAATAAATTGCATATATATATACACAGTGGTTAGGTGAATAAAAACACCTACAGGTTTTAAATGCTGCTCATATCTCATAAATTTCAAACGACTGTTCATATTAGTTCAGAATGTAAGCCGTATCCCCCACCAGTATGAACTGTCAGTGACGGTGAAGAGGCACGCGTGTACCGAGTAACAATAACGTCCATTTTCTTACCTGGTCTTTTCCCTCTTGGTTTCAGATTTTTTTTTTTTTTTTTACAGAAGGTGCTTTTGAGCTTTAACTGAACTGTTCTGTAACTTTTCTTTCTTTTGCATCACTGTCAGCAACTGTTGTAACAGCATCAAGTAAATGATGTAAAATTAAGTCCTCGTCACGGTAGTTTGGACAAAGTCAGATCTGGATGTTCAGATGGATCTGATTTTTTTTTTTAACACTTATTTAGGAGGCGAATTGGAACTGTTGGATCAAATCATCTGTTGGATTTGGCTTTTTTTCCTTTTACTGATTAGATAACTAGAAATACTGATGTGAGATAAGTAAAGAAGTTTATTTTACTACTTTTTCAAACGCAGTCACAATGTCACACTGATGTTTCCTAACTCGGATGAATTGCTGCCTGTTCTTCCTGATTATTTTCTTGTCTGTTTGCTCTTGTCCTTTGGACAATTCTCCTTAAGTCTGGTTAATGTTTTCTTTTTCCTTTTTGTTTTATAACTTGGAGAGCAATTTTTTACATGGGAATGTTTACACAGAAGACAAAACAGGATGTTGTAGATTTGATATTTCATACGTATGTTTCTTAGCAACATATTTGAAACTTTATGATTTGAAAGTTAATGTTGCACATCTGATTATGTTAGCAGAAAACATAATCCAGTCGCTTTTACATTCCCCACAAAAATGTATTTGTCATTGCATTTTAGTTTAGTAATTATTAGGAGACAGGGTTGGTCTAACTCAGTGGTTCCCAAACCCAGACCTACAGGTAATCAGCAGTGAGTAGGGCAGGGATAGATGGGAAAACAAGCAGGGGAGAGGGTCACCACTATTGCATATTGAGATAAGAATGTGGGCTGATGTCAGATAACGAGTGTTTATTAGTATCTGGTCTAAACGCAAAAGCTCTGGATCAGATGACATTATGCTGAAAATGTCTTCAGATATTTATCACAAGTTAATAACAGGTGTTGATAGGGCCTTAATCACTGTGTGCAAACCTGTTCTGTTCACATCACAGATGAGGGTCAAGGGACTAAAACACTAGACCTAAAATGTGAGACTTGACACATTTTTATAGCAGCTTGCTATCAAGTGCTCTCAAGTAGAATGTAATTGATTTACAGATTTAGCTTGAAATGGCAGCTCATGGGTTGTCACTGTGACATAAAACCTCAGATAATAATAAACCTGAATAATATACAGACCTAATACCATTATTTACCAGTGCTCAGCAATGTTGTAACCATGCAGCAGCATGTGTGAGTTTTATGGCTTCTATTCTTTTTGGTATGGTATGAAAATTTCAGAATTATAAGTTTGCTATTTTTTCATAGCTACCTTACTGTTTGGCTTTGAAAGCCCAGACTGTTAAAAACTCATGTGTTCCTGTGCTGATGAAACACTAACAGAATATTCTAAAAACTGAAAGGTGACTGACAAACAAAATCAGTAACAAAACATGGATATTGTGAAAAGGACAAATTCATAAATCTTGCTGCTCAGCAGCCAGCTATTGTTTTTCTGTCTCAGTAAATACAAATGGTAATACAATTAGTGACATCTGTGAACACCAGGCAGATACAGAGATAGAATTATAATGGAAAACAGCACATCCTGGTATGCTGTTGTAATAATTGGATCAGACTTTATGGCTCTGTTCCTGTTTTGCAGCTTCACTTTAGAATCACTTATCTTTCCCCCTCCGTGTTATTCATCTTCCTCTTCTCCACCTTACCAGAAAAAGTCATTCATCGTTCTGGCAATCCTGCAGTATTTTCATTATCACCTGCCTCCTCACCCTCTCTCTATCACCTGGCTGGAGACAGATGTCAGGGTCATCAGCAGGAGTCAGAGAAAGCTAGACAAACCACCAGAGTATCACAGCTTTTCATCTTCGTGGTGTTTAGTTCAGCAGCATCATGTCACTGATAACTTTTTCCATCCCTCCCACAACTCTACTGCATAATATCTCATCGACATTTCTTTCTCTCTGTTGACTCCTCCAGATAAAAAAATTAATGCCAGTCCTCTTGTGTGCACATTGCATCAGTGTTTTGTTGTGCTTTCATTTCAGTTTTGTCTTAGTCAAGTTTTTGTCACTCATGGGGATGAAGATGTGTCATGCACAGCCTTACATACACACAATGGCATCCTTTCTCTGCCGCTGTCTGCTGCAGGTGCAGGGGAGACTCTTGGGAGAGGGCAATGTTATTTCCATTTCAAAAAAAAGATGGGAATGTATGTGAGTGTGTGTGTTTGTGCGCCCAGGTGCAGTCTAAATCAGTACTTTTGAATGTCGTGCCTGTATTTTTTCTTACAATTTGTTTCTGATTCGATGTTTCTGATGCTACAGGTCATCGTTAAAAGACTAAAGACGCTGTAGAGAGAAAGGAAGAGAGGTGTGTGTGTGTGTGTGTGTGTGTGTGTGTGTGTGTGTGTGTGTGTGTGTGTGTGTGTGTGTGTGTGTGTG
>JAUYWH010000002.1:16172288-16242837 GCA_034779795.1 Ctenopoma multispine
GTGTGTGTGTGTGTGTGTGTGTGTGTGTGTGTGTGTGTGTGTGTGTGTGTGTGTGTGTGTGTGTGTGTGTGAAGACAGTCACCAAGAGAAAGAATGAGGAAAAAGACAAGAGACTAAGTAAAAATAGTTTAAATATTCATGTTTTTCGTTAGATGATTTATTCATGAGTAGCTGATATATTCAGTTATTTATAAACTGCTTGTGTGTCACCTCTGTTGACAGAAGTGTTGCTCTGTGTTCAGAGCTGAAGTACACAATGTAAAATGGAACATGAAAGAGCCAGCATGTGCTCAAATGATGCCACAGTAAAGGTTAGCTGTGACTGAATAGCGGTTAGGAAATGGAAGAGAATTTCTTAATGCGTGTATACTGTGTGTCACTGCTTTTCCACCACCTGCTGTTTTACTTGCTGTGTATTCTCTTCCGTTTTCAACTCCAGATTCTGACCCCAGTCTCGGACGGATGACTAGCACTGACCCCATAAATCCTGTGATGCCCGGCCTGGGCCTGGCGGCACCTCCCCTCTCCCATGATATGCCAGTTGTCGAGAAGATTATCCAGTGTAAGAGCTGCACGCTGCTTCCTCCGAACCCCAGTAAGTCTCATAGCAAGTTATCACTTATATCACACATATAAGCATCACAGAAACGCTGCCAGCTGACCCGTCTTCAACGAGCCTGCCCCATGTTTTATTTATCGATGCAGCAGCGTGCGTTGTCTATGACTCATCGTTGTCCTCGTCCTCACACTTAGGCTCAACCAGATATTGTGTAACCATGAATGAGCAGTGAGTATTTTTCCTTAATGTCACCTTTAATAATTCTTAGTACCTCTGCTTGGCAGAGCGTAGCTGATTTGCATTTACAGGGGGAGGAATTAATTGAGGTGTTAAGGTGTGTGCATGCATCCTGGCGTGCACTTGTGTGATGTGTGTGAATGTATAATTGGAGGCGTGACCTCTACGAACACATAACAAAGTGCTACTGTCTTCAATATGTTGGGCCACAGAGGTGATGGACTCTGTCCTCCTCTTAGTTCGGCTCATTCTTATCGCTGTATAATTTCTTAATCTCTCTTCACCTGCTTCCTTTACCATACTATATGTGTACTGTAATACTTTTTTTCTCTCTCTATCATATATTGCATCTTCTCTCTTGCCACCCCTTGTTTAAAGGGTCAAGTCCAGTTAATTAAATGATCACCTCTGAATCTTACAGCTACTAGTTTCAGGTCAAAAGGTTTGTTGCATAAATACAGTGGCAGGAAGAAGTACATGAACCCTTTGGAATTGCCTAGTTTTCAGCAATAATTGATAAAATGAAAACTTGGATTAAATAACTCGTTAAACCTCCTTTAACTGCAGATCAGATTTGTACAACATTCATGACGAATTTGTGCTCCCAACTCTGATTCAGCTCAGCTATGTTCTTAAGATGACAGCATGTCTACTGGGTTAAGGTCTGGGCTCTGACTGGGCCAATGTATAAGGTGGATTTTCTTTATTTGAAGTCATCCTGTAGTAGATTTACTTCAGTGTTTAGGGTCATTCTCCTGCCACAGCTCCCACATTCTACTAAGGTTCACCTGGATGACAACCTCCTCGTAAGATATATAAAATTTGAAATGAATTTCTACCTCAGTGATAATGGTAAGGTGCAGCGAGTTTTAAGCCATATTTTTACCTGGGTATTGCCAGTTTCTACTTTTTCTTACTACTGTATGTATTGCATGTGTTTGTGTAACACACAGTGCTGCTTTGAAGTGAATGTGGGTTTGTGGCAACCGTATTGTTGAACCTTTACAAAATTGGGTATGAATTTAAAGATCAAGCGACAAAAATGTTCCTGCTCTCATAATTATATGAGGTTGTTCTTTTTAACATGTCATACTCATATGCTGTTAATTTGTCATCATTAATCATAGCTATAATGTTGTTCTCCACGGGCCTCTGTCGAATATTCATGGTAATAAGGTTAATAGTTCCATTGTGTTCTGAACAAAAAATATATTATAACAAGTATAATAATAGGTCAACAAAAGTTAAATTGCCAGTACAGGCTGGGTAAGACAGGAATGCAGTAGGGACTGAGCACCACTGTGCAGTGGTGTTTGAACAGCTCCCACAGGGGCCATTGCCTCAGTGACAAGACGTCTGGTCCCCTTTATGGGATCCATGACATGCCACAAGACTTCATGCCAATACAAATGTGAACATATTATTTTATATTTTACTATAAATGTTCCCATGAATCGAAATAGCAGAGGATGATGATTACAAATGCTTTGAGATTTTTTCCCTACACCCTTTTATAGTGGCAGAGGTACACAGCAGCTGTTCTACACTGCCTGGACAAAAAGTCATACTTATATTTCTTGGCCTTTATTACGGGACGCATAATGGGATTGTTTTAATAAGCTTATGTAATGCCAGCACATTTACTGTATTTCCTGCTTAGGGGTGTATGTATGTAATGTAACATGTAATGACAACGGGATCAGACCATTGCGTAATGTATTCTCTAACACATAAAGTCTGGACCTGTGTTGGCTAATCCACGTGTGAAAATGATGTCTGATGCTCCCGACTGCATGAAAATCTAAATAATTGATAATGACCTTATAAAAAATATAAAGGAGTGTGTCAGAATTGAAACTTTATTCAGTGTGTTTCCACAGGACCTCAGCATTATTTTCACCTTTGAATGTTGTAAATTTCAAGCATTTTGCAATAAGAAAGAACCACAAATTTATATTTCAGGAAGTAAGCTGACCTCATTGTGTTGCCAGGTGAAACATATTAATCCTGCAGTAATTATCCAGTGGAAGACTTCTACCTATTTGCTTAGTGAAATCCAGGTGGTGACAGTATATGTGGTTATTATTGGCAATTTTGCAAAGCATGTAATAAAGCATGTAATGGGAATATAGGATTTACAGGATTTTTATTCAATGTTAATGAGGTCCTTGATTTGTCGGGAACGTTTGGTATTCCCATCTGGTTTTTGTCTGTAAGAGAGACTGCTGTATCTGCTTGTCATTTGCAGGAATGGTCTCATCACATTCATAGAAATACACACATAAACACCTGGAGGTTGCACAGTACAACCAGCAACTGGTCTAATTTTAACTACATGAAAACCATGTGTTGCTCATGGTGGCCTAATAGTTGGAGAAGCATTAACCAGTACAACCAGCAGTTAAATGTAGACATGTGTAATAGTCACAAGCTTGCTTCTCTATTGTGGCATCACTGTCCTCATATCAGCAACCATAGAATTAAAATGAGATGTTTCTGCAGATTCTTAATATTATATTTTTGTTCTACGGTAAAGCTACAGTGTGTAGTGTAACTGTGTTGGGCTCAACATCAGTCCGCTTTGCTCTTCTTCTCCACCACGTTCTGCATCTATCCTTCAGACATTAGTCATCATCAAATTACAGTAAATAAGTGTGCAGAACTTTCTCTACAGTTCAGTTCTTTGAGTCTAATGTAATGAGAGGCTTTAACAGCATCTCTCAACCATAAAATATGTCTGGGAACATGTGTGAGCACACTATGGTTTGTGATCACACTTCTTTGTGTGTCTTCTGTAACTAATTAAATATGATCCCGGTGTTCAGCGTCTCACGCCAGCTGACGAATCTGACGTGAGATCACGGGTCTAGACTATAGTGAAAGCTCCTGCAACCAGAGTCACTCTTTCAGTGTGTGTTTGAATTCTGTATTCATTCCTAGTATAAAGCACCGCACAGAAAAATAAAACATCACAGGCTGTAAATTAATAAGTCATTTCCCTCACAGACCTTTACACGCATGAATGATCACAGAGACGAGCACATGGATGAGAAATAGTTCACTTTGTACAGAGTTCATTCTAAGCCTGACATTCTTTCCTAGGGTGAGCACTTTCACATTTTCTTTCCTTTTTGTTTTCATGCAGGTACAGCGCTTCGAAGTTAGCCATGCCCCTAAGTCCTCAAGAGTGCTGTTACTAAAAGATATCTTTTCTTGAATTCAGGCCTTCGCTTCTCCCTCAGTCTTTTCATTGTGTACAGAAATGTAAAATAAACAGCCAAAAAGCCAAAGAGAGATTTGAAAAAAAAGACCTAGCTCATGGCATAAGGACTCTATCTCCTATGGGCCACACTGCTAAAAATATAAGCACTCATGCTACTTAAAGCACTTTGGATAAAAGCATTCACCCAGTGGCATGTTAAGATATAATGTGGACCACCATTAAGCTTCTTAGGCAAAATCTCTCACTTTAGCCCTTCCCTCAATTTTCTCTACAACCGTAACGTCACACATCTTTACGGTATCTCCTGCCACAGTGTCGCACAGTGTTCACTTTTTCTTTCATGCCATCTGTCTCCTTTTATTTATTTCCTTCCCTTTGTGTCACCTTTGAGGGAAGAAGTGCCCTATGGATGAGAGTGGGTTAAAAGTTTGTCTTCAGAGGAAGTCAATTTACTCTCCCAACATGAAAGAGTAGCACATTTTTTACTTTTGAAAGATGCTGCTGTTGCCTTATACAATAGACCAAGAAATTGTCAAAACTGTCCTTTGAAATGAATAAGAAGACATTTCTTAGCAGCAGGCATAAGCAGAAAATGGGAAAGTGCCATCTAAATAACAGCGTTCAAGGTAGGAAATTAATGCAGCGTTTTTTTTTTTTGAACAGATGGGAATTCACCCAGAGCCACACAGTGCTATTGAGGAGATTTCTCGCTCAGTGGTAGGTTTTCAATTGTAATTGAAGCCACTGGAGTTCCTCTGGTGAGTGGGGGGGCGGTTATAGCATGCCAAAGCTCCACTACGGGGGCAACGTAGGGGGTCACAATAAAAGCTGACATGATTCTTTTTTAAAATGTATTTTTAAAGTATTATAGGGTGTATGTGTGATGGAATAAAATGAATACTGAAACACTGCTTTCAACAGTGTGGTGTTTTTTTTATTTTTATTTTTTACACCATGCCGTGTGAGAAGTTGGACGATAACTGTGAGTCAGTGCTCCATTTCCTAAGGTATTTGTTATGTGTCTGACAGGCGATAGCAGTGAGTGTATGTGATGTGGATAGAGGACAGCAGGTTACGTATGGTAGCTATCACAGGAAGCAGGACCCCCAGCTACTTCACCCTGGACATTACATTCAGCTTCCTCCTCACTGTCCTTCAGCTGAACAGCAGTAAAACCAAGTATCTCTCGTTCTGTCAGACTCTCTTTATGTCTGCATGTTTATCTTTCTCCTTTTTTTTTTTTTTTTACCTTGATATGTGGTGAGATAACTAGATAGCTGTATATTTTGACACTGTATTTAGTTAACCAATTTATTATGTTAAACTATATATATTTACATATATTTATATATATTATTGTTAAGTTTCCTGCACTGCTTTTTTTCATAATTTCTTTATTCAAATACAAGCTAATAATACGTTATTTTATTCTAGGAGTTTAGTCTGATACAGATGATGCAGAATATTTAAGAAAATATTTTTTTTTTTAATTTGTTTGCAGAGTCAAAGACCGGACAGTCTAAAGGTAACTCAGAGTCTATAGAGAGAGGGAGCGGCGGAGGAAGAGGGCAGAGAAGCAGAGGTAGCTGAGCAGTCAGGCCCAGATGAGTAAGAGAAGTTACGAGAGCGGTAGCCTCAAGAGAAATGAAATGTGAAAATACAAAAACCGCTCTCTATAGCCAGTGTTTGTTTTCACGGTTCTGGGCTACTGTAGAAACTTGTTGGTGCAACACGCCAGCTTCCATAAAGAAGGACCCTGCTCCCTGTAGATGGAGGGGGAAAAAAAAAGCTCATTCTAAGGTAAAAAACATGCAAAAAGTCCTTTTTATTTTAGACACACGGACATGAGAACATACACAGAAAATAACCCGGGTCCTTCTTGATGTTAGGTGACAGTGCTAGTTGATGACACATGAAAACATCATTATTAATATTACATTTGTCCTGATAGATCCCTCTAAATCTTACACACTGCACTTACGCAGTGTCAGATCATTTGCAAGCCTAATTCACCACTGTGAAAGAGTTCACAAATTAGTAGCTCTGTTTTAATCTTCTCTAGCTGCCATTAGCGCTAGATACATGTACAATTTAAGGATAATTCATTAAGGTATGATATGAGCAGGAAATTCTGGTATTTGAGAAGCGCCAACATAATTGCTCCATAAAGTAACTTATGACTGATTAATTTAAGATGTAATTTAAATCAACCATAATGTTTTTCTGCTTAAAATGTTGTATGCAAAACATTCAGTTTCTTGTTGTCATTGTTGAGCTTCAGGGGATATTTAACGCTTAAGCATCTAAAGAATCTCAGCACCATGCAACAAAAGCGAATATATCTATATTAACCTCTTTCATAAAATACATTTTGACATCCAGTAAGAAATGCGCGTGTAATTCATAAAATTTAGGTTATGTGTAATGTCTGAATAGTATCCTCACAACAGAATCTGTGTCAGAATGTCTGAGAAAAGTTATTGTTTCCAGACAGACTTTTCTTCTTCTCTCAACAAAACCCTCTCTGCAAGACTGCCATACACACTGACACAAACCTGTCTTTGTCTCTGCTCCTTTAATGCTGAAGACCTACGTTTCATTTGATGCTTCAGGGAATTACTCTCTGTCTTCAGCGGTCATTGTTCCCTCCGGCTCATTTTTTTTTCTGTCACTTTTTCATCGATGTCAGGCTTGTCTGTTTGTAATTACCCTCAAGTAAAAGACCAAAGATGCCCTTAAGAATCTTCATCTCTACGTGCCTACATTTCTAAAAAGTCCCCAGTATGGATTTCATCCTGCTTTCAAAGGCAGATATTTGGTAATGCAATCACATCTCTAGTCTGTCTGGAAAAAATGTTTTTAAATGCAGGCTTTTTATGAAGCAAGGATGTCAGCTAAATGTCAGATTACTACCTTGTTGTCCTTTTATATTGTTCTTGTTACTCATCAGCCGAACTCTGTCAGAAATTGTAATTTAATGCTGAATCGTGCAATGAACCTCAGCATGTTTTAGCTGACTGCAAACTAAAGCCAGGCTTTACTACCTTGGTGCAGTCCTAGTCGCTGTGTGTGTCTGGCTTTGAGTGTGAGAGTGGGAGAGCAGCCATGAGTATGTGCATGTTTCGATTTTAATGCCATCATCATTGCCAAGGTCAGGGGACAAAGGCATTTGGGCCGTGTGCCAGAGCAAGCTGTGACATGAGGAGGACAAAGCCATAAAGTACCTTTGATGTGTTGTACTATAACTTTGCTACAACCAAGCACTGTAGCACTAAAGCTACAGGATGAGATTATAGCTCCTCTTGGGCCCATAATTAAAAATTACATGTCGAACCTTTTTGAGTACTGAGTGAAAAATACACTACGATTTTTTTTTTTTTTTTCCAATTCAGGAGTCGATTGATTGTAAAGTCATATGATTTAGGTCACAGTTTTATTGCCATGGGAAAGTGATTTCAGCTGCTCAGTGTGCATGAATGAGTGCCGAGTTTCAGCTCTGCTTGAGGTACTTTTAATGTAACAGCTGGGTCCACTTTGTTTTGTCAGTCAGCAAATGTCAGTGCTGTAAGAATATTTAATGTTTTTGGATTGATTTCAGTAGTAACTATCCGATATTAAGGCACAAAAAAAAAACATCTAAGTCTGAAAGAAGGAACATATGATACAATCGTTCCCTTTAGTTTTGGTTTTTAGCTTCGTCATCACATTGATTTATAACAAATGGACCAAGATATGTTAACAAGGTTTCATATTGAATGACAGGTAACTCATTCACTGGATAGTTGTGCACGCCATGTTGCATCCTCGGCATTACATGAACCTCACATACTGTAGGTAAATCAAATTTCACAGTCATAGCAGGTAATGCTGCTTTTTGCTGCACCTTATGACTTTATTTCTCTTCTCTTGTGTTCACAGCTCATGAGGAAAATAACTGATTATGAGCATTATTAGCTAAAAATAAAACTATCACTATGAATACTGACAAATGGGACATCAGGACAAAAAGCAGGTAAATTAGAACATAGAATTACAAGTTCATGCTTTATGCATCCATGTGGTTATATGTGATGTACATCTCATTAGCCAAATTCACCAAATTCCACAAGACTTTACATGGTTGACTGGGTTCCCTGCCCACCTGAAGCCCAAAACCTGACACTGTCCATACTGTAAGTGCAGCAGAAAAGGAAACTAGATGTTCGGTTGTGCATCACATACGTATGTTGTGGAACATGATGTGTATGTGCTGAATTCCACGTCATTGGTCATATTCTTGGTTAGAATAGTTAATTTCTTGACCTGCAATTTTGAATTTTAGCCTTTACACCAACTTAAATAAACAAAATATAATATAATAGTCGAATGTTGAATGAACCAAATTCCCTCTGAGCAGACTTATGCAGTCACTCACATCATCCAGTGAAATCCTGATCTGTCTGAGATTAGATCAGTTAGCGTTTATCTTGAGAAATAATTCAGCAACAATTCAGATGCAAATCAAAGTTAAATAGTAAAAAAAAAAAAAAAAAGTTTGTTTTACTATATAAGTCTATATCATATATCATTATATATATCATATATATATATACCCATAATGAAAACACCACTGATTAGCTCATCGTGGAGGTCTTTGCCATCAGAAAGTGTCAAACAAACCTGTACCATATCAGATTTGCTAAGACGTTCACTGTGGAAAAGCCTCTCCTCCTCTCTGCTAAAGTGCCTTTGCTTCAAAACCACAGGAAACTCTCTTCCTCGTGTTTGTAAATACATACAGGATGTGTAGAGTCAGTTTGATAAACCATCTTGTTGTGTTATTTTACCAAATTCTCAATGTTTTGCAATCTTTTTTTTATAAGTGTTGGTTTACTTTGGGCTTAAAGGTCAGAAGATAACAGCTTTCTTTTTCCCTTAAAAAAAAGACAATATTCAATCTGCTAAGACCACTTGTATTGTTAGTCCACCGCTCAGTGAACCCGGTCCTCTCTTTGGGCCCTGGCGCTGCTTCACCTCAGGTGGTGGAAGAATGATGAGCTGTTAACCTTTTCTCTGATGGAAATGAAAGGGCTGATATCTATCACTCAGCACTACAATTCTCCAGCCTCACACATTCACTCGGGACCATTTGACAGATGGACAAAAACAGTAGATAGTGTCGGGAGAGGCTGGGTGGATGGATGCACAAATACAGTTTGGAAGTGAACAAAACTGAAGCGAACCACACAGGTGGGGAAAGAAGAAAAAAAAAAAAAGAAGAGGCTCTTGTTCTAGCAGTCATGATGCTGTAAATATACATATTCAGAATTACGTTCACATTAATTTCCACCTCTGTGAGTATATTTGTTGTACTTCCTGTATCTTTTGCAGTGCCCTAGTTAGCGATCATATCATTTTGCAGCTGTAGTTTCAGTTCTGTTTTGTCTAGTATTGCCTCATATATTTTATGGTCCTATAATATTTTCTTCTTGGAGTAAATTAGTTGCAATTTAATAGTCAAACTGTATGTGCACCCTGTACCGTAAAAACATCATAAAGCATTGGTGAGGACATATGAACAGACAGTATTGTTAAAGTAGGGCACTGGTATTATTATAAAAAGTAGAGAAGCAGGCTTAAGACTGGAAAGTGGAATAGGTTGAGTTATATTCAGGTGCATTATGTTATACCTCACCTCCTTAGGATAAATAGGATACTGCTGCCATTCAGTCACTGTTTACATTCTTCATTATACTGACCAAGATTGTCACTGGAGATCCCATGTGCGCTGCTAAGATGTAGGACTCTGAGCCTTTCTTCAGGTTTTTGTAGTGTCTTCACTCTCACCTGCTTCAGGAACTTCAAGTTAAAAACTCAAGCAGCACAAGCTTGACCAATCACAGTCAAGGCAGTGTTCATATGCTGCTGTCAGAAGGTGCATGTCAGCTGTTGTGCAGCCTAAGGTGAAGCTCTGAAAGCTTAACTTCTGCACAAGCTACGTGACAACTTACAAAACGTAACAACCCCCCCCCCCCCTTGTTGCTGTGTACACATAGGACGGGACGATACGAAAAAATGTTATCACCATGATTTTTTTAATATCAGTCAATATTGATTTATATTGCTTTAGGCTGACATTTTACTGGCATTATGACATTTGCAATAAAAACTATATTGCATTGGTGATATCGTTGTGTGTCTGTGAACACTGCTGTCTTTTTGTTACACAGGTCTCACACACTGATTGTTTTAGGCGGACTATCAGCACTTGTTCGGGTCTTGCATTGTCGGTGCTTCAAAAGCGTGGTAATACTTCAGATGATGAAAAAGTCTTAGCGATATTACCTCTCTTTGTGGAAAAATGCGTTTAAAACTTAATTTATTGTTCACGCTACTCCGTTTTCTGTCAAACTTTCAGTAGTCAGAATATCTCCGACACTTTTGCGTCTGGGATGCTTAGGTGCTTTGGTCTGATTTGGTTGCTCCAGCTTTTGTTCACACAGCTGCCATAGTCCAAACATTAGCATGAGTACCGCTGTCCGCTGATACTCCTGCTCTCTTGCTGTGTGCATCAACCTATACTGATGTAGCACAGTCACATCAGGTCATGTTGACTCTATTCCAGTCCACTTAATTGATTCAATCAATTCTGTTGAGGAACGGTTGTTTTGCGTTATCTTTATCATTTATTGCCCAGACCTAAGTACTCATTACTAGAACTCATACAGTCTGTGGAAAAACAAACGTTTTCCTTAGAAACAAAGTGAAACATTTTAGCTTAGCAAATACAGTTTTCTAATTTGTCATGTCTTGAGTATACTGTACATAGTGGTGTCTGTTTGCACCAATTTTGACTATGTCAGTGTCACAATAAAATAAAATTGTCAGTAAGGTCATGTCTTGTGGACATACTTTATCATAGCTATTAATTTTTTAAATAACATTTAAAAACCTTCAACCAATGAGATGCTGCTTTTTAGAAGAAGAGGGCCTTCTGCTTCTCATGTGACCCCAGCTTATGTATTTTTTTTTTTTTTCAAATTTTATCTTCATCCAGCAGCGTCTTCTGCACAGATCTCTCATTGTGAATTTCCAGCCATATATTCCCTCTTCACAAAGCTCATTTAAAACACCAGCCACCGCAATAATGCCCCCTGCATTATTTAACGTGTACGTGCTTGGGTGTGAGTCTCTGCGTGATTTCATCTGCCTGTTCCCTACAGAAACACTGCCGCTATAAGTCCATATATTAACCACATGACAGACCGATATCGCTTTTTCATAAACACTACTTTCCACACATACAGTATGCAGCCACAGCACACTAGGGTCTCCTTTTATGCAATATTGAAGCAAAACCTGAGCTTTAAGTAGGGAGAGCAGACTTGAGAAACAACCCATAACTAGCCTTTTTTTCTGCATATATTCACACTAACATCATTTCCTTTTTACCTTTATGGGAATGTGCACTAAAATGTATTTGGAGGGAGGGCTGGCCCTGGGATTTCTGAGGATATGCGTTGTTTTTTGACAACGCATATCCTCATCTGTGAGAGGCTTGAATGTTGCACTATAAACATTCAAGCCTCTCACAGATCACTCAGCCCAATCAATTAACAAAACAAGTGTGATTGTACTTAACACCTACAAACACATATTGGTATGAGCTTTGTGTGTCAGGTGGGAGGTAGTGAGGTGATACAAGGCTATTGCTGTAATTAGTTTTTCACGCTCTTGTACTTACGGAATAGACAGATCTGCTGCAAAAATAGGACACCAAGTGAGAATTAAAGTGAAGATCGGGTTGTTCTTTCTGTCTGGGGGAGAATGAGGACAAGTTGATGAGTTTGTTGTTGTAAGGTGCGTGCGTGCGTGCGTGCGTGTGCGCCACGCTCTGAAATCTTTGGTTTGATCTGTTACTGCTTTTGTTTACTCTATTATTTTAACAGCTTCCTGTTGTGTCAGCTCTGCTTCCTGTCTCTCTTTCTTTTCTGCTGGTGTTTGGGTAATGTGATAATGTGACTACTTAAGACACCGGTCTGCCCTGTCACTCTTGCCAGATTGTTACCAGTGTTGGTGGTAACGCTCCAGCCAACTTCTGTCTGCTTTTCGCGTGTTTCTGCCTGCACCTGATTGTTGCCTTTTCCATCCTTTTGTCTGGCTGGATTCTGCTCATTATTCCTGCCAAGGCCAACTATTCAGCTGAGTTTGAACCTGTCTTTCTGTCTGCTCTACTGGATCTGACCACTACAGTTCTTTGGCCATTGCTCTTCTCTTTCTCTGCTCTGTAAATCCCCTGATCTGTTGTTACGGATTTGGATTTCTGCATTTCTAGATTGACTGTGTTCTGTGACTGAAGATAAAAGACACTGGATCTGAATTACATCACCTCATAGTCTTCAACTTTTAATTCTTAAATATTAATAAAAGTTCTGGTGTCCATCAACTTATTGGGTCCTGATACCAAACCCGACAGTGTGTGTCTGTACAACTGTACATCTGAATTCGATAGAAATTAATAATAAATGTTAAGTGAAATGTCTCAGCTGTCTTCTCTGTGTCCATATATTCACATCACGTCTATCTTTGTCTCATCCCTTTCTCCCCCCTGGGTATATTTTATCCATATAGACTTAAGCACAGACTGAAAAGACACTGGTCTCCAGGCCAGACGTTACCTGTATGAGTGGGAGTGTTGGCAGCGTGTGCTGACCAGACGTCACAGCGGCCACTACTGTGAGCACGGGAGCAACCTCATACTAGATGAGGACCAATAACTGGATATAAACATGAAAAATGTGTAAGCAATTTAATATTTGGTTAGCAACTTAAATTGTAAACAGGTTGTTTGAATTTTTACACCCATTCAGGAAATTTGCCATTTGTCATCCACACTTCAAGATGCTAGTTAGTCCAGACCAAAATGTTCCTGTGGCTACTGAACTGACTATTGCTTTATCATTAAATGTACAGAACATAATGTAAATGCGTATCCATGAGGATGAAGCTTAAATGCTTTGATGATCTGTTTTCTTTTGCTTTAGAGCCACTAGGAGCTGAAAAGACATTAGTGACTCAGTGACTGTGAATCCTAATGACCTTGATGATCCATTGACTTTTATCTATCATCAGCATCAGTGTGACATTTGTGGTTTCACAAGTTGAAAATGTAACCTGTCAGTGCAGGGATGGAAACAAGCACAGGATGATTATAAATGAATTTACAGCCAGCAGCGACAGTAATCTAAATACTCTTGGGTTTTCAGTGTTGGTAATGTCTGCAGATCTTCCCTAGTTTGGGTGCACTGTACCTCTGCTGCTTGTTGAGAATGTAAAGTGACTTGATACTTGTTAATAATTCTTTCTTGACTGAAGTGAGTTGTACTTTAATTTGAAATGTTATAATTCCCTGTGTACAGATCTGCTCAGGGCGGGCAAGAGGGGTTTTGGGATGCCAGGATATCTTGTCGAGCTTTATGGATTCCTAATGCAATCAAGCATCTGAGGAAGGCGATTCCCTTTTGATCCCCAATTCACTCAATCTGGAGTATTACAAAGTTTTTGGTAGATAGATAACATAGCATTATTTTATTCAAGTTACTGTTCTGATCATTTCTACACCACTATTCTCATATGTTTGTCAGATTTTACCTGATCTTTACCTTCAGTGATTGGACCAATTTTTTTTGTGTGTTCAATTCCTACAGACATTTTGGATTCAGGTACAGAAATAAAAGTAAGACAGAACAAAATTGATAAAGACAGTGGATTTTTACTTAAAGGCAGCACCACTAACTGACATGTTTCATAGATATACAGCGTGTGTGCGTTATTGCTGATCACAAAGTTTGGAGTTAACTGTGTATATAAATGACACACTTAATAGAAGGTATCTTCTTATCTTGTTAATTTGTTATATTCTGGTTCATGTTCTGAAGGTTTAGACGACTGTGCCATCTGTTCCTTGTCAGAAAACATGTAAAAGAAGAAAGAAAAGAGGTAAGGTATTACATTTCCGTATTTGAATGTGTATTTATGTTCAGTTAATGCCTCAGCTGAAGATCAGTTAAACAAGAATCCAAATCTCTCTGGCCTCTGGCCATTGTCAGTGATCTAATGCCGTTAATATTCCTCCAGATTGTCTTTTAATAATGCTGCTGCAGGGGGGGCATGTGTTATGATATCGGAGTCTGCCTATAAATAAACAGGAACACCTCAGGGATTCATGAGCTAGAACCTTGATTCAATATTTGTATCTGTGATAGATCACTCATGCAAGCCATCTGATGGACCCCACTTTGTGTGTGTGTGTGTGTGTGTGTGTGTGTGTGTGTGTGTGTGTATTCCCTCCTTTGCTCCTCTGACTTGTGAGCAACACAGCGAGGCAGGACAACCACTGCAGAATAACAACAATAGGAATCAATGAGGTCTCTTGCCATCATCTGATTATTCACCAGACAAAGGAGGAGTACTGCTAAACAACCTGGGCTTTGTAAACAGCAGCTGTATAACACGGTCTTCACCTTTTCTGCAGACATCTGGCGAGTGTTGTTTGCTGAAGATATTTATAGCTGGCTGATTTTATCATTAACGGTTCTTGTTTAACCCCTCGCTCTCTTATTTACAGCATGTAGATGTGATTACTTTTCTCCTAAATCATTTATTTAATCTCTCTTATTCTTTTCCTCCATAAGATAACCATAATCTCTCAAAGTTACTTTCATCCTGTTGTCCTCAGGTCCCCGTTCTCTCTTCCCAGAAACTCAGGCTAATGACCCACAGATGACCCAGCAAACAATTTGAATAGATGTTGGTAAGCTAGTGTGTACCAAGATTAAAACAATTAACAAATATTAAATACATTAAATAATACAATTAACATCAGCTTTTTATAAATACAGAGCACTGGTTTGAGCAGAACAGTTTTTATTTCTACTCGCCCCTTCTTGTGAAATACTTTTTATTCTGGGTACAGTGCGAAATGTTCTCTTCATTGGGGTTGATGTTGAACTTGTTGCCTCCTGCATGTCCCTGTCAAATAGTTCCAGAGTAAATTTGCAGAGGCAGCTTTTCTTGCTCCTTGTGACCCTAAATCTTTCTTTCTGTCTCTTTTCGGCGAGATAAATCTTGGCAGTTCTGTTATTGTACTTCGGTGGTATTGATTTTGGCCTTATTTCTTTTGTCTCTTTTCTTTTCACCCTTTAGATTCCTCCGTTCTTGACCTGAGCAATGAAAAGTTTAGGAAAGCATATTGACTTAATGTGAGTCTGCTTATTCACTTACTGCCTGTAAACAGTATGTTGTTTCAGAACGACTAGTTCAGTGTGAGTTCATCATACAGTTCACTTATCTTGTTTTTTTTCTTGAACATGTTAGATTATCTTAAATATAATGCAGCACACACATGGGCTGGGCAACTCCACTCACATTTGACAACAAGCAATTCATATACGTACCAACTTTAAAAACAATGTTAAGTTCAAATCAGCAATTCATTATCTTATGTTTCACTTCTCAAACAAGGCTACAGTGTGGTCCTTTACAAGTGCTTTACACAGCAAAAATTTAATGCAATAGTTTTAAATTGCTACAGATGTCATGAAAACAAAAGATTGATAAATATAAACACACTTTAATAGCAATATACAATTCTTAATATTGTGAGTCTGAAACTCACAGTGAAGACAAGAACTCATCCATCTACATCTATCTGTACCACTTAAACTTTTAAGGGTTGTGGGGACTTCGAATTTATCCCAGCTGACATTGGGCAAGAGGCCCAATTGGACAGGTCACTAGTCTATCACAGAGGCAAGAATTCATGCAAAATCAATTAAGACTTTAAAAACATGTTTTCAGGTTCAGCTCACTCTGCAGTACATGCTTATATAAAAGGTGAAACGCAGGACAAGTATCATGAAGGCTTTGACCTGCACGCCAAACGGTGAGTCAAGTGCACTTAGAAATGGGTGAGTCGCATGCCTGCTAAATCGCAAACATGAAATAACTATAATCATAGATGCATTAAAAAGGGTGGGACTTCATATCATATTCTCTCTATGGTTTTTTAGGAATGTTTAATCCTACTGTATCTGCAGACACTGGCTCTACAAACCCTGCTGCTCTTATTCCCACTTGACCCGAGACAAAGATTTGACTGAAATCGTACAGGAACCAGAGATGGAAAATTGTGTCCACATTGATACCAGTCACGGGAACAGGAAATTACTAGAGAATCTACAGGTTCAGGAGCGTGTGGACTCCTTGACTGTGTCTCTTTCAATCACACATACATGCGGTTGGTAAACAATTTATCCTACGTCCCAGCCTCCAGAGAAAAGAACTCCATCCTGCAGAGTTAACCGTTCAGTTAGTGCTCTGCTGCAACCGACCACGCTACACTGCAGTTATTCCCATGACCCTCAGCAGCCTGCTGTTTCATCACAGATCACAGTTATATACAGGGCATGTCAAACAGTCAAATGCCATGACACAAATACTGTATGCTCTTACTAAGTAATTTTATATTAATGAAAAATATAATGAGACACATGCTGTGTTCTAGGAGCAACTAGTAAAGACAAATAAAACGCACGTTTGATTTTATTCTACTATAAGGGGCAGTTTGAACTTCTGCACAACTTCCTAGATCTTTCACTTTCTTCGCTGCTGTTGAATCGTATGTCTCTATTTCCCTCTGTCAGTCGCTCGCACTCGCTGAGGTCTTTCTTTCTGTGTTTCCCTCTCATTAGAGGCCATCCACATCCAGCACAATAATCCATACAAACACTTATTTCTATTCATGAGTTTGTCTTCCACTCACGGTAGTTCCAGCCATGCAAATGTCAACACCGAGATCGGTCTTCCGTGAGGTGGTTTCACACACTGCACCTGTGAACATAAGACGCATCCATATTAACCAGGCTCTTCTTTTGTCAGAGCTCCAGGCTGCAATCCAAAGACACGTTATTATAACCATCCACACTTCTGTCACCTTTAATGTAATTACCTACATTGTTTTGATTGTTTTAACTATGCAATCAAGTCAAATTTCTGTTGACATCTTTCAATGTTTTGCAGGATTTTGTTGTATTTTTAGCTAGAGGAACCCATTGTGCCTTCATATTATTATATCATATCATATATTGTTATGTTGCATACGCTAGGTATGTTTCATGTTTCACCTACTCAAGATCTATTAAGCAGATCTATCAAGCAGATCTATCAACGCTCTTAATAGATGAAGTCGGATTTTCACAATTCATGATTCCCTGTCCTCCAAAAGAACAACAAGCAAGCACAAGGAACTCTATACTCTTGCACCACATTTGAATGCTCCTGCCACTGAGGGATTCCCGCAGGTGATGAACTGCCGATTCGCACCTGGTTCTGCTAACTGGCCAGGGAACTTTAATGTTGTGTCCCTTATAGCAGGGGAAATGAAAAACCTGACCATGAGTGTTGCTACTACCACAGGCTGTGTCTTGGCCATAGCTAGTTTCTGACATGTCGTGCTAAGCATGACTGCCTTCCATCAAAAAGATAGTGGATGTCTCCTGGGTGCTTCATTCTCACCAGAGGGGTTGTTTCACCACTCAGTGCTTTCACACAGGAGAAGAAAAATGCCCAGTTAAAGCATAATTTTTCTGTGTTGTTGGAGTTTCTCTTCCATCTGTCTCTTTTAGAGGGGAAAGTGCTCTGTATTGGGTTTGGCATGTACACCCCCCTTTTGGCTGAAACCTGGTCTGAGGCTAGT
The DNA here is from genome assembly GCA_034779795.1 of Ctenopoma multispine. Lineage (NCBI taxonomy): Eukaryota > Metazoa > Chordata > Actinopteri > Anabantiformes > Anabantidae > Ctenopoma > Ctenopoma multispine. The sequence goes on from JAUYWH010000002.1 coordinate 16,190,043, forward strand.
ACAGACACATGAAGCATCTGCAATTTGTTCCGTTTGTTGCAGTTGGATGTGAGGTTTTTTTTCTGCCATTGTTTTGACCACTTTGAGTCCCCAAATTAAATTATTTTAATCGATTTCTCTTCCAACTAACAAAATGTTTTCTGGCCTCTTACAATTAGTCAAGCGTGTTTCTGAAAGCATTTTGCCAGTTCTGATTTGTAAAATAGACATTTAACCTGAACTCATGTTCTCTTTCCATGCTTACTAATTCATTTGCTGTGGATTGGAGACTGTGTTTACGGTGAAAACTATGAGATTTTACTTTCGTCTCGACAGTGAATACAGAATAGATTTGTACTTACAGTACCATTATCATGTAGCTGGAGCACCAACATTTAAATTAAGAACTTAAATATTTGTAAATATTTAGGCGGCATGTAGAGCATTCTGTCGTCTTCAAACCTGAGGTTGAGCGGTTCGATTCCCTGTCCTGGCTACATGTTGTGGTATCCTTTGACAAGACACCAATACCCCATACTAGTGCTGATATGTACTGACTGGCAGTTGTCCAACAACAACTTCCCCAAGGGGATCTATAATAATTATTATAAATGGTACTAACTTTAATTGGACCCAGTTCTTGTACCACTGCATCTAATGACTTAGACCCTCCTCGTAGAGTCAGAGCAGATTGTAATTACTTAGACAAACTGCAGAGTCATAACCGTGCTCTGTTCTTCCATTCTCCATTGACCACTGGAACCAGGGTATTATTAATAGACACACAGATTTTTCCAAGGCTAAACTGTATTGTCCAATAAAAGATCTTCTACTTACAACCATAACATAAAAGCAGGCACCTTGGAGGGAAATGGCAATATCAGTGTGACATAATGTAGCCCTGAGCTGATGCAGGAGAAAGGATTCAATACTGTATGTGCGGGTGGCAGAATACATGGAGTTCTACAGCCAGTGTGTTTGACAATGTTATTGCATAGAGTGTTGGAGGGAATCTATTCAGATAAAATGTTGAGTTCATTGTTTTCAACCATCAAGTTATCATGGTGGTCTCTTCAGAGAGAGAGAGAGAGAGGGAGAGAGAGAGAGAAGGCAGACAAGAAGTCATAAAGGAGTTTATCGTGGCATCTTAGCTGCCGAGGTGTTGATGACAGAGAACCCTGTGTTGGAGTCTGAGTGGATACAATTTCGTTTTTTTCTCTCACTACTTGATCCCTTAAACAAGATCTATGTGCAGCAAATTTGTAAATAACAGATACATGTGAGTGTAAATAAAAAATCAGTGAAATAAGTATGATATAACTGAAAAAATGAGAAACAAAAGGACTGCAGACATGTTCAGTAGGTTTTTATCTTAATTTGCTAACATGTCATTAACTAATCTGGCATCTGATGTAAAAACAAACAAAAAAAACCTACTGTCTGACATACTCACTCTCATGTCATATGGTGATTTCTCTGTCTGATCTGAGCAAAATAACAGTGTGGGCACACGTTTAAATTCAGTTCTGTGAATTATTGTTACAGATAGACGGCAAATTAGAATCAGATTTCTTATAAACACTATTACTTTAAATATTTTGCATCTTTGATTAAAGTTTTTTTTAATTTCTATAAGAAAGACATAATTTTAATTATTTTTTTAATACACTTTAACATCCTATTTCCAGTTTCACACAGTAGAGAACAAGTCTAAACCTTTTTCAAGATTAATCCCAGAAGGAAGTCTTAGTCAGTGTTGAATTAAAAATCTTTGGATTAATCACTAGCATGTGGAAAAAAGGGTAAAGATCCAAATCAAAGTGAAACATCGGTTGCTGCTCTTGTCCCTAAATGAACACCTCACTCTTCAATCAATTTCATGTTGTAATGTCATTGAACTTTAAAGAAACCAAAGAATTCTGCACATAGTTTTTCATATTCAACACTTTTGGTATACAAAAACTTAAAAGAAAAACTGCTTTTTTCAAAAAGATTTTTTCAGTTGCAGACTTTTTTTTATATCTCCAGGGCTTGTACCTGTTGCCATTTCCTGCTGGTGGGTTGGTCTCATTTACGACTAACCTTTTAAATCTTGTTCGTACATTTTGGTTCACGTTGTTCTGCTGACAAGGTTACTGTACACTTCCTGAAACGACATGCTCTTCTGTAACTCTCTGTTCCCTCAAACACGAGGGCCAAAGCTGTGTGCCTGCTTCTCTCTCACCTGGTTTCGGTAGCACTCCACCATGAACTCTTCCCAGATTTTCATGGTGGAGGTTGGGTCATGTGTCTCTGTTGGCAACACCTGGAATGTTTTTTGAGGTCTTTCTCAATCATGATCTGTAATTATGTCCTCCTGATTGTTCACAGTGTAAATAAAGCGTGTGCTGTGTTTCTCGCTTGCTCGATCCCTGGAGAGGGACCCCTCCTCATTTTTCTCTTCCTGAGATTTCCTCCATTTTTTTCTCCTATTAAAGGGTTGTTATGGGGACGACACAGTGTTGTACAGTATAAGTTAAGATGATGGATTAGATTTAGAGGCCCTAATGGAGTCGGCTTGTCTGATGTCAGGAGGGAGGTCATTCCTGAAGAACAGGGCCATTAAAAGTCCATGCAACTAGCTCACTTCTTTTTCAACTCGGGGGTGTTGTGATCATTTGATGATCATTTAAACCACCTTATCTGATCTGACATATGATGTCAAAAAGCTGAACAAAAATTTATGTTATTTGGACTCTTTGTGTCATGTGTGTTAACATCTCTATATGTGTAGATGAAAGAAATGTCAGGCCTTAAAAGAAATTGCATACTATAGATAGGGTCACTGTTTTCAGCCGTTCATTGTTCACTCCGCTGCTCTTTTTTTGTTTCTCTCCTTTATGCCCTTCCTGCATCTCTTCCTCACCACAGTTGAACAGATTGTTTCTGTATTCAGCACAGCTTCCAAGCTAAAGTCATGGGACCATTTCTCCAAACCCCAGAGCAAGAAGCTGGACATATGGAAAAAGTAGTTTGAGGTTGGCGTTTAAAATAAATATCCCACCCACTGTCTCCTCTATCAGAAAAAGAACTGAAGTATGAAATCTGATTGTGGATCATATTTACTACAATGATCTGTTACAGAGTTGCATATAAATCATTATTTTATGGTCACACCTTTGTTGAAGAAAATAAAAATATATATTGACTCAAGCTGGGATCAGCTTTTTTTGTTGCATCACATAGAAAGTTTAAAGCAGCAAGATGTTCTGGTTGCAGCTAAAGCATCTGTTGCCACATTTTTGCTGCAAGTCATGTCTGTTTATGCCTGTAAATCACAAGAAATAACAGCAAAACAACTATAAAGTGTATTGTAAACGGGGCTGCTGAAGAACGGCTGCTCTGCTTTGTAAAATGTTTCCAGTTAATTGAAGCCACACTAGAGTCTGAGTGCAGCCAGAATGCGACACAGCCTGATGTTGTGGACATTCAGCATATCCCCATTTAAACACTGAAAATGCATGTTAAATGAGGTGCAGAAGCATGGGATACATATTGCATTGGAAATACAGATAATGATCTTTACAACAGGTGCAAATGGAGGACTCGTAATTAGATTATTGAGATAACACATCTGGATAAAGATCACGTTATAATAGCGTGCGTAAATGTGGTCTTAACGTCATGATGTTTTTTCTGATTATGGTCTCTGAGGGCTTCAACGAGCAGGTAATTTTAGGTTGTTCTCTGCTTGTCTGCTGCACTGATCTGCTTCATCCTTCACTGCCTGCAGCCATACACAGTATGAAAATAAAAAAAGTAAAATGCATGTTTTCTCTGAGAATGAAATCAAAGTTATCCATTATATAATATATTTAGACACTGACAGGGTTTTGCTTTCTTCATTATTATTTATTGTCAGACAAATGTCGTATAAATTAAGATGAAGACTGGTGTTTAATGGAGCAGTTTGAGAAGAGAGTGTAGCATTGCAGTAGGTGTAGACCTGATTGGCAAGTTTTGATCTGCTGAGAGCTTCTTAATGTTTGCACAAACAATGTGTATAATGGTGGTATATCACTGCATGTCAAGCACAGTCGCAGCATGTTTCTAAAGCATTTCCTCTGCTCAATGTCAATGAGACGTTCTTTCTTTGTGAATATTCATGTACAGTATCAAAAGAGAATAGCGTTCATTCTGCTCCATCCCCTGCAGAACTATGCATATGCTAATAACTTTCCATAAATAGATGTATGACATTAACAAGTGTTTAAGAACCACTGCTGGGAGCTGTCCACCTTAGAGCCTTGATACATTAATCACACTTTAACCCAGAAATATTGATTTGCTGTTAGGCAGAGCACCATGCCGCTACACATGGTTGTTAAGTCCCCCGTGTAATGACAGTAGCCTTTGTATCAGAGGTTGAGGCTCACAGTGTGAGTGTATGTTCAGTTCCAGAGGTTTTGTTACTGCTGCTGTGAAGCCTTTTCGTGTCCTTTTCCTTACGTAAGTGTAAGTCAGCTCCTGAGTTATTCTCACGTCTCAGTCTGCCTGGGTGTTGTTTCCATCACTGTATCTGTAATAATTATCTTATCATCTGACAGACCATGGTAGAGGTATGTTTATAACGTCATGGATGTTACGATTTACACTTAATGTTTACTTTAGTTGCCTGAAGAAAATCTAAATGAATAAAGTCACTATTTAGTTCTGTTTAGCTTTCTATCATTTTATCATTATTTTATTTTCAACATCTGTTTTTTATTCACCATATAAAAGATCGACAGTATACTTTCATTTCCCTTAATAAGTTTTTTTTTTTTTTTTTTTTTTTACATTTAAAGTTCCCTTGAGGCACTTTTATGATTCAAAGTGACACTTTAAAAAAAATTCTAATGGTGAAAGATCACGGCTGCAGGATTATCAGCTTTGAATCAGTCTATTAGAGAAAAGGCTTTTGCTACAGGAGAAAAATCATCTGTGCAGACAAAATGTCATGTCTCCTTGTGCTCCCACTAAGGTGAAACCTGTTACACCTTTGAAAAGACACCACTTCTCCTCCCCTTTGACATGGAGCAGAAATTGAAGTGGACAAACTGAAAAGATGAACTGGCCTTGTTGCATGACTAATGTGTCATCATTCTACCATTGGGTTTGTTTAGAGAATGTCTGAAATATAACTTATTTCAGCCACATTTGTGACAAACAAACAAGGCTGTTTTGTGATGTTTTATTCACGACAACTTTGAAACATTCTAGGATGACATTTGAGGGGGTTCTCTGCGTCGTGAACATTAGAACATTAGATCCATGAAAGATCTATTGCTCTCTGATCCTTAGTTCTTTAACATGCTCAATAGTCTGTTTCAATCTCATTGTCTTTTATCTGTTATATATAGTTTTACGCTGCATTAAACAGAGAAGACAGGCTGTGTGATTTCCAATGTGATGACATCTACGCTCATTTTGTGTGTGTGTGTCTTTACCAGCGTACACATTTAACTGCTGAAATCTGTCAAAGTAGTCGCGAGGAGTGACATGAAAACTGTTTGACATCTCAAACACTAGTTGTTGTTTTTTGTGCTTGAGAGCAACCAAACAAACACTGCAGGTGTCCTTGTTTTTTAAATCCTTAGTAGCTCAAGTTTGTCTGTGTGTACGATGGTCTCATTCACTCCACCCAGTGTACGTGAACCTGTCTATTAAAAGATCAGATTGCTGGCTCCTGTTAAGCTTAAACTGACATTTTAAAGCCACCAACAGATGATCATGTATGTGATCATGTGTGATTGTTATTGCAGGACATTTTGCATATTTGCAAATTCATCAATAAAGATTCATAAAATAAATGAAAACAAGACAAAACAACTTTGGACAACTCTGCATTAATTAGATTTTGTTGGGCACATTTCACATTTCTGCTCGGCTCCATTTCAGGATAGTTGGATGCATTTAAAAAACAACTGTGTCACAAATGTAGGTTTCAGGAACGAAGGAGACTTAAGGAACTCATAAAACTGCAATCAAATTTGTTGCTGAAAAAATTGTTTGGCACAAAGGAAAATCATTGAATCTTAAACCACGTACACATACACAGAACTGGACCTGTTATTACTTCTGAAAAGAATCTGTAATCTCATAATAGAAATCGGCAACACAATATGAGATAAATAAGCTGTGCAGGAACAGGAAATGCAGCTAATCTTTCAAAAACTATTTTCTAAAGGAAATGTTGTGCCCTTTACGCATCATGTTAGGAGAAGTTTTGTTATTATTAATACAGTGAATGTCAGTGCTGATAAATCTGGTATATGATGAAAAATAAAATCAAACGGTTAAATTAAAGGGTGACACTACTCTTGCTGAAGTCGCTCTAATAAAATATGAACTTTGGAATTTGGGTGTGACCGGTAAAAAAAAAAAATGATTTGAAGCTACAGCTGAGGGTTTTCTGACACAGCATACACATTAATGGTAATAAACTGTGATGATAAACTGTTCTTCTAGCATTGGTTTGTGTGTGCGTCCATGCATAGCATGCAGGTACATGTGTGTTACTGCTGATAACACTTCTCACTCGGGAAATTTTGGGCAATAACAGGAGAAATTGGTCAGAATCTGGCTTAACTGTTGGCTTTCCTTGGGCACCGAGTTAATAAGACTTGGTAATCAATACTACCCTTACTGCTTTACTGCCTCACTGAATACTGCTGGGAGAAAACACACACATGTACCCAAGCTGGGGTTATACAGTAGTTTTCATAAATCAGTATTGTGTTGTCATGTTTTCACACATGAAATTCAAAGTTATTCTAAACACAAAAAAATGTATGTGACACATACCACATTTCAATTGTAAATTTGAAAGACAGTGCTGTTACATCCTAATGTGATTCACGTAATTATACAGTAGGCGTGAAATTGAACTCTGGATATTGTTACTGTCTATATTATCATGTCATTATTGTCTGTGGTGTACAGTATGATTATTGCTTCTTGGCACCTTTCTGGATGAATTATTAAATGTGTTATTGGGTGTCTCTGACTTGACTATCACTGTGACAGCAGGCCCACATTAAAAATAATTTGATGAATAACAGGTAATGTAAATTATGCTATTACTAACCTCTCTGTGCCATCTAAATGAATCAGTCCTGTCATATAGTTTTGTGACGAAGAGTCACAGAGAATTTGCAGAGAATGAGCTCTATTCACACAACTTTTTAAAACCGTTTCTACTTTTATCCTAATTATGTAGCTGTCCGTAACCCCCAAAAGGCAGTACATAGACATTAGGTTTGAGATGGAACTAGTCATCTAAATTCCCATTAAAATAAAGCAATTTTCTGTATAAATATGAACCATTTATCTTCATTGCTTTTTATTTCATTTTCAAGTAATTACATGACTTAAAATGAGTGTAGTACCAATACTTAAAATATTTCTACATTGCTTTCCCAATTATGCCGTGTTGAGAACTGCTACGTTATTTTTACCATTGCGTTGCCTGTGTCACAACATTTTCTCATTATATTAAGAGAAATCATAATCCAATCAAATGTCTGTGGAGATTCTCAGTCACCCAGATCCAAACGTGCTGTTCAGTGGCAAATGTACTTGCTTTCAGTTATTGAAGATGTTTCACCTCTCATCTGAAAGACTTCATCGGTTCTGGCTGACTGGGTGGAGCAGCAGGCTGTAATCCAATCAACATTTCCCTTCAAACATCATTACTGTTGCAAAATAGTTGTACTGTATATAACTGTAAATCCCAGGTGCACAGTGGTGGACAGCACTTTAGTTGATGTTAGGGAAACGCTGCAGTTTCTTTCACTAACTTTAAGTAGGTAAACTAACATAAAACATTCTTGTGAAACACCATCAGGCCATAAAGTGAAGTGAAGAAATAACCGAGAAGACACAGATGATCTGTCTGTATCAGGTTTTAGGTAAGGTCAGTATCTAACCTGCATCTAGAAAATAGTTGTCAGAAAGTCGTAATGTTCTGTTTCACATAACTTATCGCATATCCTGTACACGTTCAATGGGCCAACACACTGACTGTTGTAGGATATTACATTAAGGTTGGCACCATATTAAACCTTTGCACCTCTGTTTGTGAGTGCAGAATTATTAACACATTAGCTGCAGATTTTAAACCAATCGATAAATCACCTTTGTTCTGCTTTCAGCTGCACTGAGGTCAAAGTGAATTAAAAGAAAGAAGAATCCTATTGAAGTCAAAAGCCTATTTAGAGATAAAAGGCACTTTTGCCATTTTTCAAAAAGGATTGTATTTCAGCGCCTGCATGGGAACATAATTTCTTAAAGGCTCTTATACTTCGTATTTGGTTCAGAAATGTATAAGGAGGAGAATGCTTCTTTGTGTAAAAGTCTCTTGAGGGTTTCTCCACACTTTTTCTATTACTGAGATTAAACAATTATTTTTTCAGCAGTATTATTAAATAATTCATGGTATTTATATATTTAATGCTTCAATCTGAAATAAAAGAACTCACACTCTCAATGACTGAGCTTCCAACTGCAGGCTCTGCAAGTCATACAGAGGACAATGTGTAGTAAATAAACAGTGTACAGAGTTAACAGCAGACGACTCCTTCTATATAAACCTATAGAACCACATTAAAAAAAAACAGAATGCAATAATTTAAAAATATCATAAACCCACATTTTATTTTATTCACATGTAATAAACATTGAAAACATATTAAATGTTTAAACTGAGAAAATGTAATTAAAATAAAATAAGCAGCAACAAAAAACTGGAAAAAGTAAGTGACACTAACAAAGACATTTTTTTTTACTAATTAGGTTGATTGGCAACAGGTAACAACTGATTATAAGGAGGCAGAATTTCTCAGAAGTCAAGATTCATTGTCAAACACTTTGAATAATGTTTCTCATCATCTATAAATCATAATTTTAATTATGATATATAGATGTAGATATATATAGATATATGATATAGATATTAATTATAATATCAAAAGATTCAGATAATCTGGGGCTTTATGAGATTTAGCAATCATTTCATTATGTCTTTATGTAGATTTACACAACATCCCAACTTTTTGGCCGTTTTTGTCAATTATCTTTTACTTTAGATATGGTGTAAAACTTGTCTTAATGTGTAGAGGTGCTGTCAAAAGCTGCAGTCACACAGTCTCACATAATTCAACTCTTATGTCACTACAGCAAATGCACAAAATAGCAGTAAATGACTGGATAAGTATAAAACAAGATGAAGTACACAGCCACAGTCTAAAAAAAAATCAATACAGTGACAGCCTCTAGGTATCCACCCTAATAAACCATTTATTATTACACTAGAGTGTTTTAACCCTCCTAAGCCAGCAGTTAAATTCACTAGTATGCAGAGCAGCATTGTCTGTTTTGAAAATGTCTTAATACCAAAGTAATAATTGATTAGTTCTCAACTTGAAGCAACTTGCTTTGCACCAGAAGCAGGTAAAATGTTTACACTTATACGCTTTATACTTACATCAAGTATCATAATAACCAAAGAGGTTGTTTAATAGCAATAGTGAAGTCATGCTTTTAAATCTGCTTCAGTGTTGGTATTTTAGTATTGTATATCACATTGTGAATTCATAAGACTTGAAGAGATGTTCTGGTGTAAACCATTTCAGTTTTGTCTTATCACAGCTGATAATAATCTGTGATTCAATCAAAGATCAGCTCTACTTCACTGATCTGAGAAATTACTGATTATCTACAAGGTCATGGCACTGTACGCTTTCAGAATATACAGAAACAAACCTGGGCTGTTGTTTTCAGTAGAATCAGCACACACTAACAAGGTCACATTTGTCAGCACAAAGGCTGCGCTTAGAATGAATAAATGACCTCTTCAGACTTTCCTTCTAGCAGATTGGAAGGTTTTCCAGCATTTTATACTGAGCCTTTTTTCACAGGGTGGCCTGAAAATTTCTAGATGGAAACATGTTGCCTTTACAGGAATATTCAAGGATTGTCAAATAGGCTCTGAGATTTCAGGGGTCAGGTCACACTGAGGGCAGAATTTAAGTAAAAAAGTAGAAAGTTAGTGAAACTTTTAACATTGTGCCCCTCAGTGTTTCTGTTCACTGAATGTTTTTTCCAGGAGCCACTCAGGCAAGTAGGTTGGATCATTAGTGCTCCTGCTGCCCTCCCTGTTTGACTGACGGCTTAGGAAAACACGTTTTCACTTACTGTATTCTGCCTGATTAGACCACAGCTCAGGTTGGTGCATGGCTGAGGTCACCCAATTTCACGTGCCAATTAGGACGATACAGGTATCTGTAGTCCCGGCTACACAGATACAACAAGCCCAACAAGAAAATCATCAACAGTTTGCACGATACACAACTACACAGTCCCGAGAAACAGTCTAATCAGTTAGATTAAGTAAAAACACCAGTGTGGGTGGACAGTGACTCTAGAGGCTTTAAGATTGGTCATGTAGTGCAGATATAAAGACTGTTTCTCTTTAAATATGTTTCCTGCAGTTCAGGGGTTAAGAGGAGATTAAATCCACATTATCTACAACATGTAGGTTCTAAAATGTGATTATTCTGTTGATAGAAAGCGGGGTTAATGTTGGTGTTAATTAAAGCTAAATCAGTTGTTCATTTACTGTTTTATGCAGTTTACAGTACAGTTTTTTATTCGGTACATTGAAGATATTTGGGTCTATGATTAAAAGACAGACATGAGACAATAGACCAGAATTTCAACTTTTATTCACCTAAATAAGTTAAACAGAAAAGAGCAACTTTTGTATGAGATCAATAAAATTTTCAGTGAGAAAAAGTAAGACAGTTTTAAAACAAAGTCCAAAACTAGAGATTTTTCTTCAAGCCCATGACCCACTGACATCACCAAATTGTTGATATTGTTCTTCTTTTAATATGGTTTTCAGGCTTATACTCTTTCAGTTGTTGCTTGTTTTGGGAGTTCTCCTCTTCAGCAACTTCTGACCTAACCTCAGTGCCTTTCTCGCCTAAACCCAACAGGGAACTATGGTATCGAACGCGGGTCTCCGGCCTGTCAATCCTGTACAGTGAACGCCCTCCATCCACCCTCCTCCTTAGTTCTCATTAATAAATGTATCACGTCATTCATTTATTCAGAAAAATATGTTTCAGTACAGTAATGATTAGTTAGCCTGTTCATGCAAGCCTAAGCCGTGATACTATCTCCACCGTGATCATGAGCAGATCTTCCTTTCTGGCTCATCTCTGCACTCCAACCTGACTCTCTGATTTTTGTGTTATGGCATCTGTGTTTCTACTCATGATGTCTTTGAATGTTGGATTGTGGCCCCTTCACCTCTGCTCTGTGGAGGTTTTGGTGATGTTGCTGACCGTTGTTTAGGATTTTTCTTTACACTCTAAATCAGGGGTGTTAAACTCAGATCCTCGAGGGCCACAGTCCTGCTTGTTTTCCCAACCATCCTTGCACTTACAGCTGCTGATTGACTGAACACACCTGTATCAGTCCATTCCAAATTATTGTGTTGGCTATTATTTTAATTGTATTGAATTTTAACCTTGCCTTTGTGCTAATTTTGTAGATCATCACATTAATCAGTGATAAAAATAATGATTAGTGCACTAGGCCATTCATGTGTTTTTCTTTTGTCCTTTAGCAATATTACAAAACTCTAGTGCACATGTACACATTGAATCCCACAATACCACTTACTTACACACCCAGTGCTTTATAATTATTTTGTCCTTCACCTGAATCCCATTGAAAACCTCTGGAATGTGATTAAGAGGAAGATGGATGGTCACAGGCCATTTAAATTCTTGCACCAGGAAAGCATTAAGTCACCTAACAGCAATGTAAAAAAAAAACTGGTGGAGAGCACGTCAGGACGCATGAAAGCTGTGATTGCAAATCAGGGTTATTCAACCAAATATTGATTTCTGAACACTTCCTGAGGTAAACATTAGTAATGTGTTGTGTAAAATGAATATGAACTTGTAATATAAACTTGTGGCGTTAATTCATTTTCTGCAAATAAATCTTCTAAATGACAATATTTGTATTTTGAATTTGGGAGTTTTGTTGTCAGTAGTTTATAGAATGAAATAAAATGTAAATTTTACTCAAACATATACCTTTAAACAGCAAAATCAGAGAAACTGATAATTGTGCAGTGGTCTCTTAAGTTTTTCCAGAGCTGTATTTACATTTGTGTACAATAGTGTATTGTAACTGTAATACTGAATTCTTTACAGCAACTGATTACATTAATAGTCATTCCAATACAGACATTTACAATGTGAACTAATTTTTGATCACTGCTGGCTTGTGTTGATGTGAATCAATGCGTATTTTTTTTCTATAAAAATGACTTTGGCATTTAGAAATGAATTACACTGTTTAAAATAGCTAAAGTGAAAAAAAATCATAGTGTTTTTGTCTTGGGCACCAGCACTGAGGGCTACAGCTTTAGGCCATATTTAATAGAACAATACCCTTAGGAACATTTAGTAATTCACTTGAAAAAAGAAAACACTTCCTTAGGCGGCAATCCACTTTTCTGATCACCTGCTGTGTTGTCAAATAGCCCCAGCTTGTCGTTACTCTTCCTTAAGAAAATAGATATTGTATTGTGAAAGCAGTGGAGCCTTTCTCCACTTCCATCTCATTTGACAAAGTGCATTTTAATTGCCTTTATAAAATGTGTCTCCAGCACATGTAAAAACATTAGTTGACGATTTAAATGCTTAGCTTTTTTCCCCCAATGTGAAATCCAGTCGTTCTTCTACCATAGATCCATTTATCCTGTCTGCATCGTCATGACACCATGTGAATGATCTGTAGGAGAGAAATGATGTTCACCCTGAAAACTGAATGGCATTTATTTTGTCTTTATTTTAGCCTTTTCCCCAGTACCTCTCTATTTTAAGTTAATCTATCTTTCCCTGTGTCTTTTTCATACAAAAAAATATACAGCACCTCATTGTGGTTAACGGCTGTTCAATGACAAGCTGAGTAATTCAAATATCCATGTATTGGTGGGGAGAGAAAAGCATTTAAACATGAAGAAAAGTGCTGCTGCAAAATATTACCATCAGCATCAGTTTTCCTTCAGCTGAACAATGCAAAAACAAAACAAGAATTTTAACTTTTTAAGATTATATTTACCTCTGAGAGGTTGTCTGAGCACATCTGCTGTTTTTCCAGTGCAGCAGATTCCCACATACACGTTTACATCAGGGAGCTGCACGCAAAAAACTTCTGTTTATCACTGTGGCACTGTTCAGACTCTGGAGTTCAGGAATCATGTGGTGATTTACCTGTGTTTTTTGTGAGTATGCCGATCAGCAGGTGCGGCAGTCATTGTTCTGTTTTTACTGTTTCGAGACAAGCTGCTAAATGAATCTTCCACTTTTAGGCTGACATCTGTTAACGTGTTACGTTGGAACTGCTTGCACCTTTCAGGACTCAAGTTTCTCTGCTCTGACAAACACACACCCGTTTACACTTTTCAAATTCTATCTGTGTGTCTGAGTACAGAAAACAGTGTAAAATATGAACAAACTACTTTACAAAGATCAGTCTGTCTGTTTGCAGCACCACACAGTATGTAGTGGACTGTAGTTGATCTGTGATCCGTATACATCCAGCCTTCTACCTTTATGCTGGTTGCTGTTGCTCATCCATAAACTCTATATTTAAAAAGATAATGATGTTCTTCTCTGATTGACAATGGCAGGTAAGTGTTGTATATATAATGATCATTATTGAGGTTGTAGTTTGCTGTGATGTCGAATATAAATAAGTCTAAAACAACAACAACACTATCTACAACCTTAATAATCAACATATGGCTTATTCAAGGTGTCTCTTTACATTTGATATACTGGTCTTTAAATATTTTGAAAATGTTTGCATTACACTGTGTACTTACATCTTCCTCAGTGTATGAATTGTGATTTGTGAATTATTAAACACGCCTTGCATTGCCTTCTCTTTTCTGATTTCTAGTTATTTTGTCAGTTATTTATGATCATATGCTGTTTGTATTGCCAGATGTGATTACTGGATTGTGATATGTGCACAGTTAGCAGTGCTCCACACCTCCTCTGCAAAGTGCATGCTAAAAATAACTCATATAGCAGATAAAAGTCAGACCCTGAAAACGCATAATGTACAAATATTAGAGTGTAATGGGATCATTCATTATTTAGGTGACACACACGGGATACCTATTCTTACTTATTCGTACTAGTACGTATAAATAAGGTCCCAGATATGCAGCTAGAAGCTAATTAAGTGCAGCTCTGCCTTACTGACCAGCTGAATCACTCCTGGCTGTGTGTCCACACCAGTGCTCAATTTTCACCTCAATTGACACACGGTGCACAGCACAGCACTGTAACTGATGAATCGTAACTGATGAAACAAGGCAGCGAGGGAACCATTATTTTAGCTTTTTCCCCAACAAGAATCTTAACTTTTGATTTGCTCTAGTTAAGTTTGGAGCCTCACTGTCGTTACTTTCATCAGTTGAACATATCCTGCCTCTGTACAAGCTGTTGGAAAAAAGCTCTGCACTGGCGAAACACAAACAGCTAACCCCCCCCTTGTTCTTTTCATGTTCAACAACTGCAGAGAACGAGGTGGGAGTTGAAGGAGCAGCAAGCAGAGCTTGGGAAGAGTGTTGAAGACAAACAGCAACTGAAGAACCAAATCCTCAAAGTAGACAATGCACACACACACAGGTCAGGAGAAAACAGACACTTTACTTTACTTGGCAGATACTTGTATCCACAGCGACGTACAAGGAGAAGACACACGCATTAAGTTATTAAAAAAATTCTGTGCTCATATGTTTGTAAGTGGAAAAATTGCACCTCATTTGTGATCTAGTTATAACTCATTACCTCATAATGAGTTTCAGTGCATACTGAGAAAATGATCCAGCGCACCACTGCCAGAATTTTACTAAACATTTTGGTGCATTTAAATTGGTGTCGTCAACCAGTGAATTAAAAAGGGAAGTTTGCTCTTAAAGCTATGATAATAAACAAGTAATCAGGATTGCTGGTGTTAACCATGACTTTACAAATGGAAAAATGACATTTGAACAACCTAAAAGACCAGGTCATATAATTTAACATTTTATTTAGGCGTCACGGAAAACACAGAGCAGCTACTTTGCAGGATTACAACAGAACAGTAGTGTAGTGTATCTCTTTGCAGTGCAGCCAAACAAAGTTGCATCGTTGATTCAGGAATATGTCTTTTTTTTTTTTTTTACATCATCTTGTTTTGCAGATGCATTTTCGATGAACAGCTGCAGCCAGTGCCATCTTGTGGCTACCTCACAATAAATCATGCTTTGTCTCTTTTTTACAAGAACTGCCTGCTTTACATTAGCAATAACATAATGCTGAGCAGTAAATTATGAGCCTAATATTAATCAGTGTAATTACGTGCCCTTAAGTAACCATGTTGCACTTTATCTCGGAATCAGATTTCTTAAATGTCATGTAAACGAAAACCTGGTTACAGTAATCAGGGGATTAGAGAAACCTGATTTTCTCAGCTGGATTCTTCATGGATGATGTTGATTTCTCTGTCTGTATTCTGATTCACTAGAGGATCATTCCTGTCATTTTCCAAATCAATCACATTTTTAATAATCCCCCTACAGACATTCAAACCAACAATCAGTTGCCTCCACTTACCAATGATGACCATTAGTCTGCATTCGCTTTTTCATCCGTGCCAAAAACAATTAAAAACACAGAGCGCAGCCAGAGACATCCAGAGCCACTGGCTCTGAATCACCACTATAGGTGACACATGTGTAGTTGGCTGTTTAACTTCAGACCACTGTGCAAGGAAATGGTGATTTTGAGCATTTGGTGCAATGTTTTTATAAAAACACATGTTTATAATCATTTTTGGACAACAACAGAGGTCTGTGGCACAATGGTCATTATGGGTGAGTAGAGACAATTTATTGTTGATTTGATTGTCTGTATGGGGATTGTTGAAAATACAATTAATTTAGAAACTGACATAAATGCTGACATTTGTGCAAATCCCTCTTGCCTGTAGAGGAAATCTAACCTTAAAAAAGAGAAATGTTAAGAGGGAATTATGCTTAATCTAAGAAGACATAATGTTTCTTAAGAAAAAATGTTTATTTGTTTGTTTTTTTTCCACATCTCAGACTCAAATAAACATTGAGAAACTGTTCCCTGTGTATTTGTGGTACAAGGCATTCTAGGACACATCGAATCCGTGATTGAACTTTTACACCCAAATGAGATTTTACAGTATGTAGTTTTGAAGTGAGGGAGTTTCACCCTGCATACTTTCATTGCCACCGCTGCCAGTCCTTCCATTTAGTTCTTGTTGTGCTGAGTGTTGATGTTACATCATGAAATAGGAAATGGGACAAACAGTTTCTTCTTTGTTATTGAGAGTCAGCAGTAAGAGGGAGAATTTTAGAGAAGTCTCATCAGTAGGTTAGTGATTATTTCTGGACCAGTTTTGAAAACATGAGTGGAAAATGAAGAGTGTGTGTTTGTGTTTGTGTGAGACGTCCTTTGTTTAACAGCTACAATCAAGGTGCCCTTGAGCGAGGGACATAAGTGATAAACAACTCTAATGAGGCTGTTTAAAGGTTGACAGGAGAAAACTGTGATTATACTTAGCAACTGTGTCCCTGAATTTTAGCACAAACAAAAGCTGTGAAGAGGCCAAATTACATGGAATCCACCTTTTTTCTACTCCATATAAGGCAGGGTCGTCTTTCAAAATACTACAAAGATATCATTTCATTGCACTGGCCTATTGAAATACAACAAAGATCTTATTTGAGCGCCTGTTTGTTCCACTACCTCTCTTGCTGGCCTATTTTAGCTCTGCATGGGAACAGGGGAAAGAGCTGACACAAGTATGAGCTTCAAGTTCAGTCAGCTATGTAATTGGATAATGATGATTCTAAAATGGTGCTGTCAAGTGGTGCCTCATGACTGTGGTGGCTGTCTTTCTGCTCTCTGGTCAACTTTTTGATGCGTAGAATTGTCCGTGTTGGTCAGCTGTAGATGATTGAACTCTAAATAAACTTTTTTTTATTTCCTGTTTGCTCTTTGACAAGTCTTGATATCCATGTCACCCTAAGACTGATCTTTGCACCTGCTCCCGCATTGCTCCTCTTTTTAGTCAGCATATCCTGTGCTGGTGTTGACGATGGCTGCAGCTTTAGCAGGAATAATCCTACAGAGCAAGTTTCAATAGAACAGTTGAGGACCAGCTGTTCATCTGGGAACGACTTGAAGGGCAGTTGCATGGAGCTTTTTTAATCTAGCTCAGGGGTGGACAACCCAGGGCCACTGCCTTGCTTGTTTTCCAGCTACCCGTGCCTTACCGACTGCTCATAGCCAGGATTGTGTGTGTTTAGTCAATAGATATGATGTAAGATAATTAAACCTGGCAATATCTTTAATTGTGGCTTCAAAAGTAGTAGTAGACCTCACGCTGTGACTAGAACTCAGTATTTTTATTCTGTAATGGATTGTCTCGAGTCATCATATTTGCAATGAGGACAAAATTCTGTGTAAATAAAAAAAAAACAACCCACAGTCCACTGGTTCAGTGCAGGGTCCTATGGCAAATCAACAGGGTCACCCAACTAAAAGCTGAACCAGGCCTAACCTTAGCTGGAATGTGATGGCAAGACACTGTGTTGGTCACCGACCAAATATGCACAAGTACACATTTCCAGTGAAATGAATTGAAATGAAAGATAAACTCTTTGTCTGTGTGGTAAATTTCCAGAGTAGCAAAGTCCTGTCAGTGAGCATTACTGAACACTGTGCATTTAAAAAGGCTTTAATATCCATGATTCTGGTAATTCAACTGGGCAGTATGGGTCATTTATTATTATTTCACCAGTACCTTAAACAACACATCACACCTAGCACCTATTCCCATACCCCCCAACCTGTTTTAACACAGGTTTATGGTCTAAAGTCCATCATAACTTGGTGCACCAAGGAGGACACAAGTTATTATTCTTTTTTAAAACGCCATCTTCTTTTAAATGATATTTTATTAATGTTTTTTTTTTTTGACATGTTCTTAATTTAATAAGAATTTTGAAGAGATAACTTTGCTCAAATGATCTACGTATATATACTGATACTACATAAAGGAAAGTGAATGGTTTAATTGGGTCACTTATAATAATCTATCATATATATTAATTTTATTATAATATAATAATTAATCATTATTAACCTAGAGAATCTACAATTCAGTGTTGAAATGTTCAGCTGACCAGATTCTACAAAATATTCATACAATTAAAATTAATTCATAAAGAGAATAAAGAGTCCAAATAATTAAAGAATAATTGTTGGTTTAAATTGATCTTTAAAGAGAAAAATATCAGTTACATAGTCCTTTAATGAAAGCTTCCTGGGAAATTAGTATTTGTGTTATATACACAGTATTTCTACTGTCCCACAGTCCTGCTGGAGAGGGTTTCTCTGTCTTTCCTCCATATTCATGTCTTCCTGTTCTCTGGAGGATTATCTCCACGAGGAGAGCTGTACAGTACCAACACTTCATTATCTGGACCTCAGTGAGGATACTGACCTCCGGTGACGTTAAGGAGATGCAGTAACTTAAGTCTAACTATTCCTGGACCTCTCCCATGAGACAACTAAACAGCGACGACGTTACTTTTTAGTCCTCCCTATGGACTAAAGATAATATTGTTTGCATGCATTATTTATTTATTTATTTTTTTAGTTTTCCATACTTTCCCCCTAAAAGTTCATGCTTGTTAATGCTTGAATGCCCTTTGTGATCCCTGCCAGACTATAATAAAAATGGACAAGTCTGTTCACCGCGTATTCAGAAGAAACTTATACAGCTTATAAAAGTTGTATGTATCCAGCTCTGTTTTAATTTAAGCAATAAATAATTTTTGAATGTTTGAATAATGCAGCAGCATCTTCATACAGTGTGATTTTGTTTCTTCCTCTCCTCCAGAGAGAGAAGTGTGTATAGAAGAAATGAATCATCACAGATGATCAAAAAAAGTGGCTCAGCTGGTGGTGACAGCAAGGTCTGAAAAGAAAAACAGGATTTCAGGCCTCTGTCAGTGAGACTGACAAGTATCAACATGAACAAAGTTGGTCAACAGAGAGAAACAGAAATATGCTGTGCTTCATCTGGAGCGTGTTGATCCATAGTGTCCTCGCATCTCCTCCACCCCAACCTCCTTTTCCCAGCAAATGCTTCCACAGCACCTGAGCCACCAGAAGACATATTTCTACACATGTACAGCTCGTACCCTCATTTCCACCTCTGCAGACTCAACCACAGTCGTCACAGTGGCATCAGCTCCTGCCTACATCACAGCCAGCGAAATGTGTCCATCAGAGGAAACTAATAAATGTATTTCATTTATATGTGCTAAAGAGCAGACTTCAGGCAGTCACTTGCAGACATGAATCTGAATGGTAATGTGCAGGGTCAGGTTTGGATGAAGGCCTGCCAAGTTTGAAACTGCACACTTTAATTAGCACATTAATAAGCAATGTAACTAAAGAGTATTTTTAACCATGTGAGTGCCCGATCTTTGCTTCAACGCTTTTGTTACAACAGCATTGTTTTAAGTGGAGCTAAAGATTTACCTTTAACTTCTTGTATTTATGCATATACTTTAGTTGTTGCAGTTCTTTAATACACTAGTCGCATTTAAGAGGAATTTCCTTGTATGAAGATCTATTTCAAACCAAGGTTGTCGACACAGAAAAACACTATAAAATATTAAAAACATAACATTACGTACAATAACTACAGACTCTTAGTAGAAACAAAATGTTTTTTAATTCTGATGCACTAAGACTCATAACTGTCACATGGTAGAAGTCATCAGCTCATCTTTTACAACATGACAGAACAGTTCAATGTTCACAGTACAGTTTTAGAAAAAAAATCAATGCAGGCAATCATTTACTGTATGCATTCAAAGAGGACTGTAGCGGCATTATTTCTTAAGTCTGTGCATCTGCTAAATAATGCGGTCACCATATCTGTCCCATACTGTCCTAAATCCTCTCTCAAGATGTCATCTTTCAACATGCACCTGCCAGCACTGTTGTCACGTTAGCGCCGCCTTCAACCATGAAGTAGGAGTTACTTTAATCAGAAAACAGTATGTTTATCCTCATTGTATGTAGAGCATATTCTTTGAGAGCATGTGTGGATTTAACTTTAAATAGCTAAATCAATGACTTTCCATGCAGCACTATAGGGCAGAAGAGCTGTTATTTTGGTTCCTACTCCAGGATATTCTGGGATGTGTAGCCAGATATTCACATTTGACTTTGACTTTTGTTTGACTTTTATTTTGTGACTTTGATTTGGTGCCTTCCTCTGAAACTAGGCCTCCGCTTCTGCTGTTCATGTCTGCGTGTCTGTGCCAGTGAGTGTGCGCGAGAGATTCGGATGGGGGAACGGAGAGTGAGTTTTGGTGTGTCTGATTGCATTAGAGGGTGACTTGTTTCTCATTGACGTTTCCTCTCATTTTTCTAATTGACTCTAGCTGGAGACGTTAAAGCGAGATGACAGAGGGCGCGAACAGAGAGCTAATCAAGTCAGCGTAAGTGAGAAAAAAAAACTCTTACAGTCTATACTAAATATTTGTCTTCCCCTTTTTTGCATATTTCTCCTCCCCTCTTTACCTCTCCTCTCCTCTCTTAACTCTTCCAATGACATGACATATGTATTATTACAGGCCAATCATCACAGGGACTGTACTTGTCACTGAATAAATCACCCCGACACAACTGGGTTAGAAAATGAAGGACCTGCTCAGCAGCATACAAAGACATGCATGCAGCAAATGTGCACACTCAAATACATACTTGTCTTAAGATGAGACCACTGTGTCCTGATTAGACTAGGTGAGACTCTGGAGAGAGCAGGCCACCTTACATCTCTTTGGCCATCATCTCACGAAAGATGACACACACACTACTGTGTCCTTTTCTGTCACATACACACACTTCCCCAGTTCTCCTGACTGACTGTGTGTCGGTCACATGGACACAGACTTAGTTGTTAGCATCATTATCACTTTCTCTGTTCTGATTTTCTTATGCGCCTCTGTCAGAACTCTAGCTGCTGCTTGTGGTTTTGGCCTTCTTTTTTGTTTGGTGTGTTAATATTCTTTGTCAGTTTCCTACACTGCAAACACTTTTCATGCTTATTAATATATTTTGGTACCCAGAGTCATGTTTAGACATTTAGTAGCATCCAGGTTTAATCGAGGTGCTATGTGGGTCTGTTTTGGCAGATTTGGCAGTTTGACACAAAATGCTTTTTTTGTGTTTTTCTTCAGGATGTGACAGCATCATCAGGGGTGTCTTGCAGTCAGGAGAAGGAAAGATAGCAAGGTACTGTCACAGGGATTCGCTGTTGGTATGCTGTCCTACCTCCCTGGCATCCACACGAGTACCCCACAAGTGCAGGTTTTTTTATAGAGCATACTCTTAACATTTCAGGCATTTATCTAGTGTGCCAAGGGTGTATCAGGCCTGCCTAGAGTCTACCTTGACAGGACATACTGTAATTATGTTGATGGACACAGGAATGTAATGGTTCAGCTGTTTTGGTTGGAGAGTCTGCTGGATGAAGCTCAGTGCTCTTATATTACAGTCAGTCTTATGCTGCAGGAGTAAGGCTATGAACATCCTGACAGGCAATTTCCATCTTGTTTCCACTCACTTTTAGACTTTTTACTCTTGTGGTTGCTATGGAGTACCTTAGACAACCAACTGTTTAATTGTAAACCAGGCAGATGCTGCATCGATTTAACCCAAATGACTTGTTGAGCATCACCAGAACAGTCCTTTCGGAATCTGTAGAATTTCTGGCTTGTCAAAATTTTTTGGTCAGCTGTCTTGTAGTTTGAGCAGATCTCCGGCCCAATTTAACACATGACTACTGTCAAGAGATCTAAGTACAGATTTAACAGTGCAATTTTTTTACATTTTATACCTAAAGCCATAGTATTGTGTCTGCTGTGATTATTTTTTTCTTCTTATCCCTCATTCATTTTGCAATCCCAAAGTAATGTCGGCATTTGTTAACACTGCATACACAGCCATCATTTTGAAAAGACTGTACTGGATTTGTCAAACTGCACAGGGGTTTCATGTTTATCTACACAATACAGGATCTACAGGACCAGTACAACTCTGTATCTCCTCAGTGTAATTTATTCCAAGTGCAATAAGCGGTTTTAGGCATATTAATTGCTCTGGAGATGGCAGAATCACTTATTCGGTTCACCAATTGGTCTAGATTGAAACATCTCATTAAATATTGGATGAATTGCCATGAAGTCTGCAAGAGGCAAACTCATTAGGATACGCCTAATGACTTTTAATGAATTTTCTCTGAAGCGCCATCATCAGATCAACATTTCACCAAATACCAGCCAAAACCAAAATACCTGCAAAACTAAAAGGATTTACATCTCACCCAGCTGTACACTAATTCACAAACATGCTACACTAACATTTTCAATATTATCCACTAATCAAACCACACAGTATTTACACAGAACAGCCTCACGGAGCAGCTCGCGTGATGGCATGCAGACTTATCTTGCTAGCTCTAGAAATGTGACTTTTATCTCTTATTTTTTTTCTTATGGTTTATGCTTTTACTGTTTTATTGTGTGCTGTACGATGGTGGTGCCCTGATAAAATGAATTGGTCTTCTGGATGTTATTTGGACTGTTCCTATTTCATGTCTAGGATAAAATAAAGCTGAACACAACACCACTACAGACAATAAAGTTCTAATTCATTCTACTGAGTCCAGCTAAATGCTATACTACACCACTTTTTCACAGGACAAAAAGCTGAACAGTATATTATAAATTATAATGTGGTAATAATAATAATAATAATAATAATGATGATGAGGATAATGATGATTCATTGTCCATGCTCTAAAAATTAGGCATCTGTGCAACTACAACATTAACAGGAGATGTGCAAAAAAATCACAGAAAGCCCTTCAACATAAAGACATTAGTTTCACAAAGGGGGTGCTTACCACATAGCTCTTACATAGTAATCTAGTCTTATTTTTGTATTGTCCATGCCTTGTATAACACAACCTCAGCATGTACTACCGGTGCCACCTCAGCCACTGGTTCTGATTAGCTTCAGGTAATAATGTGCATAATTACATAGTCATTAGAGTGAGAGAGAGGGCAGATATGAAAAGAGAAAGAGACCACTTTACTCATTAGATTACATAACACAATGCGACTTCATGATAATGGCGGCTACAGCTAACATCTATCTCTCATGTGTATAATAAACTAAATTATGGATCAAAGTAAACAAAGCTTTGTCCTGTTTCGATGCTTCTTTTCCAGCATGCCACATTTTCACGTTAATTGTCAAGGACATGCGTTGGCTTTAAAGCATGAAAGATAAAAACATGCGCTACTGTGTTAGGCAGTAAAAAGGAAATTCACATAGTGTATGTCCATTTAGGTCCAATTCTATCAGCACCAGAAAAACCTGCGTTCACTGTCTCATCACAAAATGTGCGATTGGCTTACAGGTATTTAAGCAGACAGTGGTGCTTGTCCTCTGTTCTTGCCCACTCCGGGTGTTTGCTGAGGCAGAGGCGAGCCACAGGTAAAGACCCCAGCACCTTCTTATGTCGGAATCACTCTTCTTGATGTCTTGCTTGATGCCGAGTTGAGTGAGCACTGCAGGAAAAAAGGGACACTCTGCTCCTAAAGGAAAATGTTTAATCTGAAAACAAAGGGTTCAATCTCTTTGTCTTCTCACTCCCTCCACATGGTGAATATAGATGAGCGCGTTGCGTAATCTTTGAACTGGTTCCTTCGAGAAAAGTGAGAAGTAAAAGTTTAGAAGATGAAAGACGGTTTGTTTTTATTATTTGGCTGTGAAGGCTTTTTCAAGGTTTTCAATAAGAATGAAACAATAATTGTGTTTCTGAAAAAAACATTCAAATTATGTGTTATGCAACATTAAAGTATAATTGTGCTTTATGCAAGCTTGTGTCTTATCTCTTTTAGTAACAGTAAAATTTTACTATCTAAGTAACTACACAATGAAAACTTTGAAAATAGTTCCACCTTGAGTGCAAATTGCCCCCAAGAAACCCCAGTGCCAATTTGTAATTTTGCAGCAATTACCTTTTATCCGTTATTTTCTTCATCACTGTCTGTCACAACCCCAACAAAAAATATGATTTTTTTTTTAAGTAGGTCATAAGTAGGCGAGATGCCTACTCCATCATCACCTTTCAGAATTCAGCACTACACATTCAGTCTTTTGGGATTAAACATTGTCAAAGTCTCTTGAACATTTGCTGTTTCAGCCTCATGGTAACAACAAGCAGATGATGCAGGATGGTTTCTCTCCTGGCTGTGTCAGATTGAGTTAAAAGCTGATGATCTGTTTGAGCTTGAGAAGAGTTTTTGACTTTGATGAGAGACTGTGGCATCAAAGTCATCATTAAACACATCTTCTAATCTGTAGCCACAATATACAAGATATTCTTAACAGTGTTTGAGATAAAAAAGACATTTAATACATTCTCTTTGTTTTCTGATTTTGGGAAGAGGAGGAAGCGTGATACAAATTGATTTCTTGAACATTTAGTCGCGGTTTAAAGTCGTGTTTGACAGGTGAAGGAAGCTTAAAAGCCTGGAGGTTTGTGACAAGGAATGTCTTTGTATTTTGACAGTTTAATTAACACGTCTGCATGACCTGTTCGTTCACCCCGAGGGATCATTTCAACCTTGCTGCATGTCCGTCCATTTGGAGCCAGCGTCGAGTACATCTGTTCCTACCTGCAGCGTTCGGATACCAAGGTTACAGACACACACACACACACACACACACACACACACACACACACACACACACACACACAACCCAAACATAGTGACATAGATTAAATCTCCCTGTAGGGCTGACATATGGGCCTGCTGTTAGCCATTTGAGACTCCTGGCACACAAACAAGCCTTAAGAGCAGGCGAGAGCTTTTATTTATCCAAGGACTGATGAACAATCAATTAAAACCCGTACGACTTCACACTCTGTACTTACAAGAGATATTAAGTTCAATACTTACTGTCACGACCTTCATCCTCTAACTTTTTAATCAAGTTAATTGTTCAGTGTATAACTGAACATCAGTTGATTTTTTCCTCATGAACCTGACAATATATGCTTGTAAATGGGTAATGTGGGTTTTCAGACTTCAGCTTTCAATTGCTTTATTATTTCTTAAATAGGCATGTTAAAATGTATTTTCATGCTGACTGCCTTTAATTTCATGCACAATATCATTTTCATTTGTGATCATTAATTAGTATTTAATTTCTTTATTTACATGATTAAAATATTATATTATGCTGTTTTGTTTGCAGCTAAATTTTGAATACATGGCTTCTGTATGCAGTTTTATATTTAGTGTTTTGTAGAAAACTGTAGATAGTAAAGTTTCCCGCAACCAAGACATATTCAATTATTCTTCTAGAACACAAATACAGATACAAATACAGATTTTTGTGACTTAAACAGATTCAAATACATATTGTAAAGAGTTGCCTTATTCAGTCAAAGCACATACGTGGCTTTCAGACCACTTTCAGCATGTTGAATTGGGGGCAGACCCTGAGAGAGACCACTGTGATTGGCTGTTCAGCTTAAAAAATTACTGCATGAGAAATGCCCCCCTTTCACCTAGTCGCCATTAGTTCTTTGATGTTATAAGGGTGCTTCCAGTTCTTCTGAGTGACTTGTGAAGAGTCCAGGTATTTATCCTGTGGGGAGTCATTAAGTCAGTAACACTTCATTACGTCAATGACCCTTAAAGTTTTAATGACTTGAAGACTCCATGGATGTTGAATACCAGTCAGTATATACCAGTTAGTTCCCCGTCACTTACTTAGAAATGAAGAAGCCTGTCAGATGAGAAGTGAAACATCGTCAAGAACCTCACATAAGTCCAGTCAAGTAGCAGGATGAGAGGTTTATTTATACTTAC
Organism: Ctenopoma multispine; assembly: GCA_034779795.1. Lineage (NCBI taxonomy): Eukaryota > Metazoa > Chordata > Actinopteri > Anabantiformes > Anabantidae > Ctenopoma > Ctenopoma multispine. The sequence continues at coordinate 16,216,132 of JAUYWH010000002.1, forward strand.
ACCAGTTTTTTGATGAAGCGCTGCTGACCTGTGCTGTCAGCCCTTTAGACAACCTCCTGCTCTTTCCTTGTCGATGACAAGAACCTTCTTATACAACAACTTTGTCTTTGCTCCATTAGATCCTCTCTGTTGCTGTTATCGCATTCTAATTTTATCACGCATCCCACTTGCACAAATTATTGATAAATATATTTATGCACTGTGTCTGTCTGCTGCCTGCAATTGCCACTTTAGGCTGTTAGTCAGCCTGATTTCTCTGAACAAGGCAACGTGTTGGAGCTGATTTCTAGTTTATAACAGAGCTGAGCTTTGTCATCACCATTCCTGCAAGACTGTTCTTGCGTTTCTAGATGTGCTCTCATTATCTCCTGCCACTCATTCTCTCACATCAGACTGCCAGCTACATGATGAGAACATCCAGCTCATGTACAGGGATTTTGTTAAAGTGATGATCTGTAAGACTGTTACTGCTCTTGAAGCAGTCTGTAGTAATAGCAATTAGTGGATTCTCAGCAGGTGCTTATGCATTATAACGTATAATAGTCCGTGAAGAAATGCATATGATTTATATTACTGTATATTATGAATTAACTGTTTAATAATTTTAAGTATCTTTGGGGGGCAACACAGGTAGGATGATTTGGAGACAGAGGGAGACTTTGGTTTTAGCGTGTGCAGGGGAGTGATGTAGAGTATACCAAGAGATGAATGCTGAGGATTGCGCCACCGGGCAGGAAGTGGACGGAAAGGAGGTTTATGGACACGGTGAAGGAGGACCTGAGACAGGTTGGTGTGACAGAGGAAGACACAGAGAACAGACTGAGATGGGGCCAGATGGGTCTGCTGTGGCAAATCCTAAAGGAGCTGTTTAATCATTTAGTTGTCAGAATGTCAAAAAATAAAGAAAATTGCCCATCATAATTTCCCACAGCCTAAGGTGACATCTTGTTTTGTTTTGTTTTTTTTGGACCAGCAGGTCAAAACAAAAAATGGCAGATTTCTTACATTTTAAAAGTTTTCACCAACAAATATTGACATTTTGTTTGACTAATGGCTTCACAGCAAGTGAAAATCTTATTTGGTTTACAATTAAGATTGAATTTCATTCTACTGAAAGCCTCATCAGTGAACAACAAAATACTCATTGCTTGTTTAATTGCTTGTTTCTTCTCCTTGTAAGTCACTTTGGATAAAAGCGTCTGCCAAGTAAAGTAAAGTTAAAAAAGTTAAGAGGATAAGATCTAAATGAAAAGAGGTAGCTGGCCAGGGTTTTAATAGGAACACTGAGGAGAATGGCGTCTGTATAAGGTCAATGGGAAAGACATCACTCAGTAGGATCGGACCTTGTGGCCAAACATTGCACATTTGATGACCATAATGCTTGTACATTAGTGAAAAAAAGAGGAGCATCTCTTTCTCAGGTGACGATGAATGTCAGTACAGGATTTGATCACATGTTGGTCAACAAGAACAATCAGTCAACAATTATAGAGAGGGATGTCTTAGTAGGGTTGCAGTTCATTACATATGCACTGGTCTGCAGAGATGTGGAAAAAAGTCTGAACGATTGGCACCCACTGCGAGGAGTTCTGGCTCTGTTGTTATACTGGGAGAGGCAGTTTACCGGCATGGTTTGGGTCCACTTTTCTCCATAGATCGAAGGTTCTCTGCAAATCAATACAGAGTTGTTCGGTGTAGTCACCTTTACCCTTTGATGAAACATTTCTATTCTGAAGGGAATTGTCTCTTCCTAGATGACAATGCCCCCATCCCTGAGAGTCACTGAATAGTTTGATGAGTGTGAAAATGATGTGAATTGTATGCTGTGACCCTGATTCACAACATCTCAGCTCAGTCGAATAGCGGTAGGAGATTGTGGAGCATGTTAGACCATGCCCTCCACCACCATCATCAAAACACCAAATGGGAATATCTTTCGGGAGAATTGTGTCCCATCACTCCGGAAGAGTTCAGAAACATTTGTAGAATTAATTCCAAGGTTCATTGAAGATGTGGAGAACAAGAGCACTTTAGTGAGACACTTGTTTTTTTTGGCATCTGTCTGTGTCATTGTACTCATGATCCACCTCTTTGTAAAAAATATAAGGTGTGTTTCTACAAATGTCAAAATCATTGGTTGAAATACGTATGTGACATTTCTGTGTACATGTGTAACTGTGTGTGTTTTCCATGCTTTGAACATGACTGTGGGTGTGTCTGGGTTTTTGTTGAAGTCTGTGTGCAGCTGTATGCCTGTGTATCTCTTGTTTCAACACTGACTCTGCACATCAAGCAGCCCACAGAGTTTTGTCAATACCACTGGCTGGACTCCCTAAAAAACAAGCCCAATCCTCTCTGCTTATCTACCGGCTCCACACACAGCTCCATTGTCTGTAATGTCACACCAGCCCTATCTCCATGATGAACCTTAATGCATCCTGACATCAGCACAGGGCTTGAACAATCTAGTTATTAATGCAAGACACTGTGGGTTGTCTACAGCAGCTCGTACAGTGGATTTCTGTCTCTCCTGTCACCCTAGCCTTTCTGGTTCGCCTCAGCCCACTCAGGTGGTGTGAGCCAGCTAAATCCTGCCATGTACTGTGGCTCATATTGTCTAGATCCTTGGTCTCTTCATTCGGTTTAAGTGAAGGTGTGAGAATGTTTGCGCTTAATGAAAATGATGAGCAGTGGTGCGAATAGTGGAGGTGTGAGGATGCGTCTGTGTTACCTGTCTGTGAAAGCAGTTTTGTGTGGCATGTAACTCTTGCCTGTTCCGTATATATCTGAAGATTATTAGCAGCACTGCACCTTCAGACAGGAGCAAGAAGAAACTCGTTCAAACAGCTTCCAGTGTATCAAGAGAACATGCAACTCTACTGGTGACATTACAGGACAACGGAAAAACCTAAAGGTAGACATGGCTACACAGATACACCAAAGACACGACAGAGATGAGGAGCAAGTAGCTGGGTTCCACCTGCCCTGCCAAGAGTTAAAGTAATAGGTTTCAGATAATGACAGGGTGCTATACGTTAGCATTGAACTAAATATCCATCGGGTTTGTCATGGAAAATTAAATCACAGTATAGCCTAGGTGAATGTCCCTTTTTTTAAGTCGTGGAATTCAATTAAAAGTCTCTTCAGAGAACCAGTCTCAGTGGAGTCATGAAATTGGTTGTATTTTCATACTTCAGTCTGCAGTTGGCTCAGCGTACTAACCAACCGGGGCTAAATGTCTTCACATGAACGTCGTCAGGGTCTGCTTTGAATGTCGAAACCTCCGCTTTTCTTTTTACCGCCTCTCGATCGTGTATAATAACGTAAATTAAATTCTTATATTCTTTTACTTTGTGTGCAGGCTATTAAAAGTGCTCACAGGACAGATGCGGTGATGCAGAGCATTCGATTTGTAGTTCTTTCACATCTCCAAGTGTTGAATAATGCTCCTATTTTGTGCTCTGTAATTGCACTGTCAGTTCTCAAGTGGACAATGAACAACGGAGAGTAATGGAAACCTAAAATGCTGCAAATGTTAAAATGAAGAGGACAGACATTGCCATTGTTGAATCGTTTGTCGTGTGAGCATACATGTACTTTTTAATTATAAATAAAACATAAATAAAAATAATAATAGAAAAACACATATTGGCTCTCGGAGGACATTCACACCATGTCTTCCATTTTACAATGCCAGAAAAATAGACTATGTTTCGTACAATTTAATTCCAAAGTATTGAATGTGAACTACAATAAATAATTTTCTTCTGCTGCATTCATGATTATATTTTCAGCCACAGACGATAATTGTGTTTACTGTTTGTTGAAGCACATTGTAAAAAGGTGCTTCCTTTTGTATGTCAGTGAGAACAAAAAAAAAAGCTTTTTTGTGTTTTTTCTTTTCTCCAAATGTATTTTAGCCACTTAATAAAGCCAGTTAATAAATGTCTAGAAACACTCATGGTAAATTAGTCAATACATTAATTGTGGGAAAACTGTTTTGAACACAGCAGAGGTGGTAAAATGCATTTTAATGAGAGCATCAAGTGGTTAGTTGGCTTACAAAAGGGGCTTTATAGGAAATAGCAAGTGGAACATTACATGATAAAACATCTAAAGGTGGAGCTTTGTTAATGTTTTTTACTGTCTAACCTTCAGTCCATCATCACAGCTTCTTCCACAGAATCAAAATGAATCTGCCCATTTTTTTCAGTTTATCTATCATTGGTTAAACCTGATGTCACACCATGCTGAAGATGAGCCTCTACTGCCATCTATTGGAATAAATAACCTCTATAGCTTTACAATTCTCAGTCTTCCTTGGCTCACAGACAGATTTTACTGATGATTTGTGTGACGGTGTGACAGATCACAGGCCACAGTTACAGTGTGTTACATACAGTATCTGCATGTGGCTGCATGTTAACTGTGAATGGATTATTGAAGGATGTCCAGGAGGTCAAGGTGCCTCTGGACCAGAGCCTCAGTAGGACCTGAATATTAATATGTTTTTGTTATTATGTTTTTTTATTGCAAAGTCAGACCACTCAGTTAAACAAATAATCATCACCAGAATTAGACATAAAATGGCCACAAAGACACAGACTAAAGACTTGTCATCTCTCTGTGTCTCTACCCCTCCCACGGAGAGTCCTACAGTATGTGGGAGGGTTAGAGGGCCTTTTAAATGTCTGTGTCCACAGGCTCTGTCCATGATGTTAAGTATTCTGATTTGGGAGCAATGATATATCAGAGTTGTGTGCTGCAATGCGGTGTAACACTGCACAGAACCATTTACCGTCATAATAACATGCATCATCATTTTTTATGCAACTCCTCGTCTGAACAAACATGTGTCTTATGATACTGAGCTGATTAAAACGTTACCAATGAGGTGCCGCATTTTTCAATCAGTTAAATGATAAATGATCAATTTTGATCAACTCAATACTTTAAACCCACGTAGGACATGTCTGACATTGTGTTCAAGTGTGTGTGTGTGTGTGTGTGTGTGTGTGTGTGTGTGTGTGTGTGTGTGTGTGTGTGAAGAAAATAGCCAAACAAAAGACACTCCTTCAGGACTATATTGTTAAATGCAATAATAATGTAGAAATGTTACATATTAAAGACAGTGATGCTAAATGTGTGTTCAACAATGAGAAAGAAAATTAGGAGCATAAATGTTCGTCCTGTCACTAACAGTGCATGCACTGAAATGCAAAGTATTAACTTAAAACAATCATGTAGTTCTGAGTCTGCATTGTACTTAAGTTTGCTGAGTTATTCTACATGTGCTGAGCATCCATGATATCCAGATACTTGGTGTCGATTACTCTGGGAATCAGGTTTGTCCTGAGGTAAAACAGAGACGCACGACACAGTTACATGTATTATTTCCACAGGAACAGTAGATAAATATTAAAACATCAGTTTAGACCTTGTTGGTCTGGGCTATCTCACCTGACAGGGACTAGAAGGATCATCAGAACGGGGAAGACCATCTTCATGTAGGGCAGGGGGTGCATCCCAAACACACACACAATGATCAGCTGGATTATCTGAAGCCCTGTGAAGTAATGGACCTTTCTCTGAGGCACACGGCGGATGTAGTGGGTTGGAGGATATGACGTCTAGACAGACACAAGTGAAAACATAACTTGTTTAATGTGTTTGAATATAATTTAACAAGAGTAGAGTAGCAAAATCTTAGTTTTTAAACTGCCTTTTTTGGCTTTTACCCTGTGATGTTTAATCAAGCACAAACTGAAACAAACAGGCAAAGCAATCAATCAAATCACAGCTTTGTCACCTGTTCTTTAAGCAGCAGGGCCATACGGTCCACCATCTGGTTCCCATCAAGCGAGGTGGCTGCGATGTAAAGGAAGAGGCCGTAGAGGATGGGCTTGGGGATCCACTGTAGCGGGATGGGCAACATGAAGGCAGACAGGCCGATCAGGATGTTGGCCGTCAGAGAGGTCAGACGTGTCTCCTTCACACTGACAATACTGTTGGACAGAAAAGAAAACCCAGTAAACACTTCTTAAACGCAGGAGAACATGGGCAGTATCTTAAAACCAGCATTTGCTGATATTTGCTTTCATCAGAGGTTTTGGCTTTTGTGTGGACAGTTTTGTTTGAATAAGTTTTATGGTCCTCAAGTTAAAGTTAGAAAAGGTCCTAAGCAGGGTAAAATAACAGTCTATTTATTTTTTTTATTTTTATCATCCAATTTTTACCATCCAAAGACATGCACGTCATGTTAATTGGGCGATCCGAAATTGTCCGTAGGTGTGTATGTGAGTGTGCATGGTTGTTTGTCTGTTCGTCTGTATGTCGGCCCTGCGATGGGCTGGCGATCTGTCCGGGCCGTACCCCGCCTCTCGCCCAAAGACAGCTGGGATAGGCTCCGGCACCCCCCGCGACTCGAACTCGGATTAAGCGGTAGATAATGGATGGATGGATGGATGGATAATCATTAGCCTTAGGAATCATCATTCCTGTTTGAAATTTTTTTTTTTTCCTGTTTGAGAAGATTTGTTAACCAGAATTGCTCCACTACATTTATCTGACAATTGTGGTTAGTTGGAGACTTAATAGCAGAATTAAAAACACAAAATTTTACATTCTCCATATTTTTGACACACTGTGTCTATAAAGCCACACTGTTGAATTGATGTACGGCTTCCTCCAGGCTGTATTTCTGGACGCAGGAGCAGGCTGTGTTAAGTGGCATGTCATGCTTGTGCTCTGTCGTGGAAGGTATTCAGTTTTCCAAAGTACTCCTGAACCCATGTGGCTTGATTCATCATGATAACGTGATGGTTTGCCATCCAATGTTGCCCAAGGATTTGAACGTCACACACATTTAAGAGTGACTTTTACACACTGAGATTTCCATGGAGTCCCTGAATCTTTTCACAATATTATGCACTGCAGATGGTGAAAGAACTAAATTACTTGTGTTGATAAATACGATCAGACAGTTTTCACATGAAGTTCAGCACAATGAAGTGAGAACTGACCAAATACTAAACCTAAAAACCATTCAAAACAATGTTACTCTAAGATCTTATGAAACTTTTTGTTATTTTGCTTCTATCTCAGCTTTTATAGGTTTAGGTGATTAAGAAGCACAACAGAACACTCAGTTCAGGCCACATGGGTCCACAGTGCCTCAAGGTTCAAGACAACATTTACAGTATATACCTCCAGCTCTTATTGGTGCTTAGGATCATGGAAATTCCTTGACACGTGAGCTTCATCTGCTGATAACGACTGTGTTATATGATCAAAATCCCCAGAAAAAGTCAGTAAATGGGCCTTGAGTTGAGGTTGTTTAAGCGATGTTCTTTTTAAAGCGGATCTCATTGATTCTATTTTAACATTGTTACAGTTGGTTATGAAATTAATGCGACAAATGCTCTTATTTTGTTCAGTATTTGAACTGACACTGAAACCTCCAAAGAGAGGGAGAGAGTTTAGACAAGCTGGTGTTTTCAGTCAGTCACAGTCTCTTTCACAGTGCTGCTTGGTTTGTGCCCTTGTTCTAACTTTACTCACGTCGTGCAGAGGTGTCCGTTCTCTACGTGCTGTTCCACTTTGGCCAGCTGACGGGCGTGCAGGGAGGAGTGTGGGAAGGCAGCATGCATCCATGGCAACCCCAGACAGGACATGAGGATGTTGATGAAGCCAGTCAGCATTAAGTCCCAGTGGAACGCTGTTCCTTTTAGCAACCTGTACAGACGTTTCAAGTTGTTTGTCAATGAAAGGCAGCAGCGGTGTGTCTGATCTTATTCATGAGCTACGTCTGCATCTGTTCGCAGATATAAATACAACATAAATACATCATTATTGGACATTCACATTAATGTTCGGATCTTACTTGTGTTCTGGTACGTGTGTGAGTGAGATGACAATGTTCTGGTCGATAAAGATGAGCAATGCAAGGAGAAAACCCAACCCAACTGCACTCAGTGTGTTCATTCCCGTCAGCTTTTCAAACGAGGGGAAGTTAAAGATCGGGCCATCGTGGACACTAAACACAGGAACTAATAGGAGCATAATATTTATAGAAAACATAAAATGGAAGAGAAAGAATTCATGTAGACTCAATAATAGTTGTAACACATTACAAATAGGTACATATCAGACCTTACAATGATAAAAGAAATGCCTGAGTAGTGAACTTTGCTGCTACTAAACTTTGTTTTGTAAGTAACATTGTCTGTGACCCACACTGTGCTCACAGTGGGTTGAAAGTTCACTGGAAGTAAATATTTTCTTTCCTCTCTACCATCACAGGATTCACAGAACAGTGAAGTGTGTTCTCTGCCAAGGTTGTGACTTTAAGTCTCAAGGGTACTCTTCTATCACTTCTTTCATTTGAGAGATGTGTACTCACGCTGTATGTCAAGGAAAAAGTAGGAGCCAATGAAGGAGAATATCACCACAGAGATAGGCAAAGCGCAGTCAGACACCACCTCTCTGATTTTGTCATTCAGATAAGGGCTGCACAAAAAACAAAAACACATATTTCAACAATTCTTCAACTTATTCAACTCTGATGTAATAAATACTACAGTTTTTATAGTAGTTATAGTAGTGCCTCTTGAAGGTTAGAAAAATTAAGTTAAGCACCAGGGAAAAAACACTGTCCCAGGAGACAGACACGGATACGTCAGAGACACATTTATCTACCTCACATAGTACAGTATTATAACTGAATATCATTGTGGCTGATTTATACATTTCTGTTTGGCTCATGGGACATGATCTCCCATTTTTTCCACTTATCTTACCTCTATAAAAGTTGTGTAAATATGTGTGCAGCTTGCAGTGTTGGAAAGTAACTGATTACATTTACTGAGTCAAGACACTTGGGTACTTCATGCTATGTCATGCTTATATTAGGTTGGAGAAGGTATTGAGTTTCTTTACTGACGTACACGTAGCACAGTCACAGTGTAAAGTTGAAGGTACACATTCACAGCTAATCTTAAGAAAGAAGTAAGAAGAATATTAGCTAAATTCACTTATAGTTTCAAACTAAAGTAATAGTGCTCATTAGACAATAAGGTCTGTTTTAATGTGAACGCAGCATCAAATGTTGGTGGAGGCTGTGGTAGAACTGATTCTAGCTATGATTATAGAGCTGGTTGTTCACTAAACTTTTGTATTTTATATGCTGTTAAAATCTTAATGAGTTAATTAATTAGTAAATGTTGAATAAAAACTATAAAGTTTGCTTCTTAAATGTTGATGATTATAAGTATTATGTAGCAGACAATTTAACTACTCACATGAAGTAATGTAATCTTGCACTTGTAAATATACTGTAGTTTACTGCTTACACTGCACTTTTTACTTCACTACATTTATTCAGACAGCTTTAGTTACTAGTTACATTCCAGGCCAAGATTACATTTAATTTTAATTTTAGTTTACTTTTGGTATTACTTGTTGTTATTACTTTTTTTTACTTACGTTGAAGTAAAGAAAATAGCGTTTTGCAGAGAGTTAGATAAGAAGGTGGACACTACTGTTACATCTACCATGGTAGCTTCTGCCAGCAGCTGGTTAACCTGATCTTCTCATTAACATTTTTCAAAAAGGGAAAGTATATTTATATAGGTCCACTGAGTGAGATTACCTCTTCTTGATGAGGTAGAGGGCGTAACCCAGCCGCAAAGTCCCCAGCATGAGCAGCAGACAGAGGATGGGCCTTTCTCTTGTGCATGACACCAAAGACTCGGGCAGAAATACTGACATGTGTCCTCCAGCCTGTCCCAACAGTGTCTCGTTGTGATGTCCAAGCATGTCTGTCGACTGGTTCTTTGTCTTTTCCAGAATCTCATTAATCTGATGAAGCACCAGGCTGCTGTTTGTAGTCACCAGTGTGGGCCCGTGGTAGAAGTGCTCAAAAACTGAAAGCAAGAAGGGAAGAAAAAGTGATGAAGCTTGGGAAAAACAAGAGCACTCAATATGAATACATATTCAGGCTGTTGAATACTGACACATCTACTTGTCAAGTCTATGCAACTATTGAAGGACATACTGTGGAATATAAACATGGCTATCTGCATTTAGTGTTACACTTGGTATCTTCATACATATTGTAGCGCATTATCAGTATAATTCCCTTTTACACTATCATTCTCAGTATATTTATTCAAGCACATTGAAGCATTTGCTCAGTTTTACTGTAGTTTAGCAGAAATTATAACAGCCAGAGGCTTAAAAATGAAAGAATAAATACTCTAGAGAATCCATCATATGCTCATTTATTTCCTATTCTCTGCCAAAACCCCTGTGAGAAAGATAAAGAGAGAAGCAACGTAAAAGACTACACTATATTAACATTATAATACAACACTCGGGGGGGTCTAGTTTGATTTCATGCTTGCCTTTCCTCTAAAGGACTCTGTGATGGATATGTGTATTTGCTGGCCTATATTATATTATGATATTTACGCATTCCCCTGCAGTTCAGTGAGATAGGTTTACTGCAGAAGCATTCAAAACATGTTTAATGTAGTCTGACCTTGGCTCGACTCACTTTTGATGGTGCCTTTCACTGCATCCCCAACAAATGCTATGGAGATGAACAATGCAATGACTTCTTCTGTTGAGCTGGGAGATAATGGAAATAAAACAAGCGCGGAGGCGTCATTCATGTTTTATCACAACTGTGCTCTTTTAGAAAGACCCAGACATAACAATCCATTCAAGTCAAAATGATGACTGCGATAACATGAATGTACATTAAACAACATTAATGATTATGGCTGAAAAGGAAGTCATAACAGATGTGCCTTTTCCTATCAGTGACCTCAGCTCACTGCACGGCCACACGGTTCAATGTTAAATTACATATATTACAAATATGAGGCTTCTGTCCGCGATATGTCGCAGTAACAAATGTTGTGTGCATATTCACCGTTTGAAGAGTTTCATCAGCAGGCTGACATTGAACAAGCCGCCGAGGATGAGGAACAAACTGTTCCATAGACCGATGCAGGCGTAGAAGGCATCAAAGTCGAGGTCGTAGTCATCGCAGATGCCCCTGATTACTGTAATGACAGGCACAGATACCAGCTCATATTTACATTAGATCATATTAGATTTATTAACAGTAAAAATCTGCTCACCTACCTGTTCACTGTACGTTTTAGCCATCTACAAACATCTACCGGCACTTTAATGTATTATTTAACATCATTTTTATTTAAACATCTACTTTAACAAGCAGCACTAGAACATGATACACACCACTTATGAAGATGGCCAGTGGTGCAGTGGTCAGCGGAATGACAAGCGGTGAGCCGGCAAACAGGGCGTAGATCACTCCTCCAATGCTCTGACCAACAATGGTCTTCTGAACATCTGGCAACCAAAAAATAACCATTATCCTGTGTTGTCACAAATGTGTCGGTTGAAACAGCTGTATGGTAATATAGCAGGATGTAGCAGACTGAGACAACACAGAGGTCCGTACCTATTTCTCCTCGTGTGCTTTCATCATTTAGTGAGCCAAATGCAATAGCAGGCAGCAAAATGGCAATGTAGAGGAAAATAGCAGTGGTGGTGTACTTCAGCAGAGAGCGGTCCTTCCCCGTTATACCTGTGATATGAAAGGGTTATAAAATATATAAGATCCAAACCCAAAACAAGAGCAAAGTTCACAATTTGCTTTTGTTGTGTTCTTAGTACCATCTGTGAAGTCTGATGGGTAGAGGGGGAGTCTGTGACGCAGGTCATCATAGACACCTTTACCAGCTTTTAAGAAATCTTTACACTGTGAAGACAGAGACAATGGATACGTCAGTCAGGCTGAAGGACTGTAGTTAGTTAAACGAACAGTACTTAATCACATACTGTATTACTGACTAGAAAACACCTCTACTGGGACCTGTTGACCTAAAGACGTCATGACATGGACTAAATTATGAAATCAAAATCAGCTATTTACAAATGACAACACTACACTCCTGGTGTTCATAGTTGTAGTGAAAATGTTATACATCATGTGTAACAGTGACTGAGGTGCTACTGGAAAATGTGTTTTGTCTTAGGTTGTTTTCAGTTTAAATGCTTATCAGATGCCACCGCACAGTGGTCTGTAGACGTATAGGAAAAGGGTTTTACAACTCTGCAAAGTTATCATGATGGAAATCATTTTATCTTTGCGTTGGCATTCAAGGTGTACACAGTAGAAATGCATCTACAAAAAAATCTACCAGCAGTCTGCACCTGTGTATATTTGACCAATATTGAGGTTGAGGGAGGTTCAACATTTTAACCGGAGTAAAGACGCTGTTGGAATCAGCATCAGCATCATGTGGTGACTGATGTGGTCTCACTGAAATGACTGTGGAACTTTTTTGTCCTCGTGTCAAACTAATTTGTGACTCTGACTTTTGTGAGTAAGAAAAGACTGTGAAATATTTAATAGATTTGTGCATAGGACATTAAACCTCCAGATGAACAGATTGTGGTAAAGTTGAGCGTCCCTCACTATTGTAATGCAGTTTGGAATTGAAAAGGTTTAGTTAAGCAGCAATAAACCTACTCTTTAAAGCAAGCTGGTTTAACACTGTTCAGGCCATCAAGTGTAGCCACAAACTGTTGTTAACTTTAGTTATTTACAACCCAAATGGATGCTTTCTCTCCAGGCAGTATTTGTGTCTTCCTGCCTCTCCAACTTTCTGCTGAACACACAATTATTCTTAATTTAAACATTGGACTTAATGAAATACTTTATCATTACATGCAGCTGCATCTTCTGCCGCCAGCTCCATAGAAAGACTTGGCAGCTTTTTCACTCCATTGCCCAGGTGCTTCTCATTCCTCTGACCTGGCTGATTGTGTGGGGAAACAAAATAATCACATAATCTGGCTAAACTATACTTTTTATTTTGCTTTACTGCGCTGCTTCATTGTGAGCCAGGGTGAAGAGGGAAAACACAAGGGTGGTCACCACATGTGAAGAGCCCTTACAGTCAGAGGTGAATATAAATGCTGGTTTTACAAGTAAGTGTGTTCTGTTTGATGTTTATGTTTCCCTAAAGCTGTAAAATAGCTTTTCTAGCTTAGTGCTTTTTGGCCTCAGCATTGCTCTTTTAAAACAAACTGTACAAAGCCCATATTAGTCATATGCCCAGTTCTTATTATTTGAGCACAGATGTGTCAGTGTCTGGTTACATCTCCATCTTTCACACCTTAAGTGATGTGCCTCTACGTGGATCTGAGTCCTCTACTTCCCCTACGTCCGGTTTCTCGTTGACTTTAGAGATCTGCTGTCGCTGGTGGACCAGCTCCTGTTTGAACTCCTCCTGAGTCTTGGTCTCCAGAAGTTTCTGTCTGAAGGAAATATCGGAGAACATCGTGGCAAATGTTCTACCCAGTTCTATGGCTGTCTTGGTGCTTTTCTAAAAAGGAATGACCAGAAAGTTAAAGACAAGAGAATGTATATTTTTGCAGATATATTCTTCCAATAACTGAATATTTTTAACCCACATTCTGTAAATATCACACTTTATATATTGGTTTAATTCTCACTATCTGAGACGAGTTTCGTCAAGTTTCATAATAGACAGTTTTTAACAGGGTGGTACTTTTGCTTAGTGTTCCTGATAAGGGTGAGAAAAAAGGTGACAGAGGAAACAGTGTTGTTTGTCAAAATGCATTCATGGCTTAAATGGATTTACACAGCAAAAAAAAAAAAAGCAGACTGTCAAAGTTATGAGGCCAGATCAGTCTCAATTTAATGAACTCACACAGGGTTTTACACAAATGCACATGCTCTGGTTCATAGTCGTATTTCGGATTCGGAAATGCATGCGATCTGTTTCACAAATATAATTTTGAGGGACACTTGTAACATAAACCCTATGAACCAACAGATCATACGAATTACTACATGTGCATTTACGAATAGCTTCTCATTCGTGAACCTCTCAGCAGTTGTGAGAGAAATCTGTGCGGTGAATTATGATAATGTCGCAGGTCACATTGGCCAATAAATCTGTCGATCAAATTCCTCAGCTAACAGGCGTGTTAGTTCTCAGCCAATCGTGTGGCACCTTACATTTTCTCAACACTTTTAAACTATTCGTAGAGAGCTGTGCAACAATGTGCGCTTAATTAATTAATTGTCAAAGTGGAACTAGTTTAAATCATGTGAACCACCTGATGTGAGTTACTCAAAAACTAAGCACTTTGAAGAGCAGACCTGACAACTGGGCCTTACCGTTCTAGGAGGGGCCAGGATGAGGATGACGTAGCGAGCCTCACAGCAGTTAACTCCCCAGTTCTGTGGTTTCTCCAGGCGGGCGATGCAGACAAGGCGTCGTTGTAGGCGTCTCACATTGGAGCTGAATTGATATAACAAGTATGCAATCTGAATCAGACTGATTTTGCTGTAGTCTACGCTGACAGGTGTAATCAGCGCCTCCCTACCAAAGCCAGTTTTTGCGTGTTGACCCTGTCCAGTCAAATTAACTGATAAACAACAAAGTTACTGCAAATAGTAAATCAATATTACTGCAAATTGACCTGGAGGCTGAAGGAATTGGTCAAAATAGCACCTTATCACGTAAGTATTGTTGCAGATGGACTCACAGAATACAAAGCCAGGACTGCTGAAAATGAATTCCAGTTGATGTAGCTGTGACACCTTGAATGGTCTCTGACAGAAGGTGAACTGTGGGAGCATAAAAACAATCCAATGAACAGCCAAAAAAATCTTTAAAGTTGTTACATCTAGCAGGTTTTGACGCAGAGAACTGCTTCACAGTGCACTTCTAATGTGTTTTTCTGACCATTAAACTCCTTCCCTCCTGCGTCCGTGAACAGTGAGTTCATGACCTCGTCCACATCACAGCTCCTGTGCCCGTCCTCCACTACATGAGTTAACATTCGTCTCAGAACCTCGTCCAGAGTGGCAGCTTTCTCATCCAAAAGGATGCTTGCCTGGGCCAGGAAGCTGTCCAGGTCTCTGTGGGCGCGCACTTCTTCCTGGAAGTTCATCGGCTTCACATACTAGTGAGAACCAAGGGAAATGTGATTGATGGTGGAAAGTCAGTTTTAAACATTACAGTGGATGCAGGAGTTTTAAGAAAATAATAGAATGATCTTTTCTGAGTTGTATATTCAAAGGTAAAAATGCTGCTGTTATGAATTGTTGACTGGAAAAGCTAGTCTTACTTTTCTTGTTGTATTTAAAAGCCCAAATCCCCGTCTGTCGGAATCTGCAAACAAACAAAACAGATATACACATGCAATATTTGTTTAAAGTTGATCTTTGCCATAACCCCAATTGCTCATTATTCATTCATATTTCTAAAGCCATCAAAGGCATTAACACAAGTTCTCTCAGGTGTTAATAGATTAAGATAACAGGGAGCAGCCAGTTTGTGTCCATGAACTTTGTCTCAGTTATCCTCACTCAGCAAATCAGAGCTGGCACACATGATTTCCTAAATGCAGAGACTGCAAATTATACTCAGACAATAAAAGTCTTAAGAGTAGCATACAACCTAATAGAAAGCCACTACAATGAGCTATCAATTTAGTTTTTGTTGAATAACAGAGGCATTTTCACATCTTTAGGTATAACAGTTATTCAGTGCAACACACACACACCTGAGACACTAATGTGGATCTGGTTGTCAAAGGTGTTGTCCCCGTGGGCGACAGGTGAATCTTCCCCAATCGTCTCCCCATCCTCCCGTTCCCCATCCTGCAGGTCTGTAGATAAAACATTAATCATCACAGTTGAACATCAGCCAGGTGTTTGTTTCTGTGTCAGAGTAGCCATTTTTGCTGTAGTGCGTTAATGAATCCCATGAAATAACAAGTAACTATAAAAACTGTTTCATAGCCTCTGTTTTCTGCATTATTGTGACAAACCACACAGAGATAAAACTGTTACTTGTATCAAGGTTAAGATGCTTTTCCAGCCACATTAACAGTGTCTCAATAAGGGACAATTTATTTTGCCCTCCCACCACTCTGCCATCTGTTGACAAGCACACAGCAAGAGCGAGTGAGAGAGAGCCAAAAAAATCCCCCTTAAACCAAGCGTGCAGCAATATAACAATAGCAGCCCCTCGTAAATACCTTTGTTGTATAGAGGATAAATATGGCATCTTGATTGCAAGTTTTATGAGCGGAGAAGAAACCGCCTCAGAATTAGAGAATTAACCTTAACCATTCATGAGCAAAGCTTTGAGCTATGATTATTCCCTCTTCCCATTATTGACTCAGAGATCATTTGTCTCGTTATTTACCCATTAATTAACCTCTCAATGCACAGAGAAGGGACTGGCTGTGCTCATCAGCATGTAAAATGGGTCATCAGTGAGAAGCAGTGGCATTAGCATAAATAACTGCTGCAATAAATGTACATATGTATTAACTTCTGTATCCTGAAGAAAAAGAAATTATGTTATCTATGTTTGCATAGCAGATCATACAGCAAACATAGGAGACCCTGGTGAGAAAAGCAATCAAATCAGCAAAATATATACTTATGAACATCCACTTGCGTTCATGGAATTGGATTATTTTTATGCTATGTCCCACCGGTGGACACGAGCATATATATATATTTTCTTTTGTGATTATGACTCTAATATGTATTCCTAAATATACACACCCGTCTCGTGGAAAATGTATCCATTCTTGGACCTCCCAGTGGATGCAGTGTCTTTTGGGGAAGAAAGAAAAATAAGATATTTCAACATTATCAACATTGTGGAAAGGGCAGTATCATATGAAATATGAAACAGTGAAGATTGCAGAACAATTAAAAGTCTAATAGCATTAAGAATTTCACCAATAAATAATTTTGGCTCAAACTAGCACAAGTTAATGTTTGGCCACCTGGGAGCAAGCTGCAAAAGCAACACTGATTTATTATTTTCTTATAAAGCTGTCATGGTAACAAAAAGCCTAACTCTGCTCTGTTTTTTCTTGACTCAGAAGTATCTGCTTCTTTAGCTGCTAAACACAGCATTATATTTGTTTTTTTCAGAGATTTTGTTTAAAACAATAATTAATTTATAAATAATTAAGCACTTGCAGTTCACAATCGTAGCCGTAAAGCTTTTATGATATGAAATAAAGATATTAGAATTAATGAAAGCACTGAAATCCTTCTGCAGGAGACCTGCTGTTACACGTTTTGTGTGAAACTGGGTTCCTTGTTGACTGACACAGTTTGACCCTGTTTTTTCCACACTGTGCTATAGTCTTCACCAGCAGAAAAAATGTGAGCCTACACTAACACCATCACACAAGGAGATTATTGTACATAAAGGTTACAGTTTTAAATAAAAAAAGCAATTATCCATTTATTGAGCCTTCACTTGGAGTGTAAAACTGCTGGTTGGCAACTGTACAGATGAGTTGTTTTTTTTTATGCCTGAGGCAGAGTTTGGCCCTGGGGCACCTGAGCATGGTTTGATCTAAACAAATTGGACTGAACATTCCCAGGCCTCTGCACAGACAATAGGTCATTTTATAAATCAAGTACTGAAAGCCTTCTGTTGCAGATGTGCACTTTAATGTGTTTTCATAGAGATGTTTGACACTGTTGAAATGATTAGTACATGGTGGTAAAACTGTGCAAAACTGAACTCCATGTTTCACAGCGTGTTTCCACCTGGCAGAACAAAATGTGGGCTCCCATCGCACATGGAGTTCTTTGTAAAACACTGTATGAGAAAAATTAGGGATATATCAAATGGATATTCTATGACAGTAGTGGCTAACCCTGGTTCTCAAGAGCCACTGTCCTGCTCGTTTTCCAACTATCCCTGCTCTACCCACTGCTGATTACCTGGCTCAAGCAGGGCTGTGGCTCCTGAGGAACAGGGTTAGCCACCTCTGTCATATGGAGAAACAATATCAAAGAACTACACGTGCTGAGAAACTGAAAAAATACTACCTCAGTCTCAGTTAGAACAAAAATCTGACACAACTTATGTCTGATGTTTGTATAGGCAGCCATGTATCTGATGCTGCTGCAGCTGTACAAGATGAGCTTCTTCTTGCCTGAGGCAAGGTTTGGCTCCTGGGGCACCTGAGCATGGCTGTATCTCAGCAGATTAGACAGAGCATTCCCAGGTCTCCTCCACTTCACAGGAGTCTGCACAGACAACAGGGAGTCTCACAGCTTATGCAACAAGCAGTTTGTACCTGTACTGGGAGTGAGGAGGATGATTTAGTCTGCCTGACTGAGACCTTTACAGTCTTGTCTCATGAAGCGAAAGGTCAAGTTCAATGTAAGTGCTCTCAGCTTTATCTTATCTCTATCAGCAGCACTGTGATAAACAACAGAATCCACTCAAAAGGTAATGCCACACATCATTTTCAAAAGTAAAATAACAATTGTGTTTCAAATAAACAATTCACAACATAATCAGTTTGTGAACTTTGGCCTATTTGTGTACTCTAGAGTCACTTTCAATCTGTGATGTGACTGTGATGTGTGTTAGACATAACATAATGTCTTGCTGCAGGCCTGAGGGTTTTAATGACTTATGCTTATGGGTTTCCTGTTGGCAGAAGGGTTGATTTCCTGATGCTTACGGTGCAGCATGGTGTCACTGATAGAAGTTTAATTTAACCCTGGGCTTTTCCTCTTTTCTGATAATGACCCTGTTTGTGAACTAGTGACAACTAGTCCTGTGTCTCTGTGTTGATTAATAATAAATACTATTTATTAAATAATAATACACCATTATTCATAAAATTAATTAATTAAATATCATTAAATTATTATTATATATACATTAAAATATTTTTTTTAGAAAATAAATTCTGTGCATAACATATAGAAATTCTTTACTTCTTTAATAACTCTGAGAAACTGAACATTGCTTTGTTAAGGCTGTCGATTTGATGTCTGTAATTCACTGGATAAACAAGTCTGACTTGAAGACTGCAGCATGTTTTATTAATCCCTTCCACTGTGCTATCTGTGGGTAGCGGATGTCCTTGAGCAACACCAAACTGAAGGATTCTTGTTGGGTCTCTGAAAACAAGCGCACCAGTCTACAATACTGAAAGTTCTGTGCTTCGTTGTACAAGGTGAAAGCATCACAGAGGGGAAAAGGAGATTGTCTGGTTAAACCTAAGCGGGGCATTGTAGCTTTTTTAGTGGTTTGCCTTTCAGTTGTGTGCTTTCAAGGCACACATATCAAGACTTAATTTGATGATGGTGGGTGGACACAGCTGTCAGTGAATATTATATGTCACATCGCACAATTGGGTATTACAGAAAAAGCAAATAAGAGGAAGGAGGAACTGCAGCTCAGTCCACTTCAGCACTTCAAAAAACTGATGACAGATTAGCTGATGTTTGCTTATCCACTGTTGTGCATACGAGACTAATCACATTCATATAGGTTATTAGCTATGTACTAAAAAATCCTCTGATCCTCTGAAAGACAGTGTTTTTTTGTTAATGAAATTATGGCTTTGGAAATACCAATTGTCAAAAAAGCTATACGGAGAAGAGGTTCTAAAAGTCAATTTGTTAAAACTTTCCTGTCTCTCCTGGACAATACAAATATATTTTGCTCATATTATGTGGCTTTAATACCAACAAAATATGTAAATAGCCAAAGCAAAAGATTAAATAATGCATATAATAGCAATTAGAATAAATTAGTTATTCAAGTGTTTGATACAGTTACCTCAGGTTATCCCATGAAAGACCTTATCATCCCACTCCACCCCTGTAAAACTTACCAGATGGCACAAGATGGACGACCTTTTTGGCATCCATATTCTTCAGGTTTTTTAGGTGAGATGCTTCCCAAAAGTCAACCCATCATCATCCTCTCTGCTCCCGCAGCACCTTGCATTTACTACTGGTCTCCTCTCAGTATCTCTCATATGCACACCATATACACACATTCACCCTGCACCACCTCCAGCAACACATGTTAGAGGAGGAGGAGGAAGGGCAGGAGGAGGAGGCACGAAGGATATGTTTGTTTCTGCTGGGTCCTTGTGACTTGGAATATAGATAAATAGGTAAACAGAACTAAGTTTTGTCACTTTTACTTTTGTTTATTGACAAAAGTCTCTGTTTAGTTTCAACACATACTTGGACTTGTTACTTTTTCGCACACTTTGTTGTGCATGTGTAATTTTAAATGTATAAAAATAAAATTTTTGCAGATCACCAGACAAGCAACTCTAAAACCTGCTCTATCACTATGTCATTCATTTTGAGTTGGGCAGAAACTAGTAGTCTAGTAGTGTTATAAATTATTCTATAAAGTATTTTTCCAATGAGAAGCATTTGTTTAAATAAACCATAATAATAAGGCAATGGCTACACACTTTTACATACAATAAGAGCAACAACATAAAAAGAATACAACTATAAATGAGACATCATAAAAATAATATTTGTCGCATTTCCCGTGCATAGAGGGAGTAGGAGTGACAAACAACAGACTGAGTGTCTGTCCTGAAAATTCTGCTAAGAGTTTATTTTGACTGAATAAAACTTCAGCAATGGAATTCAGTGTGACACGACCATTATTTGTTTAGACAGGCTGTGATGCTTTTGATTGAGTTTGGCTCCAGAGGAATGCTCAGTTTAGCCTGAAGGAATGAAAGAATAAACTCCACTTATTTCTTTTGACTGGCATGCATGTAGGATGAATTGTAATGCAATGTTTTTATCTGACAATTGGGAGACATTTTTTGTTGCCAAGGTGGAATGTTAATGTAAACAACAAAACACAAGAAAAAAAAAACAACCTCTGCAAGAGTACGTGACTTTCTGCTGTAATTTTTACGTCCTAAACAATGAATCCTTTTATAAGCTTTTGACTTTCTCTCTGTGAATTCCTTTGATTGAATTCCTAATTGGTACCATGTAATTACTCACATTATACCTGCTTGCTATTTCTCTGCACATTATAAACCTTGTAAAACTTTACAGGCTCTTTTTAATTGACTTAAAAGGCAGTTAAAGGGAGCATCTTGGGTGCTCAGTACATTTTTATTTCACACAGGACGACCTTGGCTTTGATGGGTGGTTGTGTGGAAATAAAATAGGTCAATTTTCTTGATAGGAAATATTTATGTTGGTGATAGGGTAATACAATTAAGTCTCTGGGTGAACTGGCAACTTTCAGACAGTTGCTGCTTGGCCAAGACAAAAAGAGCAAACAAAAAGGTGGGACTGATCCCACGTCTGCCATGAGATGGCAGCACAGTCAAGTTCAAAAGCAGCATAGGACCAGCCTGATGGGAGTCTAAGAATTTAATAACAAGAAACTGAATTTTTTTTGTTGTTTACCCTCTTTAAAGGTCACATAACTCCCAGCCTCATCTGGCTAGATGTGTATTTTCTTGTTGAAAGAGGACAACAGCTTGATAACAGTGGAACATTACTCACTCTAATTTTATTTATTTTATTACTCCAGAACCTTTGTAGTAATGAAGTTATTTGAACACCTCAAACCTCAAAGGCAGATTTCTGGACCTCCTGCAGCTCCAAAGCAAACACATCTGTAGGCAATGCTGTAAACCTGGCCCTCCGCCTGGATCCTACATTAGGATAGCTCTGCATTCAATACCATCATTCCAACTCTGCTATAGGACAACCTGAATGTGCCTGACTCCTTCTGCAGGTGGATCACACTTTCTCACTGACAGGAAGCAGCATGTGGAGCTGGGTAAGCATGTCTCTTACCCCCTAACTATCAGCACTGTTTACCCACAAGGTTGTATTGTTCCCCCTCTACTCTTCCCCCTGTACAACAACAGCTGCACCTCAAGGCACCAATCTGTCAAGCTCCTGGAATTTGCTCCTGACGACAGCACCCTCATTGGGCTTATCTTCGAGAGTGAAGAGTCTGCATATAAGTTAGGGATTTAGCACTTGGTGACCTGGTGTGCTCAAAACAATTTGGAGCACAATTCTCTAAAATCAGTGGAGATGATGAAAAACGCAGCACCACCCACCCTACAGGACCCTAAAGCATGCAGGGGAGATTATGGTTGATTCCTCCCACCCTGGAGAGAAACTGAGAAATTCCCATCTGGCAAGAGGATGTGTACATCAGAATGAAATGCTCTCACAAACAAAAACAGTTTCTTCCTACCTGCTGTTGGACTTTTGTTGGTCTCATCAACAAGGCCCAGTACCCCCACTGACACTCAACATGTAACCCTAACCCTAAACAGCACCTAAACAGCGTTTTTAGGGTGATCAGTTACCCTTTTAAATAAATTAAAATAAAATGACTGGGCTGAACCTTTACATATTCCTAAACCTGCAATTAGGGAGAGATCTGGCTGAGGTAAAGTGTAAATGAAGAGTTTTTTGTTACTGAGGGCTTGTGCTTACAGTAACTCACCTGTCACCTCTGAGTGTTTATCTCCACACACGCAGCAGACGCCAATTTTTCTCTTGTGTAACTGCTCTCCTGCCGTCAGCCATTTTGTCCACCTGCTTACTAACCATCTTTTATTGCTGTCACCTACTGACTGGTCCACCTGTTCACCTCTCTCCCAGGATACTCACCACTTCTGCAGTCATCGTCCTGTCAGCTGCTCCTGATATTCACCGCCTATCTAATCACCTCAACCTTATTTCCTCTATCCAATACTCTAAGAACCACATCACCTGCAATACTTGCCTCCAGCCCTCAAAAGGACATCAACTAATCTGAGATTCTGTATGTGTAGATGCTGACCTCCTACTCGACCAGTAGAGGGTGCTACATCCCCTGTATCCTCTCCAGTCATTGCATCACCTTAAGGACCAACCTGTAAACTGATCCTGGGTTTAAGGGTGCTTATTGGGTTTAAACCCTGAAACCCATCACAGTGTAAAATGTAATAGTGAAATATTTCAGGTGTAGTTTCTCTCTATTTACTTTCTTATTACATGTGGCAATTACCTGTTGCAATACTACAAGTTTCCCTATATCTACTGGTTAAATGCTTAGAAATAAGAGGGCTGTAAAAGGAAGAGTTAATGACTTGAATTATAACTAGAGCTATAAATGTGTAACAGACTGTATGTCAGTGTGCTAGTCAAACATTAAATGTGGGCACATGTGTTAGAACACAGTGTGAGTATTCCTACCAAAAAGTCAGGAGAAGCCAACTGAAGCTGTATTGATCAGAAAGAAAGTCTCAGAGAAAACATTACTTTACCAGAATGTTACTGTGTGTAATATTTATTCTACTGAATTTTGAACTGGATGTTCAAAAATCATTCATGCTAATTTGCTGCCTATCACATTCACTACTTGACCTATCTCCCTGTAGGTCATCTGCAGCCAGCAGACTGACTGCATACTGTATGAAAAATTGCATCCAAAAGAAAGCAAGATAAAAACCCTCCCATCTGGCGTGTACACAAAGCAAAGAACAAGTACAAAATATAATTTCCAAGTATGTTGATTCAAGGCTGTATTTGACATAGATTCATCCTTACCTTCAACAGAATGAATCATCATGATTCTTCACATCTGCTCTGCTGCTTCTTTTTGGCTTTCTTATAGTGCAAACCAAAAATCTGTGATGTTTTGGAAAACTGGAGAATGGAGAACTCAATACAGAGCTGAGAGTAAATAATGTGATTTGTGTGTAAGCTGCAGGTGGTTGACTAGATAGGGTGTCAATGAACAACACTTTAATGTCCACTTGCCCAAAGGACCTTTTTAAGTGATGCAGTCTTAAGAAGGGCCACAATGCAGACTCAACAGTAACAAGATGTTAACAATTTGAAAGTATTATCATATTATGTCCCAGTAGAAATTATTATTAGTATGTTATTAACACAGCAGGTGATGAATGACATGTATGCAATAATGGAGATAGTTAAGCTTTGCTGTAGTGTAAGGTAACATCTGCTCATACCAATAATACAGGTACAGTGTATAAGATGCCTGATGTCACACAGTCTGTAACTTTTTGTGTGAGCTTCCTCAGACAAACATCACATGTTTAATTTCTACACAGCTGAAATCCTTGTGCCCATGTGAGTTACTTTAGAGGAAAATTTATTCCAGTTATCACTCTTTTTACCTGCTTCTCATGTCTGTCTCCCAGCAGCTTTACTTCTTCTCACTTTGCAGTGTTGGAACACAGGTTTCATTGACTGCCAACAGACACTTAAGAATCTCAGTGAATGTTTGAACATACTAAATTAAAAAAGGCTAACATTATAAAAATTGTATCTGTTATTTCATGCAGATTTTTTAATTGCTCTTGAGATGTTCATGGCTCAGGCCATAATACAAATTGCTCATGCCACTGTAATAAACTGGCTAGAGATTATTTCATGAACATTCCAGGTATTATATGAAATGGGCCATAACATTTTCTCTTAAATACATCCAAAGCACTCAAAATACTCCCCTTTCATCTCAAACAAAGGGATGTGACACCATATATGATACATTAATAGCAGAATCACGTCTGTGCAGGAGGTCTTAACCTAAAATGTTACATTTTGGGTTATGAACTGAGGTCAGGTTAGACTTGTGTCAAGCATCCATCATCAGTGATACATAACGCCCACAATAATACAATACAGACATTGGTTCAGGCCCACAACTTCATGAGCTTACATGGGAGTTTATAAATATCTGAGTCATTATGTGACAATTGCTGTTGCACCTCCACCTTCTCAGTTCAAGCCATTACACAGTGCCACCAGATCTATGTGCAGAAATCTAACCATACAACCATATCAAAATATTTTGTCTGGAAATTGAAATTGACCTGGCCTTTGATTTGGTTGGTCACATGCCAGTAAGCTCCTTGTTAGGTGATTCATTGGCAATAGTTTAGGTTAAATTACTATTGTTCAATTTGGGTTTGCGTGTGCATTACAATATTATTGTGGATATGATCATTCTTGGCAATTTAGAGAAAGTGATTTCACCAGTGGTCGTATGCAGTGGCTATGAAAGAAAGTTAATTCAATTTCCTTAATTATAGGCAAAATTATCTAAACACCTAATTCTCCCATATGTGAAACGCTAACTATTTAAAGGGCCACCGGAGGCCATCAACACTGTCTTTCTTTACATGACTTAAAATTATAGAACTGGCAGTCAAAAGTAAGAAGCTATTAGATTTCTTTTTATTAATTAGTCATATTTTTTCAACAATCATTTTTTTGCACAATGAATTAATTAAGTAATTGAAACTGTAAGTAAACTAAGCTTCTGTTTGGTTTTGAGTGCCTGCGAAAACGCAAAAAAGTTTCACGTTCAGGGTTGTTCAGTGTAGTTGCTATATTGTTTCCAGCCTCTAGTGGCAGCACTGAGCACAACCAGTGGAAGAGAAGAAGACGTTGTGCGCCATCTTGGGTTTTAAACAGGTGCTAACGGGCGTTTTGCCGTAGCTACAACTGAAGTGTCCTGTGTTGTGTTGTTTTGTTTTATTTATGCCTATTATGACCCCAAATTATCTTGAACTCTTGTTGTGAAGTTTGCTAGCCCTCCAGAGGTGTTGTGTATCAATGTTAAGCCAAGAAGATGCTTAATTTCACTTGGCTAGCCATCCAGGACCATGACGCTGTCGGATGTCCTTAGTTTGTTCATCAAGGGCGAATAAGCAGAAGATAAGTGTCCCGGACTAACTTTTATATCAATGAAAACACTGGATCAAGTTCAGCCCATGAAGCCAGCAGCAAATCCTGTTATGTGGACTGGAGTGGAGCTAACTTATGTTAGCACTGGATAACTGTTAGCAGCCATTACCAACTCTACACAGATGTTTAGAGGCCAGCTTCAGCCTCGCAGCAAGTCTGTTAAATATGGAGGAAAACTACTCATTTCAATGACTTGTTGCGTTGCCGCCTCATGAATCGAAGCACTTTATTTGTTGGATATACTGGATTGCCATGTCAACACGGGGTTCATAAGAGTGGAGACGTCCCTGTGTCGCTGCTGACAAGTTTCAACACTTAAAGCCCAGAAGGTGCTCTCTTGAAGGTAAGAGCCATATTTCGTTGACTATGTGCACTTGCGACACTGTTTGGTGATCAATTTGCCCAATGATTCACCCAGTGTGTCGTGGTATTAATTAGTGCTGTTGCTTGGTTATGAAGGAAATGTTTGTTGCGCACGGACGTATTACTGCTTTTTGACCGTCTGTCGCCTTTTTTTTGAGTGCTGTGACTGGACTGGCAATCCTAAAAGTGAATAAATATTGCACTTTATTCATAAAAAAAATTACGTTTAATCACAACATGATCATTACATAATGGCGTTTGCAGTTGAGTTGTATTGGAGCTTAATTTAAAGGAAACAGTGTTGTTGTAAGTGCTGAAGTTCCATTACATGCTAGCAGAAGGTTGCGTATGTGCAGTCTCAGTTATATAAAGAGTTTATCACAGCATTTTCTGCAATGATTTGACATTTACTGTAGGTTTTACATCGATTTGTGGTGGCTTGTACAAGGTGATGTCTACATACTTGGAGTAGAAATTGTGTAATTTACTGTATTTACAGTAAATCAATTGTAAAAACCAAAGTAATATTTTAACATTACATCCAGCATGTCTAACTAATTCAGTTTCGAAAGAAAGAAAGAAAGAAAGAAAGAAAGAAAGAAAGAAAGAAAGAAAGAAAGAAACTTTATTAATCCCTCGGGAAGGTTCCTCCGGGAAATTCCATTTCCAGCAGCAAAACACCGACTTCCAGCAAC
>JAUYWH010000002.1:16255392-16311862 GCA_034779795.1 Ctenopoma multispine
CAATAGCCCACTTAGAAATCCCCTTACTGATAAAAATGCTGATGTGTCAAATACTTATTTCCCCCGCTGTATGTATGTACAATTATTTATTGTGCGTTTGGAGAAGCGAAAAGCTTCCATATAAACATTTCCACAGTGTGTACGTCTCTGCGTGTTCTGCAGATGTCCAACGCGCTAACTTTATAAATTGTTCATGATTATTAATTGACCTCAACAGAGATTCGGGATTGGTCAGAGTGTGACAGTAAATTATTTTATGCTGTCCTTGTGTGCTTGCATCAGCAATGTCTGTATATTGAAAAATACACAATAACCACTGCTAAACTACAAAAACAGATTCATAACCGAGAGATGTAATGAAAGTACTGTGGCTGAGACCTTTAAATCCAGAAAGTGAATGAGGGAAAGTGAATCCCACGAATGGTTGGACATGCATCAACTCCGCCAACCCCACCCCACCATCTAAAACACTGAAGACTTTTCGTCAGAAACAAACTATTTTTGGTTGATTTAAGAAGTTTGGACACACATTGGAATTACCATGTTTTTCATGAAAAGATACATATCTTCAGTTGTGTTACCATCATTACAGATGGTTTTCTAATGATCAGTTATTCTTTTAAACTAAGAAATTTGCTTTTCTTTCACACACATGGTCATTTCTATGTGTGTCCAAACTTTGACTGGTGGTGTATGTGTCTCTAATTTTCTGTCTAAATTATGTCTAAGCTGAAATAGATTAAATATCTCTGACTAAAAGTTTTGCTGTAGATTCACAGTTTATTCCTGAAACAAGCACACATTTAATAATATTTTTGTCCTATTTTGGCACATGAAAAACAGCTGTCTTCTAGAGACATAACATAATAGGCAGCAATTATGTTTCCTTAAAAGCTATTTTCTAGGAGAAAACCTTGAAAAGAGATCTTGTTTTCCATTTTGGTCACTGTATAGAAAAATGCATGTTAATCATGCTAATGAAAAGATGTTAAATGTGTATTGAATTGTTGTTTGCTTG
The DNA here is from genome assembly GCA_034779795.1 of Ctenopoma multispine. Classification (NCBI taxonomy): domain Eukaryota; kingdom Metazoa; phylum Chordata; class Actinopteri; order Anabantiformes; family Anabantidae; genus Ctenopoma; species Ctenopoma multispine. Next base: position 16,256,411 of record JAUYWH010000002.1, read on the forward strand.
TCATTTTGCCTGTCACTCTATTTGTGTTTAATTTCATAAAGACACATTAATGAAATGCAAACAGCCCTTCTCTTCTGTTTTGTGATTCAGGATGTAATCGACCATGTTCCCCACCAATCAGCTGTACTACATATAAGAAAAGATGAGATGTGACAAACAGGAAAACTGAAAATGGTGTTACGTAAGATATTAACTTCTGACTTCATAAGACAAAGATGTTTAAATCAAAATTCTTCTTGTTTGCATATTTAATGAGCTCCATTAAGCTTTCTTTGTAAGAGATCTAATCTTTACTGTGGTTGTAATTGTAGTGACACAATTTTATGGCAGTGAACCTCCAGTTTGATAAATCGTCTCACGGGTCATCAGAGACAAGAGATGATTCTAAACTCAGTTTTCTCCAGAACGCTGCACACTAAAAATGAAAATGCATCACTCATGAGATGAGTCCTGTATAAATCAGCTGAGCAGATCATACTCTGAGCTTCCAGATACCACACAGCAATCAGTTTCTCATCTACACTGGTAGTATAATAAGCACAGTTCTTCCTCATTGTGCTGTATGTTGGAAGTCATTGCTCGGGTGGATTTCAAGTGTCACTGCCCGATGAGTAATATCAATAAGCATAACTGCCAGATTCTAGATTTACTTTTGGTAGAAAGTTTTGTAGATCCAGTCCCTGCCCTTTCTTCATGCTGAGTAAGGACTATCTTGAGTCATAACTCTGAGCCTCAGACAACACAAATCCACCTGGCTAATTTTTATCCCTGTGCAGAGTTAACTTAACGTAACTTCTGTATCACTCTTTTGTAGTAGTTCTCTCTGTTTTCACTGAGCTGTTTTCAGTATTCCTATGTATAACCTACATATTGTCTGAAGATTTTTATTTAAGCATTGGATAAAGCATGCTATACAATCAGATCCAAATAAGCAATGTAGACAAAACATCACCATGACATGGAAAGGGATGTTAGCTGTGGTTATTAACAGAATTAAATAATATTAATTTTGTTGTAAACACTCCTGCAGAACTGACTTGAGAGCTGAAGCAATGTGCTGATTAGAACATTGACAGCTGAATTGTTTTAACTAAACAAGAAAAAATTTATATTTTTTGGTTTACTGTTGTTATTGTAACAAAACGGCCCATTGTTGGTTAATTGGCCAACGTCTAAGCTCATGCCAGCCAATTACTTAAAACTCATCTGCAGCCTATACACTGGAAGAATTTCATGCACGTGTGACTGAAAATTAAAGCATAGTAATGTGAAAATAATTTGGTAATGGTAACGGAGTAGATGCATTTTATTTGCACTTGAAGAGAGCAGTATTGAGATTCGCGGATCTGAGAATGCTGTTTCTGTTTTTCTGGTGCAGCTTCTCCTCTGCGTGTCTGTGTCTCTGTCAGCAAGAGTGGGGCTGAGCTCCTCCACATAGAACAGATAGCAGATAGGAGAAAACACTCGTATGTCAGATGTGTTTTCCCTTCTTGTCGTAAGTGAAACCTAACCTGCTTCGCCTTGAGTGATCACTCCTCACAGCAGCAGCACTAGTGCGGCATTTATGCACAGTACAGAGTGTAGGTCATCCATGTTTTTGAAACTCTCCATTGTTGAATACTTCCTGCTCATTTAAGTTTCAGCATATTTTTCTGCAATGACATTATATTGGTATTACATATTGCCCCTATATCATGAATATGTCATTAGAACAGTAATGCTGCAAGACTTATTAAACCAGCATAACTTGTTCAAAATTTTTAAGTTTGTATTTTGCATGCAGCTGTAGGATTCTTTTATTGGTTTACTGGTTGTTATTTTTTTGTGTTCTCCCTGAGATACCATCTTGACCCTTGACAACACAGTTTGTTTAAACCTAACATCTAACAACACTAACAAGAAGATAATTACATCATCCTGTGTTACAATCAGGGGTTAATTATGTGAGCTGATGTGACTTGAACTGTTAAATGCTCCAGTTTCAACAAATTAAAAGCCAAATGTAAACGGTGTAGGTGTGTGGACCATTACGAGCTTTTCTTACTGCTACAGCTGCCTGCATGTATGAGCTGCTGATAAGTTGTCAGGTAATGAATAAATAAAATAAGAAAAAACATTTTTGACAATGTTAAAGATCTTTATTTGGTCCAGGTAAAATATATATGTGCAGTGGCTTTGAAGCGAAACAGCTGGTGAGATTTTAGTAAGACAAGTCAGTTTGAGGTGACACAGGGCTGTATTTTCATGTGATCTTTTTCTATCCTCTTCAAATAATCCAGTACAGAGTAGTGTAGGAAGTCATTTTGGGTGCAAGTTTAGGTAAAGTACTTGTGTTGCTTCTGTCTTAAATGAATCGGTGTGTGTTAACTTCAACAGGACCAAACAAAAGAACTATGTTTTTTCTTCTTAAAAAAAAAGAATCTTGAATAACATTAATGTGTAAACATAATGATCTGAGAACTTTTATTTGCAGCACCTCTGGTCCTGTGCAGAATTCATTAGCACATTCTCAGAACAGAAATACTGAATCATTCATAACTGTCTAATCTTGAACAGGTTCTTCAATGCTGTTTGTGACGCTCAGTACAGTAAGTCAAACTATTCACTTCCCTCTCTGGCACAAAACTTCACACCCCATACAGCGATTTTCACATACACAATGAGAAATGAAAAGATATTACGCTCACAGACATGTAGTACAGCAGCTAAAGCGTTACTGCTTTTCTGATCATTTCCTTTCAAGTCCACGAACTTGTCTTTGCTGAAGTCCAAGGACTTGTATTTTCTATGAACAGCTACTATAGCTTTAGCAATAACAAATAGCCTAGTAGTGTAAGAGAGTTTAAGAAATGGCAAGAGTCTTGACAAGAGGATAATTTTATGTCAAGTTTTATCTTATGTACTCTGGTTTGCACGTCTCTTCTAGTTAGTGCTGCTGCACATTTTAGAATCGGGGCTTTTGTCCAGTAAATCTGAGCAAAATGTAGCTCTGTTGTCTGTGCGCTGTTGGCTCCACTGATGATAATAATGGTCCTCTTTTCATTTTCTTTCACTTGAGGAACATGGCATCAATATCCTGTACTCCTGCAGCTGTCCAATCACTTTGTGTGCAGAGCACAAGTACAGGTACAGAACAGCCGCAAAGTTTACTGGTTTACTCCAAACATTTTCCTTTTTCCCCACATACGAGCTTCTGTTGATAGTACATATCTTCACGGATACGTATGTACATACTTCATGTCTTTGTATCATACATACATTTTCATAATAAATCGTGAAAATGAATACAGTTGGATAGCTGAGAGCTGGGTTAGTCTGCAAAAGCTGTATTTTGACATAATTTTGGCTTGACTTGATTTGCAACAGCAATGTACAAATATACAAACTGGCTTCAATATGCAGATGTCACCCACACTCTTAGTGAGTGAGAACACTGGCAGGAGCAACTGGACCACCTAGACACAAAAATAGAAAAACAGAATTACTGTACATATTTAAAGGGAGGAGTGATGCCACATGGTCCATTTCCTCTGAACTGCACTGGTCCTCCCATCTGCTTGGTACTAGGAGGTTTCTCAATACTCTCCTCCTGCAGGCTTTAGTGTCCATTGATGAGCAGATGAAGGAGCAGCAGCAGAAGGCTGAAGGCAGCTTGAAGCATTAGGAAGGGAGATGAAGCAGAGTTTGGGAGGCTGTTGGATGGCAGGTTGGATTGGCCCACAAGCAGTTCATTTCCAAGGGCCTGGGAGAAGACAAAGAGATCAGTTCATATACAACCAATCTTGTGATTAGGGAATGACCCACTGTACTCCCTAACCCACAGCCACCCTTTTGCATTATGTTATCGGTTTAGGTTAATCATACATTCAGGGTATTTTAGTAGTCTAAGGTTGTTTTTACACCTTAGTACTTGCTTCGGTTAGAATCTGTTAGTGAGTTTGTAAACTCGTATAATTTTCCTCTTGGTTCAGTTTCCTTTCACAGGGGGGAAAATCAAAGCAAACCAAAATGCCTCACTTCAAATCGCACTTTCTCTATGCATATTTATCAGATGTGTCTGCCACAGGAACAACAAAAGTAAATACAGGGAGTAGATTATGTGTTGTGGACCACTGTATATTTCTGTAACATAGGAGACAATTACATGATGAATGTTAACATGGGTCCGATGTCCTCACAGGGATTGTTTATTATGTTTAATTCCTTGCACATTCATCTGACCAGATATCTGTAAGACACTGTACCTTCACACACACACACACACACACAAGCAACAGTCATATGTAGCTGCAGCAGACAGACATGTTTTGGATAGCTCAACTGTTAGGAAAATGTTCTTCCATGCGTGAGTCCCGGGTGTGAAAAGACCAACTATCGTGTTTCACTTTGTTGTGGAGAGAATCATGAGGGATTCATGCAGGGAGAAAAGCCCAAATAAATAACTACACTGGAAACAAGCTCAAAAACCCTCGACTAAAGATTTTTGCAAGGAGCTATTTTTGAGCGCTTGAAACTGTGCCCCCTCCATCAAGTGGCGCTCTAGGCAACCGCCTAGTTTGCCTATACCAAGGGCCAGCACTGCCTCAGATAATGCGATTCATAACGTTCTGTCCTGTTTTGGTTCAGTAAGCTTTCTCAACAGGCGAACTATACCAGCTTTCGCGAGAGACTATTTGGATCGAGACCACTAGAGTGTGCACTACCTGGAAAAAATGGCAAACTAAACTCATATGTTTAAAATGTTTTAGTGATGCAATAAAGAAAATATAGTTTGCAGAATTTGTCAGTTTCCCCTCATATGACGTCAATCCTGCTCTTATGGATTAATCCAGCAACAGAATGTATGGCTGAAAGTATCACTCAGGCTGCACCAATTTCACTCCCTCATTCCTCCACAGACAAAGCTTATTCAGTTCCAAAATCACAGAAAATTCCACACACTCTATAGTGCCATTAATATTTTAAAAAGGTAATATAATTTGTTTCACTACTGAACAGTGTTTTTGCATAATGATTCACTTCACTCACTGATGTATGACAGTGTGAAGCTGCTAAAGAAAACACCAGACATCATGAAAAAGTGCACACCTGTGTTGGTATGATTGTATCCAGAATGGTTCTCATTGTTTCTATGGTTTCTGGTGGAGAAGTATTACTCGTGTTTTCTCTGGGGCTGCGGCTGGGACTGGGTGTACTGGATTGACTGAGAGTCGGGTGCTGGCCTGATTCGCTTCCAAACATCACGAGGGCATTTCCTGAAACGTGAGACACAGCAGTAAAAAATGTTATTAGATTTCAGCAGCATCGTCTTCATATGTATTCATAAAGTTCCATTCGTGTCTTATTCAATCATTGCAGATGCCGACGATTCTATAAATTCTGCTAGGCCAGAGCTAGTTTAGATTTGGTCAGTGGAGGAGAGAGGAAAGAAAACAGAAAATAGAAAATAATCAGTATTCTCTTCAAGTATCCAAACTGCACCTGCCTCTCCACATCGACCTCATTAACTCATAGACCATTTGCACTGGCCAAACAACTCTGAGACCTCTCTGTATCTTTTCTAGGCAGGGGGCCGAGGGAAGACTGGCCAAAGATTCACCTCACTGCACACACCAAGCAAAGATTCTCCTCATGTGTTCAGGCTCAATGATAGATATACGCTCACTGAGGTCAGTAATAAGGACCATTATTTATAGTCCAGAGCAGGGGTTGTAAGAGAAAATATTTTAGCATCAGAATTAGCATAAGGAAACATGTCACAAGGTCAAAAGACACAATTACTAGTACACTCATGGGACATTGGGAGGATCATATGAACTCATGTTATTGTTTCCATTATTAAAATATTTTTATATTATATTATATATTCATATTTTACAATATGAGCTACTGTTATTGCTACTGGTCCTGTTCCGCCCGGCTTACCTTTGAAATTTTGTGTTTAGCAGCATTCATACTGTAATCCTTTTTAGCTGACATGCACTGTTGAATATGACTATTACATAACGTATGTTTCATTAGTATTTCATTTTGGTGCCATCATTATAGTTTTATGTAGTGTTTCAGTGGTTAATTCTCCATAGTCTAAATAGCTGAATGTTTGGGCTATATCTGTCATGGTTAACAATAATGGTTAACCCATACAGCTCTACACAAATGGGACCATACTATGTAAAACCTTGTTTAATACACTCATTGCATTCAATAATGTCCTCTGCTCATTGTTTAAGTTTTAGTTATGTTATTCCATGGCACTGTTGGTCTGTTAACTGGTCGGCTGACCACTTTGTTACAGACTAAAATATTTTAAACTAGTGCATGGATTACCGTAAAACTTATATATGTATATTGATTCATAGTTCCCAAATTACTTTTGTTATCCTGTGACTTTCCATCTAGCACCGCCATAACAATGACATTTGATATTATAACAAAAAAAGGATAGAGGAATGGTTTTCTGTCAAGCTTTAGTTTTACAATAAAACCATCAGCAGCAGCAGCAGGCAGAGGTGACAAGACAGCAACAGCTAATAAAGTGTTTCAGCTCTACACAGCTTATTAGCACAAATTCACAGTCAGTGCTCCAAACACCAGCCAAACAGCTTCAGTTCCGGGGGCTTTTAAACCACTACACTATGTCCAGAGTCGTTATTCCACATTGTTGTATGTCCATTAACACTGACAAACTTCCTGATAGATTAGACCTTTTACCTTAAGCCAAGCTCAAGGCAACTCATGCAGAAGTGGACCACCTGTGGTAAACATACATGCGTAACACTGAATAAATGATTAAAGTAAACACTGGGACATACTGCTATTATAAGAAGCTTTTGCTATCGGCAGATATAAACCTTCCACCATGCCTCTGTCCTGTGTTGAAATAGTAATAGTGAAATAGTGCCTCCGGTACTAGTAGACACCTGTTTTTTAAATGAAATGGAATATGGTCATGGTAGTTCAGAAGAGAAGCTTGACTATAGAACAGTGCACTACTGCAAGGATAGTTCACAGACAGTCACCACAACAAACGACATTGTTCTACTTTAAGGGTTAGACTATTAATTATGAAAATAACCAAGTAGCAGATAGTTTCTATGATTAAGCTATCTAACTTTTTCAGTCATAAAGAAAAAAAAAGGTACATCAGGTGTTTGTAGGAGATTCGGTAAATATACAATTACTTAACAATTACAGGACCACCTTACTTAATTCACGAAGAAGACTGTCTGCACACCCAGGCAGAATTGCCAAGGAAACCGTATTCAGGGGATAATTAATAATGAGAGGAGACAGAGTGAGCAAGTAAATGGGAGAGAAACTGGGAGAGCATTACAAGTGAGCGCGGGAGAGAGTATGTTGTTAATTCTACAAAAAGCACAGGATCTGTGATTTCGGCTGTCTCGCTGAATCTCAATACCTTTGTTTCGGCACTTCTGATATAAAACGTACCTACTTTGCTTTTCTAATCGAAAGTGTTAAAATATCCCATGTTGCAGTTATCAGTGCAAATTATTTTGAGTAAAGATTGCTGTTTTGTGTATTGCATGTCATAATTAACTTACTCTGGTTGTACCAGCAACGGTGTGGAATAATTTGATATCGCAGAAATACAAGCAAGACACTCACGGATCAGTTCAATTTTGTATTGTATTCTTTGTATACTTATGTGTTAAATGTTCTACTCAAAGTGCCTGTACCTTCCAGAGGTACAGAACTGAGAAACCTAGAAGCTTTACCTAGAAGCTGTGACATAATCCCCTGTAAAACTGCAACTGATCTTTTTTTGTACACTTAGATTTTTTTTTGTATACAACTTCTGGTAGGTGGATGTTGTTACGTTTGGGCTGTAGCCTTATATTTAGTAAGTATTTAGAACAAATCAAATAGACATATTTTACCAAAATTTTGAAGCAAAACTTTAAATGTATGTGACATGCAGCTTGTATTGAATGCTGAAATAGGAAAATATGGAAGTTACTCTTCTTAACACTTAAAGGCTATAGGGAGAAATGTGCCATGAACAAACTGTTCATCATTGTGGTCTGTTGATACAGTTTGTGTGTTTAGAGCTGGATACAAACTACATTTTGCAGTATATTGCACCATTTTATCACACTGTTTGACCTAGTTTTCTTTGTAAATATTCTCGGTTGTTCTTAAGTTGTCATTCACAGCAGTCATGGTTGGAAACAGTTCTAATGTAACAAACTAATATAAGTCAAATTCTCTGCCTCACTGTCATGTGAAAGCATCTACCTCTATATAAACACGTTTCAGTACCTTGCACATAAATTTACACTTACGTAGACAGATGTTGTCAGTGAAGGATCCCAGGAAATTATTACACTCTTCTCTCTGGCTCCCACTGGCTGAGCAGGAACACCACGGAGCTACGCTGGACGTGGAGTTGTCAACATAGTTTGGAGTTATCGTACTTCCTGCAGAGAGACCGCATCATGCCTCAATCAGTATTAAATATTCATTCTCCTTGGAGTTGTTATAGTGTGTTCATAGTGCTATATTTTCTGAAACATTAATGAACACTGCATTTCCTGTTTCCTGACCTGATGTATAGGGATGATAATATTCTAGTATTGCTCTTTAGATTGAGTGTGTGCACACTTGCATGACATAACTACTGAGAAATATTCCGATTTTCTCTTTTTTTTTTTCGGTCACTGGCATTGTGATTTTTTTTTCTGTGGCTGTTTTTTTTAACATAGTGGAGGTGGGATTTCAAGTGCTTTGATAAATACATGACAGGAATGAAAATGCCAAGTGTGTGTTTGTGCTTAGGGGCACCATTTAAGGTTCTTAAAATGCATTAGGTTAGCGCCTCTCTCCAATGTGTGGAAAAGAAGTGGCTGTTCTTTTCTTTTTTTTCTTTTTTTTTTTACAGACAGTTATAAAACGAATTAAATACACCTCACGTTGTATAAATAGCTTTGTTTTGCTGTAATGACAGATTTTTCTATTTTTCTATTTTAAACAATGTTTTGGTTTAGATAAAGACGTTTAATTTCATTTTCCCACTCACTTCCAACCTGTTCTTTATTTGTTAATGTTCCCTCTGGGTAGCCTTCACCCATTCCTAGCTCTCTGTCTTCTTCTCACACAGCATATGGCACGTATGTACTTACACATACTGTGTCTTTCCTTTGCCACCTGTTAATTTTCCTTTTCCTTTATGTATTTGTGTTGTGTGCACCTACCAATCAGTCCTGTGTAGGCAAGTAGACAGGCTCCATAGTTCCCTTGCTTGCAGCCACTGGCAGACATTTCTGAGGGTTCACAGTCATATTGAAATTGTGCCAAACGAGACCTTCAGAAACAACAGGAACTGGTTTAGCATTAACATAATAGATCTTTGTATTGTTTAAAAGTTTTCTTGTTCTTTTGTATGCAGTCTTTCTAACCCTTTAATTAAGAGTTTGCCTCTCTGACATAAAGAAATATTGTTGGCTTTGGTAAAGAGTGAAAGCATTGGACTGTAATGTGAAAGTGATAGAAAGAGTAATATATTTCATCCCCAGACCTGGGATCATTAGTAAAGCCCTTTGAGTGTAATGGGGCTGTGAAAAATAATGGCCATGACCAGAGATAGCAATGAGCGATAACTCTGATCCATCTGGCTCTTTATCTGTACTAAATATTTAATGTGTTATTCCAACAGGCTCTCTGGGGTGTTCTAACCAATGGTGGTAGAAAGCTTTAGGCTAAAACAGCAGGCCATTTTGTTGATTGAATGGCTGTTTATTTGGTTTCAAAGAACCATAGGACTGAACAGCAATGACCCAAATATGTACAGTGAATATATCTAAAATCTATATTCAAGAAATGCTTGAGTAAAGGGGGGATAATGAAGCATTGGCTTTTATAATTTGGAATAACGTGAGAAAAAAGTTGGATCATTAAGCATAACAAACTTGGGGGTTACGACCACATTATAGCAGTATGTTATTATATCTATATGAGAATAAGGCTGATACTGAAACAAATAGACGTCCAATAACAGCTTCCATTTAGCTCTGTTCCACCTGCACACATAGTCAGCATTGCAGATCCTCATCTGTGTGATGCAGTTATTTTTTTCCACACTTTCATAAGAGCAGCTGGGTACAATGGTCTGCCTTCGACGCTCTGCACAAGCAGTGTCCGTACAGGGGCAGAAGAGCAGCTCATGTGTGTAGTCGGCAGGAACGCGGTCAAAGAACCTGCGCAAAGCCTTATTGCATTTGGGCCGGTTGCACAGGCCGGATTTGGCAGTGGGTTTGATACAAGCTGAGACGTATTCTGTGCGCAGCTTCTGGCACAAGTCATCAACATTGCAAGCCTTGGCTGCATCCAGGCAGCGATTCACAGTTGTCATGCCAGCATCAGAGTCTGTGGATGAAAGTAAGGTCAAAGACAGGTGTAGATATTGGTGGAAAAACAACAGCAATAGAGCAAAAAGGTTTTGTTTATATCAATTTGAGCATATGTGACCTATGGTATGTACTCAGTTTATTCTTTCAACATGCTGAGATGTAATCTCGTCTTGCTATCATATAGGCTGTTTGGAATTAAAGTTCAGCTTCAACGTGGAAATGTCTGTAAATAAACAATGGAGACTCAATTCTTCCATCCATACATATATTATCTTAACTGCTTTTCCCGTTAAGGGTTGCAGGGGTGCTGGAGCCAATCCCAGCTGCTATTGGGCGAAAGGCAGGGTACACCCTGGACCAGTCTCCAATCAGTCACAGGGTTGACTCAGTTCTTGAGGACCAGAATAACAAAATAAACATTAGAAAAGGACAGAAATCTTCTCGTCTCTTATTTGCAGAATAACTTCTTCAGTTAAACGGATTAACCCATCCAGCTCCTTGCTCATCCTCAAATGCTTAAAAATGCTCAAAGTATCAAAACTGTTTAAATGTTTTTTATTATTTTAATATCAGCACAATGACCAGGTCTATGCTGATATTACCAGATATTTAACTTTTATTGTTAACCTACAGTGTTGCATTTTGCTAAACTCATTTGAGCTTTGGGATACAGAACAGTAATAATGGTATGTTTTACATCCCTTACTCCTGTCCTCTTATCTGTGACATGTGCATCAATACCATGTTACTGTAGCTATTTTTCCATTTGTTGTTTCAAGGTTACGTTAAGCATCAAAGCACATATTTTATGTGCAATACTGTAGATGCACAAGTCATCAGTTAGCTTTTATCCTTCAAGATTGTCCTTTACTGGTTGTTTAATGTAATATTATCTGAAAGTGTAATTCAGTATTGGCCATTGGGCTTAAATGTGGCTTATATTACTGTCATGGACTATGTTGACTGCTGTCTTTTGCATTTGATGTCACAGGTTAGTTTTTCTTATGTCCTAATGATAAATGTGTTCACTAACATCACAGAGTAATAGAAAGCAATACTTAACACAACACAGATTAATATAACCAACAAGCAAGACAAAGTGCTGCATACAGTGATGTGAATGAAATACATAAAATATTGATATCCAGTTAGTGCTATGTGAGTTCTTACAAAAATATTAACTTTGTTTTCTTTTTTGCATCATTGAATAAAGAAGTCTTCAATTTATAAATAGTAATGATTGGTGTGAGAGTGAACCCTGGTACTTTCAACTACTGAATAAACCTGCTATTAACATGTTGCTGAGGAAATGACAAATCCGTTGAATTCATTCTCTGGGCTGTTTACTTCAGGGATGAACCATCATTTCTCTGTTTATATTTTTGTGACACTGACAGGTATTCTGATTGCGGTGGTACTGTGTAGCCTACACTTGGCTTTGACTGTTTTGAAGACAAGTGACAATTTATTTCTAAATTTCTGGGAGGCTGGTTGGACAAAACAAGGAGTTTGTGATCTTATTAAAATGTGATTTTTTTTTTTTTTACTAATCAATAATTTTATGAATTGAGAATTGCCATTTTAATCTATAAACTTGCGGCTATACAGAGTTGAAATAGCATTGCAAGTCATTTTAACTGTGTTGTTGTACTTGCTTGCACACAAGCTTTAGTGTTTCACATTGAAGTTTACATCCTTTTAATACACTGTTGTATCCAAAAGATGTAATCTGCTATTCAAAGTTTGGGTTTCTTGCAATACATTTAATGAAATTGCATAAAATTGTTATAAATTCTGGGGCCATGAGAAAACAGCAGTATTTGGGTTCTATAATTCTTGGTCAGCATAATAAAAAATCCATAAAAATGGCTGCAATAGTATCCATTGATGGATTATATTACTTCAGCTGAGTCTGATATAAATGAGGTTGCCATTGAATAAATTGAGAACAGGTAAGATTTTGGATGTTTGAGTTGTGTCCAGATAAATAGTATTACTTGTGTACTATGTCCCAATAACATAATGGAGCTCTATTTGCCTTGGGCATGAATAGAGCTATGTATTCTTGATAGAATGAAACGTCTTCAAAATAGGGTAAATAAGTATAAAAACAACGAGACAGTAAATGGTCAGTGAACTTGCCAGCTGTAATAGAGGCCAAACGAACGTAGTCGTAATCTCTCTGCACTGTCTCATAGGGATAACTCTCCACCAGGTTGAGTCCTGAAAGAATAAACACAGATAAAAATGTTGTGAATGTTGAAACACCACAATTAATCTAAACCACATGAAACATGAGTGATCATTGTCATTTAACCATTGAGGCTTAAGTTGACTCAGGCCGTGTATTGGTGAGAATTTGAGGGGTTATAATTTAATATATTACAATAATTCAAGGCAAACACAACCACTGTCTGTCACAAATCTTTGTATATTTGTATGTATGTTAATAAAAAATCTATACAGTATTTTTCAGAATCGATTCAGTATCAAAAAACATAACATCGCAAATTTTGATATTTTGAACCCATTGTTCATCAGCTTGACTTCTGGTTTGCAGACGTTATAAAAGAATTGTTCATCGTTTTCATAGCAGCTTAGATAGCTGCTGTCAAGAAGCAACAGACCATGTATAATAGACTGATGAAGGCTCCAGTAGATACTCAGGCAGTTCTTCTCCTTCTTCATGCCTCGTTTACACTGGCAACCATGTAAGGGGCTGGACAGTAGGGCAGACACTGCGTTGGCACACTGGCTTCTGGCACCGGGTCCCAGCTTCATGCTGCCATTGCCCGCCACACACTGACGCAAAGTCCGCAGACGTGGACTACAAGTCTCATCACTTGAGCATGAGTCTCCAGCCACCAAGCAATCTCTGCCTGCCAGTATAACCTCTAACAGAGCTGTAGAAGAACACAACAGAGAGCAGAAAGGTAAGAGGATTAGAGGTTAAACATGAAATTTTGAATAAAAGTAGCAATAAGTCAGACCCAAATGTCAGGAATAAGAAACACCTTTGAGGGAAAAATGTGAGCTATAGGGGGATTTTATTAAGCATTAAGTTAAATCCACTGAGAGTGTATTGTATAATTCTGAGATCCTCTTGTACTATGTAATAATTACAGAGCTCCATTTATTCTGTTCAATGACACATTAATGGACGTAGCTGATCCTTTTCATTTCTCTCTTGCTTTCAAAGTTCTGATTGTGACCCTTCATTTTGGTGAAGCTGAGCAGCAGGGGTAGGTAAGCCAATGATATTGTGATCATATTTAAGCATGTCCACAATCTCTTTTTTCAGATCACTGAGATGGTCTAATATATGGTGCTGCTGATTGAACAAATTACTTGCTCCACTGGCAAATTTTAGTCTGGCTCTGCTCTTCATGTTCATTTAAAAATTGTGACAAAAGATTGCAATTCAGACTTTGTAGACTACACTTTCTCAACGGGGGCAGTACTGCCTCCCAGGGGGTGTTATAAAAGACTTCTCACACATTAGTACGTTTGATTTGGTTCAAATCAGTATAGGACTTTGTAGCATTTTCGGTTCAGTTTGTTTTTACACATCCATCCACAATCCAAATGTAACAAGACGTGTCGCTTCAAACCATGTGAGAACATCCTCTGTGCTTATTGGTCAAATGTGTCGCCGGGAAAAACGGAAGTAAATCCTGTGTTGTAGATTACTGCATGTTTCTGCGATATATGAGAAACAATTACACGATTTATGTTAACGCAGCTCAGTCGTCCTCCTGGTAATTGTTTAATATGTTACATCACTTTTGCAATAATCCGACCATATGTCGCTGACACTTCTCACAATTTCATGTGGACATATAAACACAATAAATTTAAATCTACACTTAGTCCACTGCTCTGAAATCATATGAGCCATAGCTTTTGGCCCTTTTTTGGTTAAGTAATCTTTCTCACCAGGAGGACCCCACCATGGTTTGCTAAATGATTCCAGTCGAGACCACCTCTTTTTGGGTGTCTCAGTGCCGTTGTTTTGGTGCATCCGAATGCGATTACTTCCCAAGTTAAGGCCCTCATCCAGTAACAATGTACACAAGCACAATCATGTATTAGTAGTTTTATATCAAACAATATAGCTAATTTACACATTAGTAAAACAAAAACAAAACAAGACAGTTTGCGACTGTATAAGGTGAAACACAAATATACATCTATGCATGTGACTTTAACCAAAGTGCAGATTGTTTATTTGTTTTTGTTTTCTTATATATATATATATATATATATGTTGTTACTGATATTTACGCTATTATTATTATTGTTTTTCTTCTTATTATTATTATTATACTATTCAAGCCTGAGCAAACAGATTTGGCTGAACTGACAAAAGAAGCCTAAACATCCATCTTGGTCAGTTCAGGAGCGCTCAGGCTTAAACTTACATCTCTGTGTCCAGGCATAAAAAAGCTGGCAGTTAAACACCAGGCACAGGGTTCACTAATGTCTCCGCTGTGCACATCTCATTTTGTTGATGGCTAAATACATTTTAGTTTGGTTCTCACAGTCATGTGTTCAAATGCAAAAGTGCAGTTGACTTTAAAACACGACAGAATAAGGAAGGAAATAGTTTTGTGTGAACTGATATACATAGAACAAAATATGCTTTGTTCTATGTTGTGTACCATATTTAGGTGTAAAACTTAAAGTTTAATTGCTAAACTTTCAAACATTATACAAACAAAAAATGCAAGTGCCATTTAAAATTCATACTAATCATCAAATATTTTGCAGTTGAATGAAGAAAGAAAGTCTTCATAGTTGGGACCTGGGAGGTTTATGAATGTAGTGAAATCTTATATCACAAAAAGTAAATTAGCTCTTTTGGCTATAACAGACTTTTTTTTTTTTCTCTGAGCTGTTGTATCTAAGTGTCTTTTCTTTGCTTAATATCTCTATGATGTATAACTAGTTCCTAACCACTATGCCAGCAGGCTGCATATTTTTCTGCTTTGTTGTGAAGAGAACAGCTTCAGGGCTGAATTATTTCTGGTATTTTTACTAGTGTTTCATGCAGTCTAAGTTTTGAAATATTACATACATATTTGAATGTGTGTATTATATACAGTTTCTGTGTGTAAGATCTTGAGTGGCCAACTTGTATAGATACTAATCTGTGCTCTCATTCACTAACATTTGCCTGAGTAGGTTTACTGTGCATAGCTCAAACCTATTCAGCCTGGAGAATAAGTGTGTGACGTGTGTGAATATACAGAGAACATCAGTAAGTAAAATAACTGTGGGTATTCATCGGTTGCTATGTGCATTTATCTCAGTGTGGCAACGCAACAGCTGGTGAGATGGTGGGTGCTAGTTTTCTGTTGCATCTCTGGGCTCAGATGGCAGGATAAGAACTTTGGGTAAATGTCGGATGGGATGTTTTTAAAAATATATATTTTAGTAGAAATATGTTCCAAAACATTTGATAATGAGGAGCTTCCAGATTCAGGTTTATTGAAAAGTCTGGCAGCAGTTCCTCTCCAAAGAGGTTGCATGTTTGAATGTTATCCTGATTACTGCATTGCGGACAGAGACAACATACACAACACATATATATGTGAGGGGCTAAGTGGAGTTTTACAGAACTGGTAGATATGATTGATGCTTGATTTTCAGGACTTGTATGTAGTAGCTTTAAGTGGTGACTCTGTGTGTGCACTAGCAACACAATACAACATACTTATTATTGTTGTTGTGGTATTGTTGATCAGATCACAAGGGAATATACGCTGAAATTAATTTTTACTATGCCTTACTTAATGTTATGGCCCCTTGTTCTTGCAAACTAATGAAACTTGGATGCACATTAATGTGAAATTCAAATGTAATTAACTGCTGTGCCTTTTATATCCTGATGTGAATTTTGAGTTTGACTAAAATATACAAAAATATTCTATTTAACGTTGTTCAGCTATGAGACACACAGTTAAGGTAAATCACAAAGTATCATATCTTTTACAATTCAAAGGAATCCAGTCAAATTCTGTAGCATTTGGCGTTATCTGTATTTTAAATTCAAATCAGATTAACAAAGTCAAAGAAACTAATTTTTGAAAAACAACCTGGACAGCAGCCAGTTGGGAACCAGGAAGGATATACAGTAATAAAAGTAGGAGGTCTTAGAAAAACATAATTATACATGTACCATTGACCCCAGCTGTATAAATGTAGACAATTAGCAGTAAACATTTTAATTGGAAAAGTTTTTGTCACAAAATTACACAGAACCCTGATGGAGTGTTTCACTAATCTTAGTGTATTAGACGGGTAATAAAAAGACTTAAAAATGTTTATAGCCCTACTCATAGTTAGTAGTTGTAGTGTAACATGTCATAATGCTTTAATTGTGTCGTAATGTGTGTCTAATTACAAAACCATATTTTGCTATTGTTAACAAGCTTAAACGTTTTTAAAGTATTATTTCAATTATTCTAAAAACATATTTGTAAGTATAACTTGCAATAAGCCAAGTGGGTCCTATTATTTGAACACTGTAAATTCATACCATCTCTGTTGTTTGTAGTTATGTCCCTTACCCCATCTTCAATTTCACGCTGCTTTTATCTGCCTACACTGGAGGTAATTCTGGGGCACCGTTGTGTCAGCAATTGTTTTGATCTTCAAAACAGTCACGAAGAAACAAAAAAACAAAACGAGTAATAAAACAACATTTTCTATTCTTTTAAGACTGTTCAATCAATTAAACTTGCTTTCTAAGCAGGATCTTTCCTCAGACTCTACAGGTGTATTGAGTCTCTCTCACATCAGGAGTTATCCAAGTTCTCATCCTGTATTCAGCACATATCACTTTAGCGCTTCTAACACGGACATGTGGAGGCTGGGGGTGGGGGGTGGGGGTGGGGGGGGGAGTTCCAACCAATGCCAGTGTCCTGGAAGGCCAGATGGTCAGTTGCAAATTCAAGGCAGAGATCCCAGGGCCTTCCTCTACAGCTATGTGTGTCAGTTTGTGCTGTCTGGGCAGAAGCTGGAATAGACACCATACATCATGAATGCAAATGAGCTGCTTGATTTGACATTTCCAATAAGCCTGTCTCAATGTACCAGTGGGTTTAGCCAATTAACCATGTCAGTAATCAATGCGTTCTGAGGCTCAGTTAAGTCCTCAGTTTCCCTGCCACATAAATCACAGGCAGATTAGCTGATCAGTTACCCTTGCGTGCAGACTTAATGGTCCACTTCAGGAGAGATAAAATGGAAAATGAAACTTAATGAAGTCAGCTGGAACGTTACCCTCACTCCTCTATACCTACAAAGCAGTGAGGCTATGGAGGGAAATGTGTGTTAGTGTACTTAATGTGCATCACCTTTGTTTCAGTGCTTTTAAGATTTGTAAATTATCTTGGATAGTTGGATTAAATCTATGAGCCTCACTTTAAGTGGAGCTGTCTCCAATGGTGTTGTCTGACAACACTAATAGCTGTCTAACAAAGGGTATTAGGCAACATGATACAAGCCATTTCAGCATGGTCAGCACAATTAGTCTTCATTTCACAGTTATTTTTGTCTGTGTTGTTATTTTCTCTTTTTGGAAGCTTCCACATACTGTCAGCTGGGAACTTAATTTAAACTTTCAAATGATGAGAAACAATTTATGTATTTTAAGAAAGAAATTGTAAAGAATGTGCCTAAGTTGTTTGTTTTAATAATTCAATATTTCAGTAATTTATTATTTTGTTATTTGTTGAAACACTGGACCACAGTACAGCATGTAGGCATATCAGATATCAATATGCCCAGCCTTTTCCTGCGAAGACGCTAAAAGTCTAAGTAAAGTAATATAACTTTTTTTTAAATTGACTGTTTAAGTGGGGTCAATGTCCCTGCTCTAACAAATGAATTGAATTAGCAAAATCTCAGGGTCTTTTTTTTTAAACATTGCTTTAACAGACCAACACCTTGACATGCCATTAATGTGTCAAAGAAACCACTTGGCTATATTGTCCAAAGACTACTGATTGTCTGTTAGGGCATGTACAAACACACATAATTAAAAAGGAAGGTCATTTGTTAAGTTAGACACATCCTCTCATGCCTCCTTGCTTTTCCCCACTCATAATATAAAGCAGTTCCTTCTTTAAAAGCATATCCAGCTGTGTTTTGTTTAACCCATTATGTTCACCATTTGCAAAATGAGTAACATTTGGTCTTGACTAATGTTTTAGTAGCAGGTCTTAAAAAGTTCAAGAAGTCAAATCTGCATTCGCACATGTTGAACATGTGTATTTGCGCATTTTTCTTTCTGTCAAACTACTAGTACTCTTTCTGTATACTCATTTTGTCACTTCAGCAATGTTTACTTAAGCAAAAGAGAAAGAGGTCTTTTTGAGAGAAGACATTTATACCGGTACACTACAGTAAATTTGCTTCAGCATTATAATTAATCAAAAGTCATTAAATGTAAAGGGTTAGAAGTGGCACACTTTAATAACTCCAGGTGAATATTAAATTTGGTCTTATTCTTTATTGATCTCCTACCGGCTACATAAAGCTCCTTAAGTTTTACAATTTCTATCTGAGAGAAACTTGAGGTTCATCATGTTGTGAAAGTAATGTAGGTCCTTATGTGTCCTATATACAGCACATTGTTTGCTTTATCAGTTATGCCTTCTAGGAGATGACAATGGTATTGACATAAGTGAATATAAATTGTACCAGTATGAATCATATTTGCACAGATGTAGCCTGCATTTTTCTGTTATAAAGTGTTGCTGTCTGCTACATTATTTGCTTTTATGGCCCAAAATTAGGTATTTCAGACATCAAAGCAAACTAGATTGAATTTTGCCAAATGAGACACAAAATATCCATCTACATTCAAAATAGAGCAATGTCAGCTTCACTTATACTTCATGTTAGACATCAAACAAATAGTGCATGAAGAGGAAAAGCACAGCAATTTAGCTTCAAATTCTGAAAAGAGAATTACACTGCTAGGTAATTTACATGTATTTTAGTACATTTTTAGCTTCTTAAAAAAAATCATCTTTTCAGTTGATTTCCAAAACGGTAAGGTATTTCATATACAGAAATCTCAGCTAGGCTGCCGATTGAGGGACAACCATACAACTCACAGCAGCACTGGTGCAAAGGCTCGTATGTGAGAGAGTTTCTACTGTAATAATAAAGTTCTGTAACATACCTCCCACCCACTACACAGTGTTCTGGCTAGACAGAGGAACATGTTCAGCCAGAGACTGATCAATGTCAAGTTTCACAGGAAGCACCACAGGAAATCCTTTCTACCTGTGGCCATTAAACTGTACAACTCTGCCCCCTCACAGAGGAGAAATATTACAGTACTACATAATCTACTGGGAATTTAGAATTTATGCTTTCATGCTTCTATGAGATTGACAGGTTCAGTGTCTTGCCCGCTGACAAAACTGAGCCAGGTTAAACTTCTTTCTTATGCCAAACTCTTGCCTTATTATGTCAACTTCTAAAAATATTATTACCGTACCTGTAGATTACTCCAATTTACACTACTAAATTCTTCTTTTAAATTTCACAAAAACTAAAAGAGATTTTCATATAGGTCTAAACATTCTGTAACATCGTAAATTGAGTTTTGTGAAAAATTACAGTCTGAAAAATCATTAATCCATTGGCAATAAGATATACAACCATGCACACATACACAGCTTATATAATGGATGTGACACAAGATTTGTTAAAGCAATGAAAACCTGTAAAACAGCAAAAGGTTTCTGATTGAAACCATTTAGATGCCTGATAACCATAACCATAGAGGCAAACTAACACTAAACTAACACACAGACACAAATACGGGGTAAAGACATTTAAGTGAACAACAAATATATACAGCACATAATCTCTGTCAAACATCGCCAGACACTTCTAAAAAAACTATTCCATGTCTCTGCTTCTCTAAATCCAGTGTAATTAATTGGTAATAAAGCCAGTGTCATCACCGTCTTGTTCTAATATTTCATTATATGTGTTTACATCTATCCTACAATACTCTTGCATTGACAAATGTGTTTAATGTTAATCAAATAAGGTATGGTGTTGCCTCGCTCTCACAGAATAGTAACACAGGCATGTTGTCCTTAAGAACATGAGCATTTCACTCTTACCTGTGTTTTTATTTCTCAGATTACTTTCCACCTTTAGTTTTGAATTTCATATTCCCACTGTGCAGCTTAAAAAAAGCAAACATACAAATTGATCCCATAATGCAAGGGCTGCTGTGTGATGGGAGTGAATTGTAAACAAAAGATTATATCTGAATGCGCTGGAGATGGTGGTTGTTATTCGTGACTCGAATCGCTGCTTTGAGTGAGCAGCCATGTCAGTTTGATCCAACGGCTCGATGCTGTAAGGCTGACTGGAACAGTTGCAAAAGTTTAGCATTAAAGTTTGTTTAGGTCTTTGGAGCACAAACTGTCTAGTAACAGCTTGTGTCTGTGTGAGTTTTGTTCCTTGAATTTGAGCATGTTTGCATGGTCAGGAGGGTGGTTTAAGGGTTTGAAAGAATTCTGTAGTTTATGACATTGATCAGCCTCCATCAGCAGCAGGACACAGGCACTCACGTTCACTTAAACTCACGTGAGATCACAGCCCTACCAGGCTCAAGTGTTTTCACAGGATAAGATTGGAGAACATTCAATAAACATGTAATGAAATGACAGGATTTCTATACACAAAACGTGTGTTTAAAGACCAGGACCAGAGCCTTAAATACATGAACCAGTTAGGGGAATAGCCCTTGCTAGGGGTTCAACAGAAAGCATGCTTATGCTAATATTATGAGGTTGTCCACCTAATGAATGTGTTGAAATACTTTACTCTAAACAAATGTGAACTTAGTGGTGGGGCTATGTGAGATGCACCATGTGGAAACCATCATTATTGAAGTTAGAAACAGAATCTAATGTCTAAATGTGTAACATTATTTCAGATAGTTTCACCTGCAATTTGTTATTACCAAAGGCATATTTATATACTTTAATTGCTTCCTATGCTCGACTTTATTGCTTTCACTTAGATATTAACACCATTTTGTAAACTTTGTTTTGACACAAGTGCTATAAAATTGTCATGAAATTATTATCATTACCTTTGTGCTGTATGATGATGATCCCTGATGGTTTACAGGTGCATGTGATAAATTAATGGTGCTATCTGCACTGTAAATAGCCACAGTCATGTGTAATCATTGAACATAAAGATCACTGGTGTTGTCTCAGGGTATTGGTGATATTTTATCTGTGTAATTTTCAATAAATAATCTTTCTTTTCACTCAAATATTGCTGGAGAAGACATACTGTATGTTTGAAGGTGCATGTTACCCGGCTGGCTAAACAATACTGTCCAAGAACTCTTAGCAAACCAATGGTCAGGAATGAATAATAGCATATTACTTAGTGTGTACATATTTGCTCCAGCAAATCCAGCAAGCCTTAAGGTGGATAAGAATTTTTGTAGGTAGGGCTGTGTGTTGTGATAAATTCCTCACCATGATAAGAATTTTTGATATTGGGGTAACGGCAATATGATGACATGTTTAAACACATGCAGTAACTTGGCATGTCACATGAGCGTACAAACTCAATATGTATGGTGGAAAGGTCAAGCCAAACAATTGATTAAAAAAATATATATATGGGTTACAGATACTGCTGTAAGACAAATATCCCACTAATTATGCATTTTTAGCTTTTCAGTTTGGTTAATATTTCTTATTGTTTAGGTTTATTGTTGTTGATCACTGATATTGTTTGCTCAGCTTTAAAGACTATGCTGATGTGACTTTGGCTAAAAAAAATGTTAAAGTGTCCTATTGTCATATGTCGCGTATATTATTTCCGCAAAAATATTGTTGATTATTGTGACATAGTTTCAAGTATATTTGTAGGGATGTAACAACCTTCCAAATACACAGTTTGGTTCATACTTTGGATTCTTGTGGCAGCTGCATTTAGGGCACTGAGGGTTCAGGATTACGCGTCTTATCTAGGTACACTTTAACACATGACCAAGAATCAGGAGGACTGGGAGTCGAACCACCAACCCTGGAATTCATAGACAATTCGTCTACCAACTGAGCCACGATCACCCCCAAACTTTTAGAATTGTTTGCATTGTGGTTATTTCCAGGGTGTTGAACATAAAGATTCACAGGTGTAAACAACTTTTTATGGTTTCAGATGCATTAAGTTGAAATTAATCATTGTGTATAAACTCAATAATATAAAAGATTTTAAATATTTCCACTTCTTGCTCTGCATATGAGAACTTTTATTTTCATTGACAGGCCCCTAAAAAACGAATGTTAACCTAACCTGAAAAGTTTGCACTACTCCTTTGTTTGCCTCGCTCATTATTGTTAGTGAAGTGAAACAGAAGCGACATACTCCACCGACGTGTGTTCTGCAAAAGCCTTAACTGTTCCTCCTCTGGTGGTTTCTAAAGGCTTTCTGAACCACCTGAGGCTTATATCACTGGCAGGCTGAAATAATCTTTAAGCCCTGGGCAAAGTGCCAGAATTCCAACCAGCCCAACACCACCCACCCGCTGACACAAACACAACTACAAATCTACAGCCTGTTTTGTTACTATTGAACCGTATGAAAGACTACAAAACAAGGACTCTGGAATAGGCTCATTCCACTGATGACACATAATTAGTGGCAGACAATTTGCTACCTCAAACAGTGATCAGATACATTCAGTCATTTTGTTGAGATTAACAAACAGCAGATCTCAACAATGACAGCAAACAAAACTAAGTAAAATGTGTAGACCCAGTTGGTGAAAACAGAAACATGTTATATTATGCACGTTTTCTGAGTAATTCCAGATCTTTGCAGTGAGAGTAGGGCTGAAAATAATTTATATTTCCGTTTTTGGTTCATTATAGATTTTTTAAGTCTATAGTGAAATATTCCAGTAACAGTTTTTGGAGCCCCAGTTGAGGTCTTGCTGCTTTGTCCAGTCCCAAACCCTACGTTATTCAAGTAGAATAAGAAAACTAGAATATGGAGCCAAATAATGTGGGGCATTTTGCCAATAAAATGATCAATTTGAGCAGGTATAATTAAGCATCTGAGTGAGATGCAGAAGGTGGCAGGATCAAAACCGAGCCCACCGCCCAGGTGTGTCTTTGAGTACGACACAAAGCACTAGCTCCCCGGGCGCCTCCCTGTGCCTGCCCACTGCTCCCCCCCAGGAAGGATGGGTTAAATGCAGAAATCAATTGTTGTTATAACATGTAAATGTGACCAATGACAATACACCAATTAAATTATATTATAAAAAGGCAGTTGATCGATTATCAGAATTTGACATGTGATATGCAGAACAGTTTTCATCAGACTGACTCTCAAAAGTTACACTTAATTTATTGTCCTAGATATGACTGAAATAAAGGTTGTGATTATTTAGGGACAAGAACGAAGGAATGAAGTGCTAATTTGTATGTTGGTCTGAAAGTTCTTCAAGTTCATTCACAATGTCACACAACAAAGATTACTTTATCTTCACTTGGAAGTTGTGACATTATGAGTTTTGATATGTAATGGCTGCAATTAACTTATCAGCATACTGTCCTTTGCTTGCAGAGGGTGAGAGTGTGACATATCATGTTTTCTCTCGGTGTGAAAGTGCCGGCTGTCTCCAGCACTAAACGGGACTCGTGCCAGTCAACCAGGGCGTACAAATTTTGGTTCCACTCAGAAGGAACTGTGCAGAACAGTTCAAATACTTATACTGTCTGTCATGCTGCAAGATGGATGCCAGTTATATCTGCTATAATAAGGTCAAACTGCCTTATAAACAGACACCAACCTTGTTAACATTGCTGCTTATCATCTTATTCTCACTGCTGTAACCAAACTCCCACTGCAGCCTCTTTACTTAATGTTGCCTGTCAAGCTTCCTGCTGTAGCACAGTACACACATTTTGGCATACATTTGGGGACGTTTTCCCCCAAAAAAAGGGCATGGCTACAAATCTAGTGACTTTCTGGGATATACATTGTGGGATGTACAGTAGTACAGTGCTGTCAAAAAAATATTCTTGTCTTCTGTGTGTGTTCTCCCAAAATTTTTGAAAGTTGAGTCATGGCAATTGTACTTTTTTCTTGTTAGGTTAAAACATTTCACTACTCGTTCAAGTTGCCATGATTAAACTTTCAAATAACTTCAGCTGGCACCCAGTCTCTCAAAAATGACATTTGTATACAAATTAATCTGAATGCAAAAATCTGTTTTCGTGTGGAACGTATTTGCTACCGGATTATGTTATCTAACATAATGATCATATGTTCACAATCAACATAAATGACATGTCACAAATACGTTGATACTGAAAATATCAATGAAATATCCAAAGGCAATATAGCAGCAAAACATCCCCAAAACGTTACTTTTCCTCCTCCGTCCTTGACCATAGGTATGGTCAGAGATGGGTAGTAACGAGTTACATTTACTTACGTAAGTTTAAATTTATTTTTTTTTTACTTTACTAAGAGTAGTTTTACTGCACCATAGTTTTTACTTTTACTTGAGTAGATCTGTGAAGAAGAAACACTACTCTTACTCCGCTACATTAGACATCATTACTTCTTTTTTTTTTGACCATTTATTCCACCAGAGAGATGCTGTCTGGAGTTGTGCCATTCACGAACGAACCTTACTTGAGTAGTTTTTTATCAAGCACGTTTTTACTCCTACCTGAGTAATTTTTTGGATGACTACTTATTACTTCTACTTGAGTATTATTATTTTGGAGTAACGCTACTCTTACTTGAGTACAATTTTTGGCTAATCTACCCAACTCTTGGTATGGTGGTATTATTTTTGCGGAATTTGTGTTTAGTTTCTGACAGTTGTATAACAGGACTTTTCAGTCATCGTGTTGTGTCTTCATTTATGAGTCGTTGCTCTTGGAGTTTCTGCTGGAGAAATGGTGTTTCTGCTAAAACACAGGAGAGTCCAAGAAAGCGTTTCCAGTTTTATATTCTTGTGTTGTTTTTGTTTAGTATGAGATATTGTATGAGATGCTTTTCACAGCACATCATTTTTCAGTCAATGTGCTTTTTCGACTGACTGCAGTGATGGAGGAAGGGGGGAAGCAGCAATTGACCTAACATTCCCAAATGAATATTTCTTTATTGTGTGAAGTCTAATTTGGTTACCACTGTATGTTGTAACAAAGCTAATCACTGGTTGAGTGGTTTAGAGAAGAGTCAATTGGCTAATGCAGATTTTAGATCAGCATTTTATCTTCCCACGTATCAAAGCCTGAACTGATAGCGAGTCACAGTAAGAACAACTTTTTTCCCCAATATTACTTGTAGAAGTGAGTGCTGTTTTAACAGATTGATAAGTTGATTGATTGATAAGATAAGTGTTAAGCCTGATGTTGAGTCTGATGTTGTGGCATGGCCATAATACCTGCCAGCTGTGGCTGTCACTCAAGACTCATTGCACAATGGGGGAGGGTCCACACATTCCAGTACAATGATTGATGGGCACTTCTACTGATGAGACTCTTTAACAGCAGTCTTCTGTGTTGCTCAGACTCCCAGCATGCCTCCAGTCCTTGAGACCCGTCTGTTGTGTTGTAATGCAGCAGAAACATATGCAATGAGCTCACACATGAATCTTGAGATAGGGCTATTCAGCTGATTGCTCTTGACTTGTCTCCATTGCAACTGAGTAACACTGTGGCAATTTCCATAGCTTGCTGTGTTTTAAGGTAATAAATCTATGGATTTTGTTGTGTTTTTCAATTTTAAGAGTCCAGAGGCAGAATACATTAGTCATGTGAAACAACAACCTAGTCTGTGTTAGCTGCATATTATAAATGTGCTGCATGGCCTTTATTAAGGACCACTGCTTTAGATCTATGGCAAGTCTGGTTTTGTTTTTTCCATGATCAGTAACTGGTGTCTTTATACACACACACTCTCTCTCAACTCTGAAAAATAAAATATCCTCAGTGTAGGGAAATTATTATTCACCTAGAGCCAGCATTAGATGATGAAAAGTGAAATGTGGGTTAGCATGACCAGATGTTAACCTATTAAGAGGACTCTGTCAATCATGCAGAACCTGTGGGACTACAACAGTGATCTGCAGTAGCTCAGTTACACGATTCCTCTGGGCTCTTTTGTGATTTACTGTTTTAAAGCCTCAAATAAAAGGTCACAAAGGGATCAGAGGCATGGCTTGAGATCAAAACGAACATAAGCCCTCAGTCAACACAGGCTTAAATATGTCACAAAACACAAGTCAGTTACTTAAAGAAGATTTTTTAACTATTGCATTACTGTTATAAAAACAGGGTTGTTTGTCACAGGGGACTTCCTGACTTAATCAGCATAGGACTGCCAAGGATATATGAAAGTCATTTCCCAAGATCTAAAACTTGGGCACCTATTTGTCATCTTCAGAACTGTCAGTCATGCTTACACTGTTAGTGATAAATGAAATTTACAGTCAGATGCTGAAGTGTTGTGCAGAGTCCAGGAGTATACATAAGATAGGATGACAGTGAGGCCTGAACGTTTAACTTTCATTAGCATATTGCAGGAGTGATTCATAACATAACATGAAACTTCTCGTGGTTGTAGAGAAGATTTGAGTCCCTGCTAATCAATCTGGTAGTTTTTTATTTATTTCTTGTGACTGTATGTGTTTTGGCACACTGCCTCGGATTGTGTTATGTTCTGGCCTATTCTATCAATCATATTTAGAATATTAAGTGACATTTAAATGTTTATTTCTCTTCAGATCTTTGATGAACATTGTTTTTCTGACTCTAACATCTACAGCTTTATCCTCTGTTCACTGTTTTGTGTAATGTTTAAATATAAACACTCACTGAGTCTCACTGCAACATTTATCTATTATTCAGACATAAAACCCATTAGGCATTTCTGTCACAGTTTATAGAACAAAAGCAATACTGTGCATGAAATGATTACAGTTTTCTTTTTCAGTCACTTCAATTTAACTTCCACCGGCAATAAACCATAACAATGTTCTAATTAATTTCAGCTCTGAAATTCATAGTTACTTAGTCAAACAGACTGCCTGGATTATAGCTTGCAGGGCCAAACATGACTAAAGCAAAAGTATAATTGAATAACTGGCTTCATTAACCATGTTCGCTGTGTTTCTGTAAAGGTAATGATAAAGCATCTAAAACTTTTCAGAGATGGACTGACATGCTCTGTATTTCTACAGTGGCGGCAAGCTCTGCACCAAGCCAAAATATGACATGTACATGTCGGGGTACTATAATTTCAACACTATTCCAGTTGCTCTCATCTGACTCCTTTTATATTTAAATTTTATCATCATAATGGGTGATACCTAGCATTTCAACTGATTTCAGTGTAGAGTTTCATGCAGAACTGTTTTAAATTACATGTATGGATTTTCAAGATTTCTCAATATAATACATAATTGGGCTCTTATACAGTGTGTTGTTGCAGTCAGTATTAGTGTCTACTTTTTTAGAAGGTGATTTTGGAGAAAAGGGCTCCCAGAAAAGTGGAAGTAAACTTTCATTACAAATATCTCCTCATCACATCACTGCTGATGCTGATGAGCTTTGTTCATTTTTTTCTCTGTAGTTTTTGTCCTGCTTTCATAAACCGCTTTGAGGCTGCTTCAGATATCAGTGGTCTATCTGAATACAGTCGCAATGCAAGAGGAACTATTTCCAGAAGTGAAAGTCACATTCAGTTTCTCTATAGTCTGTAGCTGACTCACAATTGGAGCACTTTAAAGCTCAAAGCTGGACATTTAACTCTCCTGGTTGAATCATATATACAAAATAGGTGGTTGTTTGAAAAGCACAAGCCTGTGTACAAAAATGCTAAATGCATTTCAGTAAGACACATCAAATTACATGTGCTGCTGAGAACAAACAGCTAAACAACAGAAATATCTCTAACACAAAGAGTTCGGAAACCATGCTGCCATGCTTTGTTTCCAGTTGCTGCAAAGAAGCATTTAGAGTTCAGTACATCTGATTCTCACCTCCAACTGGCTTCTTCTTCGTTAACAACAGCAGCTGAGGCTCATGGGAACTGATGTGTTTAGAGCCATTTTGTACTTGGGTTGCCATAATGCAACCTCTTTTAAAGATTACATTATCCAGGTAACTTCTGTGTTTCTGTGTTGAGTAGTATTAGATATGACACAAATCTCTGGTAATAGTGACAGCCAGAGATTAACTTTTGACAGCTGTCTTATATGAATAGGTCCAAAACATACTGAGAAGATAGGGCTTTTGGTGGAAGGAAGGAACAGTAATAAAGCCAAAGATAAAAGAAAAAGAAGCAAGGAGGAAAAAGTAAAATTAATGTGGTTATTCGCCTTTTGCCATTACAGCATTTCAGTTGCTAAAGCATGTGGCAGAACAGCAGGTTACATGGTTCACTTTTAGTGTTTGTACTACATTACCATTTGTATGATAATCACATAGATTGCTTTTCTTACTTTCCTTTTGTCCCTGAATACCAAGACTGTCAAGGCTAGCTCATTTGAATGCAATGTGTGTAATTTACAAACAGCATGTTCAAGGATTCCTGGTGTGTTAATGTGTTTAAAAATTAATGTATTGTGATAAACAATAAAGAAGGCTAGTCTATAGCTAAATGTAAAAATGGAAAATGTAAACAGTGTGACCAGAAAATATTCACAGGGTGAATAAAGCACATAAAATCTGACCTGAGAATGGTAATTAGGAGTTTTTTCTAAATTCACTCTTTGAAATGTCAAGCTGACTTCAGTGGTGTCATTTCCTAAAAGGTTACTCTGTTATAATTTCATTACAGCAAATACCATAAAATAATATATCCAAATTACTTTTGCCAAACAACATGCATATGTGCTGTGGCAATGCTTCTGATTGCAATTAGCCTAAGACATTCAGTGTTTAATCCTGTCTTGTCTTTCTGCATAACCTTTCGCACAACATTCAAAAGACACTTAGGACAGGAAATTACTCCTGAAACGACCTTTGTTTTCTAAGGTTTGGCTTAAAAAGTTGTGGTCTTATAATGACTTGAAGAGAGCAACATCAGCTTTTACGTGACCTTTTGTTTTGCACAACAACCCCATATGTTGTTTCTGTGACCCTAAGCAAGTGTTCCTCCCAGGTTCAAGGGGGGCATGTACAAAAGTATAAAGGCAGGTAATCTTTGGCAGCAGCTTGTTCTGCAAACCCATACAAACACCCTTTTCCTCCTCCCTCCACCTCACAACCTGGCTCAAAAGTTTCCTTGCTCTGGAGTGGACGGAACGCTGTTAGAGATATCAAGCTGTGTCTCATTATGATGCAGACCATGAGAACTGCGGGGCAATGGATCAAAATCCGAAAAAGCAATAACAACGCTGCCAAAAAACTGGAGCTGAGACTTTGCAGCTTCCCTGCCTTCACTGGGTGTTTTTTACACCATTAATGAGCAGGTCATTTGGCCAAGGAAACTTCCACGCATGAGATCACAACCCCAGACCTTTAATAATATCAAATTTTTCTCAGTGGGTTAGCTTCTTTCTTAGACTGTCAGACAGAATATATAAACCTTCTGTAATATGGCTCAGGACGTCAACACAATTTATATTTACTGTACAGATTACATCTTAATTAAAAGTGTTTTTGTTAATTATGTCAGACAGAGAAGTTAATTTAAGTTCATTACGGCAGGCTGAATTTAATATTCATAGCAGCTGCCTGAATTGTAGTCTTTATTGTGGAGAAAAATGCTGGTTTTGATTAAATTTGTAACACAGTAACAAAGTAAACACGTGTTTAAAGTTACTGTGGACTTTTATTACGATCTTCCCCTAACCTCAACAATGTGCTTTGTGTGACTAAAGATAACTATAAAATGTTTAATAATGCTAAAATTACCTGAAGTAGATGAACATATTTTGGTGGAAAACATTAATGTCTGTGAATATTTTTCTGATATCAACTAGGGCTGGGCACGTTAACACGTCATTGCCGCGTTAACGCATTGATTCATTAACACCGTTAATTATTTTAACGCTTGTTAATGCTGTTTTATTATTATTGTTATTAAGAGATAATAAAGATGAAAGTCCACCGCTCACTAAGTCTGAATACACACACAGAAAAACAATGGGTCACAGGTGGGGTGGGATGTTCAGTACTGGCTTTGGATTGGCATTGTGGTGCGACGGCATTCTACAGGAAATGGAAAAACAGAATCTCTTCCACACGGCGGAGTTGTTAGAACCACAGTTATTTGTAACCGCTGCAAAGTCGAATTTTTCTATCATCGGAGAACTTGAAGTCTGATGTATCACTTAAATACTCCAACATGCGCTCTCTGTCCCTGTGTGTTCATATCCGAACGGAGTTCCGACGTGCGCTGTGTGTGTGTGTGTGTGTGTGTGTGTGTATTCACATCAGAGCGTAGCTCAGCTGTGCACGACACAGAGATCAGAGGAGAATAAATGACCATGATGAATGATAAATATAGAGACAGAAATTACATAAGATAAATAACATGAGGCTATTTAGTTATATTAATAAATGAATGGTTATACGCAGGTTGTTCTAGACTCTGAAACTAGTTTTTCTAAAATAAACTAGATGAGTGTTAATTTCCTGGCAAATAGTTTTGGTATTTTATTTAATTTGATTACATTAATATTTAAATTGAGATTTTACAAGAAATATTTAAGAGCTAAAGGGAATAATGCTATGAAAAAAAACATATTTGTTTTGTGTTTAAAGACAATTGCAATTGCAATTTTGTTTATATAGCAGTACTTTAAAAATAAAAGTAAAAAAACTACTTTAAATTATTACGTTTTGCCCATAACAAGTCATCCGATTAATCTGGATTACAAATTTTAATCGTTGCCCAGCACTAAGATCAACACATTTGCCATAAAGTCGAATCTTGTGCCAATTGTTTCCTTCAAAATGTATTTGCTGTAGCAAATTAGTTATGTATAACTAATATGGATATAAATGTTACTTCTAGGAGACAGGATTGTTTCCTATGTGTGTGAGGCATGTTGGTTGGCTTCCTTGCATGAACTGCCTGATTCAGGTTTTTACACAGTCTGTCTACAGGATTAATCTAAAAAAGACTATTCAGTGACAAATGGACTTGTTTTAGTTCCCTGAATACATTTCTCCCTCCATTCCAGAGCGCTTTCTCAATTCTGTATGACTGGTAAGAGTAGCAGGTCTATAAACCCTGTGGAGACTGCAAGTCGTTAATACTTGATGGTCATCTGTGGCTTGTTGTTCCCCCTGGCTTCCATATATGTTTGACACTGTGACAACATGAGCCAGAATGACTGCAAACCACCTGGGCAGAGTTGAAAGAACTGTATTGTAAGTGGGTGAAAGATTATGTCTAAGGCCACCTCCTCTGTTTAACTAGGGTCATTCAATCTTGCAGTAAACTGCTTATCTCACACATTGTTTGAACCAGTCGACCTCACGGTCTAGGATCTTGACGTCCTGGTCATCAAAGGAGTGGCCCTTGTCTTTCAGATGTAAGTGAACTGCTGAGTCGTGTCCTGATGAGCTGGCACTTCCGTGTTGTGCCATGCGTTTATTGAGCTGCTGTTTGGTTTCTCCAATATACAGATCTGTATATTGCTCACTGCATTGAACTGCATATACTATGTTGCTCTGATTGTGTCTGGGTGTTTTGTCCGACCACACTGTTGACCACAGTGTGTAATGTTGATGTGTTTAGCTGTGGACACCAAAATTCACTCGAGGAGATGTCACAGGCAGTAGCTTGGCCTTCTTGAACTGTGCGGTACACATCGAGGAGGACAGGAGCCTCAACATTGAAGTGTACAGGAAACCAACTCATACTGACCAGTATTTGCTGTACTCTCACCACCCTCTGGAAGTAATCAGAACCCTACACCATTAGGCAGAAAAGATTCCCACTAGAACAGAGAGAAAGGAGAAGGAACACAAACGTATAATGGAGTCCTTCAAAATGTGGATATCCTAACTGGGCTTTTTTTGAAATCTAGGAGAAGATAGAATAAGAGCACTGCTACAACTGACAGGGAAGAGAACAAATGTAAAAGACTACTGGTTGTTCTATTATGCTTTTGTTTTGAAAACTTTTGTTTTCTTTAATTACATAATACAATATAAAAGGGAAAACACTGAAAATCTTTTCTTTGCATTTTTGTCAGATAAAAGTTCAACTGAAATAACAAATTACAACTTCTCTGGAACTTGGGGTTTGTATATAATATGACACAGTACTACAGAAAACAAGCTTTCAGAGCAGGGGCTTCCTGCATTTTATCACAGCAACAGTGTGTTGAATCCCCCAGGAAGTGCATGGCAGAGAGTCAGTGGACTTAATATGGAGTGAATTCTTCTCCAGGGACATGTACATGGGAATTTGGTTCTGGTTTCACAGTTATCACTCAGCGTGCTGTCAAACACTTAGTGGCATTCTCTTGATCCACTTAATTAGGGCCTAACAAAGCATGGAGAGGGGAGGGATTTGGATCTACAGGGTGGTGGCAGAGTCAAAAGTCTCCACAAAGGAAGCCAACATCTCATTACACGCTGACCAACAACGAGATGTGTAAAGTACTGCTGTGTTAAAAAACGTTATGAGTGTATAACATGCTCAGTTAGGTTTCCAAGCACATTAAAATGTGTAAAAAAACCAGTCCAACCAACAGTCCTGACAACTCAAAATTAAATAACTTATCTTCCTGAGGTACAAGTATTGTTGAGCTTGAAGTGAGATGGGCATCTTCTGTGCACACAATTTGCAGTTTGTTGACTGCGTCATTCTTTGTGTCTGAAATAATTAATTAAGTAGTGGTGAACGGAGGTGGCATCCTCTGCTGCATGGAGCAGATGTTGTAAATCCACTGCAGCTCACACAGACAGGTGCCCTCCAGCCGGTTCCTGTCTGCTGCCTTGATAATAGCTTGTTTCCTTTCCTGGAACACTGGAGGAATGGAGCAGTTCAGCCTCTATAATCTTGGCATTACAAGGTTATACAGTACATAAATTGACTAATCACCTCAGCAGGGTAGTTGGTGGAACAAAATGTGCAGAACATGGGTATGTATTGAATATCCAAACCAAGGCTCAGTAAATGGTTTGTAGAGCCCTTTCCACTGATGAATAAGATGCTGGTAACATTCCAGTCTACAATCAATCACTAATTTGACTGATTAGCTTTAGTTTTATAGATTAGCAGAGGGGAAGAGAGGGTTAGCCAGGACATGTTTTAAGAGGTTTTGCTTGTAACTCTGGTAAATGCAAGCCAAATGTTTAATTTACTCTATGCAAAAAAGGATGAGTACGTGCATGCATTTGACGCAAGATGCAAACCCGTCATCAACAGTCGAATCTGAAAGCCCGGTTGGAATATATAAAAAATTTACAGAGGTGAGACACAAATAGGTTTATGGACCAATGACACCAAGATTAACATCTACCAAAGGGATGGAAAGGTCATAGACAGTCGTGCAAATCCCTCAATGAAGGATATCATCAGAGGGAAAACGTGAAAGTTTTGGACTGGTTAAGTTAATCACTAGACCCAGCTGACCTGCTGAAGAGGAGATCAATTGGAGAACCCCCTCAAAAAAGATAACTGAAGGAGGCTGCAGTAAAAACTTGTAAACTGAAGAAACCAACAATTTGGTTGTGTCCGTGAGCAGCAGGCTTGATGCAGTTATTGCAAACAAGGAAAGTTTTATTTACTTTGAAAAATATGTTCCAATACTTTCTTAACATCTAATACAAAAGATGCTGTCTTCTGTGTTCTTTAATGTATTGAGGTAAAATACCATCAAATAAAAGCTGAAATTCCGACCTATCGCCTCATATCTTTTGATCTTAACCCCATAAATCTACAGTCTACAGCAAACACAAATTCATTGACCTCTCTATTCCATTGCTTTTGGAAGGGTATACATCCATTCATGTTTTTCTACAAAGAGTTCTAAAGACCACTGAAAGTATGCAGATAATTATTATTGGACAATTGGGCATTTTTTCCCTATTTCGTTGTTCGATGTTTTTGGTATTTTGGTAACATTCTTGTTATACAGATGTTTTTGTTGATGATCAAAGAACAGATTATATGTTGTACAGTTTTGGAGGCATATGTTTAGCTAATACTGCCGATCTCCAGTTCAGATGCAGTAAACATGATTGTAACTGTGTCTTTTCCATTTAGATGGGATCTGATATTACCTTCTGGTAAGTTTTACAATAATTGCAACAGTGCTAATAATATAGTGACATTGTTTAGACAGAGACCATGGCTTACTGCTCGGTTACAATCTGTATTTCCTGTATTAAATATTTCTATAATTTAGTTTATATCATGTAAACAGACATTTCCAGTCATTCCTTTTTATTGTGGCTACGATGAGGCCACAAACTGATTTCCCTGATTTGATTAACTGAAGAGCTCCTCCTAGGCATAAAAGATGTCAAATTAATTTCAGTGAAAAACTGTTTGGTGCCTAAGCTCAGCTGGTATATGGTCGAGCCTGGGAATGCTGATAAGAAACTATTCCATTTGCTGTCTGAACTGTAGTGTAATTCACTTGCCTCTGCATGTAAACAAACAATGAAACAGAAATTAAATACTGTAAAGTTTGAGCCTGCACATATTTTAATTAAATAACAGCAGTAATACGGTGTATGTGGGATATGCACAGCTACAGATATCAAATAGTTCAGTTGGTGAGCTAATTTATTCTGCCTGTTATACAACCTGTGTTGGAACCACAATGGTACAAGGCAGCTGCATCCATCATTTTGCAAGGAACTTTGTCTAAGCTTCCTTTAGGACTTTGAGAAAGGTTCATAAACAACATTATAGACTAGTGTTTATGAGAATAATTTGATAGATTAGAGAAAAAAACATAGGGTGCATATATTTTTTGTAAGTTTCCAGTAATTTTATTTAAGCAGTAATTAGTGTCCCTATTGCAAAATATACTATTGTACAAAGCTGCACACTGTATAATACAGTAGCTATTCACTGCAGGAAAATTTGTAAAGATCCAAAGGAATGAATATCAACAGATATTATTTCTATTCAGAGAAAGAGAGAAAACAACAGGACAGATTACTTCATAAAGTCACTTCACTGTCTCCGCTCTGTAGTTTATTAATGCCACTAAGTCAAAGATGAAAAAGAATACACACTATATTAATCAAAAAGAAGTTCAAAATTGACTGAAGGTTATTAACATCTGTCATATACACAGAAAAACAGAAAACAAACACTTCTTCTAATCTTATTATTTTGAATAGGATTGCATGTCTCTTTATCTTATGTACTTTTCCAAAAATTTGGTTTCATCTATCTTCATGAAACTTTACTCACCCCACATAGCAGTGTCCCAAAAATACACCAAGAAGGCAGGAAGTGGAGCTCAAGTCCGCCATTAGAAATTGTGTCACACTGGGGCTGTGCCTACTCGTCTGAAACAGTCTTTCTCTCTGGATAACCACAGGCAGACTGTGTTAATGAGCTTCTGTTTGGCCCTTAGAGGCCATTGTATGTCTATAACCTCTGAGCCATTTTTCAGAATTTCCTAACAGGTTTAATAGCAAGAGCAGTACAGCATTTATTCCGATCCGTAGTCCTGCTCATACTACATCATTTTTACTTTTTAAGCATAAACGTCAAGCTCGACAGCATTTCAACAGAAGTTTTATTCAGATTAAAGGAAAATCATTCAAAGAATATTTTGCTGCCACAATTTTGGATAATGACCAGTGATGCTTTTTCTTCACCTGATTGACAGGTGAACAGTCAGTTCTCCGTAACTCCCTTTCTTTTGATGCATTTGAAGACATATACACATACTTCAGACCTGAGATCTTCGACAATTCTCTCAAAAGATGACAAGCAATAGCAATGTGGGAAGTGAAATCATATACTGTATGGTACTGATAATATATAGTATCTCATGTCCATACCAGATGGTTAATTGAGCATCTCCAAAGAACAAACATCTTTCTTCATCTTTCTATGTTGGTATTCAGCATGCATTCTTTTGTTAAACCCACAACATTTTATCCAATGATTCAGCTAGTAGACTAAAGGAAACCAACTGCTTACTAAGCAGTTTGCAGAAAACATTTAAATCAAACAAAACAAAATGTACTGTTGTTGGAGCCAACACGTTTTCTTCCAAAAGCAAAGCATTAAGCCATGAACAAGACTGTTCCTCCAGCTTTAACCACAGTTAGTTCTTGCCCAAACCTTTATCAGTAGCTTCTGATACATGATCCTGATGATACTCTAACAAAATAAAGTATTTTCTTAAATCAGCCACTGTGTTACAGTGCTTACTAAATGAAGAGGGAGAGGTGAGATATTGGCAGCACTTGTACATTAATTGCAACGACTATTTGGAGTGAAAACGTTTACACATCAAAGTCTATTTGGAAGTACTTCTATGTGTGTAAAAAAAAAAAGTGACGTCATGTGCAGT
This sequence comes from Ctenopoma multispine, assembly GCA_034779795.1. Lineage (NCBI taxonomy): Eukaryota > Metazoa > Chordata > Actinopteri > Anabantiformes > Anabantidae > Ctenopoma > Ctenopoma multispine. The sequence continues at coordinate 16,293,329 of JAUYWH010000002.1, forward strand.
TCCACTCGGAGCTGAATGAAGTTTAAACAGTTGGGGAAAAGACAAGAAGTTTGAAAGTGAGAGCGTGTCTGTTCCTCATCTCTGAATGAGGCTATTTTAGCTGCTACTAACATAATTTAGCTGAATCGACTAAATTGACACAGTGCTCATACATTAGTGCTATTCTGTATATTGTTTAGGAGGTTGATAGGACAGTTTATGTTATGATAAAGTAAGGTTTAGGAAATGTAAATGTAGAAAGTTGTGTCAGTAATTGAGCACTACTACAAACTACGAACACAGCACTGACTCACTGTGACATTAAAAACATAAATAGGGAAACATGTTAGCAAAGCTGCTTACAGACACATCCAGCAGATATGGAGCAACGCTAGTCTTAATTTGAATTCATGTTTCTCTTGTCCAATAACCGACTCTCCTTTTAGCTCTGTTTCTGGTCTTTCCTTGCTTCTAAAAAATGTCTGGCTTTTTAGCAGCTAAATGCTTCACTGTGGTCACCGATTAATCACTGATTGTCTGACACCTGCCTACTGTTTCTGGAAATTATGCTGATGAGAGCGGTGAGACTGAACCAAAACACTACAGCTGGGTGCTGGAAAATCAAAACAATGAGACAAAAGATGCCAAAATGTACTTTAGGGCTAAAATCAGCAGCCTACTAGATTTAATATAAATTGTTGCAGCTTTAAGTTCCCAATATTATTCAACAGTTTCATGGTACTAAATGAGCTGGTTTGTTAAAAGATGAGTCTAACTGGAACAGTGGAACATCTACAGCTTCAACAATGTGTTACATCTTTGTGTCTGTCTTAAATTTATATGCAAACTTAGCCACTAAGCCTGTCACAAAGTAAATTTACAATTGACAGGACTTGGGTCTCTTTATTACTTGTTGTCGGCCATTTTCTTGTAACAGAATGCCTTCAGTCACATAAATCCCAAACTGTAAACACATTCAGTAATAAGCTAACAGTGATATAAGTGCAAGCACTCAAGTACAATAATAGATTAGGGCTATAAACACAGTCTAATTTCTTTTTCACCCACATACATCACACCTAATCAATAGTACATCGTTAACTTTAACTCTCACGCAGCAGGCTGTGTCACTGCTTGCCTCAGTCTTTCAGACTTTCAAACTGCGAGCTGCTCTTGTACTCTCAAACTTATTGCACTGTTTGAAGTTATTATAGTTTAATATTAAAGGCAGATGATTATGTGAGAAATTGAATAATGTCACCATTAAAGGTCAGAGCGATCAGGCTGACTGACATCAGATGAATGGAAATGTGCCAGCTCAACAGCAGATTTAAAAAACCTCAATAATTAAATACAAAGGCATTTTTAAGGGCTCTGAAAGTGGCTGGAGAACTGAGGCAGCCCACAAGGAAAGTGTAACAGCACATTCTGTCTCTAAAGCTTTTAACCCCCAGCTCTGCCAGCAAGTGAATATTACTCAAATATATTGATAGGGTTTAGATAGAAAACTCTTGTTTATTTCAGGTGAGCATGTGATATGAGATACAGCCCTGACTTCTGAGATGTAATAATTAGTTATTTCAGAAGCATGTAATGAAATATTGGTACACATGCATCAGCTGCAGCAACTCAATCACTCATGCCGAACTCCATATATTTCTCCACTTTTTTTACTATATATTCAAAAGACTCACACTTGAAAGCCATTTTACACTGAAGCACAAACTCACGAGTTGTTAGAGCGTATCAGTATCAGCTGGGTGGGTATACAGTATCTGCCAGATAAATCTATACTTTCAAATCAGCCAAGAATTGTTCATATAGAATGAACAAATATATGTTTGAGGTCTTAGTAATGACGACTAAAGTTATCAGCTGTGACTGGTCAATTTTACTTATGAGTTTCTCGAAAAATTCTCAGCACAGTAACTTTATAAACAGCAATTTATTCTACATTCACATTAGAAAGGACAGCAAAATTCTTGATCATTAGGAAAAACTGGCAGAAATTAGTTTGGAAAATCCACACATTAACTCAGTAATTTGTCAGTTCAGGTACTCCCTACTAAAAAAATACAACAGCCCTGCAATATATTATACTTTGATGAAATTTATAGTATTCATTTTTCTGGAAAACTTTATTTCAGGTGATACAAACTGATATCTGAAAGTCTATTCTCAGTATCTGTGATTTTTGACTCTCTTTGCCTGTAAATTACAATCACTGTGTAAAAACTTTTGTAAGCTTTTATTATTTTTTTGTATTTAACTGCTTATCACTAAATAACACACAATGAAGAAGCTAAATATACTGAGAGTACAAACTAAATCAGATTCAGTTTATCACTTTGTTCCTATTCATTCATACACTGCACAGGACAGACATGCTGTTTAGGTGATGATGAGATTGGAACCAGGTGACAATTTAACTACAATCAAAACCAAATGCAAGAAGAATGCAAAATATTCATAAATAATCTAAATATCCTTATTTAAAACACCAAGAGGCCCATAAAACCACGCTTTTTAGCCTTATGGGGCATAGATTTTGTCATCATCAAAATACTTACAAATGACTGTAAACATAATATTAAAAAATGCAAATATTTCTGCAACTAAAGCTCAGTATCCTGCACAAACATACTAGGTGTTGTACATAGTAGTTGTGTAGCTCACCGGTGACTTGCAGGGTCCTGAACTTCTATGATCAGGTTATTCAACCCTGACCATCTGCAAGTATTAAGGTACATGTACATCTAAATCATACAGCATATATGCATTATCCTGCCATACATGGATTTTCTAACACAATCCCCTCTCACCATTTTACTAGGATTAAACAACTGACTTGTATTTGAGGAAAGCATGAATGTGTGATAGGTTGTCACCGTGGCACTACCTGCTTCAAATGAGATTCATGACAAACCCCTACAAGAGACCAGCCAATATGCTAGATAATAGGATGCTTGGCAGTACTTATCTGTCTCCATTAAAGACACAGGTCATATCCCACAATGTCAAAACCATTAAATTAAAAAATAAAGCATGATCAACGGCTGAAGCTGGTAACAGTTGCAGCTCTCATGGAGAAAGTGTGTTAAAATATTTAATCTTATACTGTAAAAGCTCAAAGGACAAACTAACAATCTATGGCAGAAAAAATAAAATAGAATAGAAATAAATTATTAGAAGAGTTACAACCAATTTGCATGTCATTATAAGCTGCTAGTGTTTTTTCACTGCAACCATTAGCAGTTTGAGTGCCACTGGAAATCACTTCTTACGCTTTCAGTTTATGAAATGAATATGAAATGTCATCACCTTGATTGGTGCTACAACTGGGACTCACTTTGATATGAAATGACCGTGATGTGACTGTGGTGCACCTTTTCCCATTTTTAGCTAATACTTCAGGGAAATGCTTATCTAACTTGAAAAGAAAATGACTTACTCTGCACAATTGTGCTTAATTCCATATATTTTCTAGCCTCTGTGCAGATCTGTCAATGCAGGCTCCTCTGCACATTTGTCAAGCAGATAAGATCAAAGCTTGGACAGCTAACTACTTGCCTGGGATTCATTTTTATTTTTCATAACAGGAGAGGCAGTGTGATTTACTTTGAAAATTCACAGTTCTTCTGAATATATGAACTGACCCTCTGCTAGGTTAATGTCTTCTTTGGGACCTACAGCCATGAACTGAACATCACTGCCTGAGATTCACATGTCAGCTCTGACCAAGAAGCTAGGGAGTCAATAAACCAATAAACAAGCATTAATAAACCACACTTTATTCAAAAATATTGGATTTGCTTTTCCCAAAGCCCAAGATGGCATCTTCAAATGTCTCAATTAATCTGCCCAAAAGCCTTACTATTTCTGATAGATGCTTTAAAAAGCCTCGACACTTAAACTCAGCCACACCTGACTTTATGTTCAAAACATAAATGGTGAACACAATGAAGTACAAAGAAATTTTCAGTGTTATAACAGGACTTCATCCAACAAAGACAGGAAAGAAAAGTCAAGAAATAATCCAACAATGCCAGCCCCTAATGGCCCTTATTCCCAGCTGAGAAATCCTGCTCCCTATGTTTGCTCTAAGAGCTCTTTCTGCAAAATTGTGGTTATTTCGAGATCCCTCTGTGTTGGCTTGCAGTTATCTGGAGCAGTTAGCAGGATAATGTGTGTGCTCAGTTTTCTGTCCATAAACGTCTCAGATGTCACAGGAACTGCCCCGAATGTCACAGAAATTGATGGAGTCATAGTTTCTGACCTTTGGTCTTAGCTAATTAATTTGAGCAGATGGCTAAACAGGCTAGAATCAACATCATCATCATCATCATCTACAAAAACTCAAAGATGGTGATAACAAAAATCAGCAAATTCAGTTTAACATTTGATTAAAGAATTCTTACAGGTGCAGGGATGTGATACTGATTCTGTTCATTTCTAATCTTTTATTACCAGCCAAATTATGGCAAGGAAATATGTCAACACCATTAGGATCATTGCTAAGAGAAAGGTTATTCAGAAAACAAACTATTTTTTTTTCATTCAACATTCCTTACTGGCATCTCCTTTCATTCATCCACTGATCTATGTCTAAAGAGGATATTAATAATGAATCAGGGAGTATGATATAATGCACATTCCTGCCTTTGTTAAGTGTGACAGCTGGTGCCAATTAAAATGGGAATGATCATCCTTTCTGGTGTCATGGTAATCAGTGGGTAGGATTATATTAGTTAGCACTGTGGCAGCAAGAATGAGATTGACTCATTTGTGTATAATGACAAAGAGACAGAGAGCCAACAACACGCAGCTCTCCTCCCTCAAAACTGTGTATTGTTCCTATGAAAATCAATATTCTGGCTTCATTCAATTACAACGCAGGTAGCTCAGTCTCACTACCTAATGACTTATGTACTGCTGAGGATGGTCACTTTTGGAGCGTTTACTTTAATAAACAATAAAGCTAGTGTGAAACTTTGAAGGCACATTATAGATAAATATTGAATTAATAAATATTGTATACTGCATCTATAATACTTAAATGCGGATGTGCTAATGAAAACACATGCGTAACTGGGCACACCAGAAATATATACATGTGTTTCATGTAGAAAAGCATTTTGTGCAATTCTTATATGCTCACACACACAAACTCACACGCGTGCACGCGTACGCTCAGACGCACACACTGGAACGTGCGCCTTTGCGTAAAGCTGGTTTACATCGCCTACCATACAATACTGTACGAGGAGCTGATCAGAGACGGGGAATTCGTGTTCTTTAGTTATTACTAACTGCTTAAAATATATAACGATACAAGTTATTTCATTAACACCCAAAACATGGCACTTGGCAGCAGTCACACTGAATCATACTGCAGAAGCCACAAGACAAACTCCTTCTATTTCATTAAGAGACATAATAATTGTTTTATTCAAACGCCAAGCAAGTTGGATTAGGTTGTTTTCCAGATTAAAATAACGAAATAGACACGTTCGGCATTTTCTAAATTCAATTTAAAAAAAGATCACTCGCTACTTACCCAAAGTTATGAGATGAAACAGATAAACTCCCCAAAGATCCATCTCTGTGCGATTTTGGAAATCAGATTATGCGTCGGATCTACACCTACAGCTGTATAACTACACGGCAACAAGAGGAAATCCTGTTATGCATGTGGAGATCATTATAAGCACAAGATGAATTATATCGTAAAAAAATCCTTATATCGTCTTTATAGCTTGTTGTTTCTGTCTTTTTGTTTTCTTAGAATCCCATCAGTTTCTTCCAAGGCGATGTTGTCGCGCTTTTGCGCAAAGCCAGAGCCATGCGTAAAAATGTGAGTGAAAGTTGTCCTGTGCGCTGTATAGTCCGGTATCGTGTGCGTGAGAGAGAGGGAACCTTCTGTTGCGCGTCGAGGTGGTCGCACAAGTCCTTGAGTCCTGCTGCTGGAGAGATGCTGAGTGCTGCCGGGAAGAACCACTGCCAAAAGGGAGAGAGAGAGTGAAAACTGTCTGTGCAGGAGATTAGACAGCCTGGTTATATGGTCGAGGCTTCTGTAGCGGTAATAACGTGTGACTGGTAAAATCTGCAGCAAAAAACGTTATAACATATAATTCCTGCGGAGACAGAGTGTGTGTTTGGTAATTTATCATGATCTAAACGTATTTTATGTTATTTTATGCCATTTACTTGTGGGTGGGGGTTGTAGTTTATATCTCTTTATTGTCCTGGGATTTGTGAGATATAAGATTGTCTTTTCACCATTAGTGTCATTTATTCAGGTCTTTCACCAGCTCGAGGTCTAACACTTGCCATTGAATTTGCTTTACATAAAAACATATGAATAAAAAAATGACATAGCTTAAAAAGAAAGAGAGCCGGCAGTTTAAGGGTTGTGTTGTAATCCTTGTTTGTTTGACTGTAAGCCACAAAATATCTGGTAATTTAATTTAAAAAAATTAATGAATGAAACTAAATATCAACATCAACACCAGAAACAGCTGAACTCTCAGAAGAGACAGATTTGGGGCAAATCTCAAAGCCATGAGATTTTTTTCATTTTCAGTTTTAGCACACGTGTCTATATTCATGTAGACAGTGCACCTATGTTTCATTATAACACTCACGGGCAGTCTTAATTGATCCCTTCTTAAACCAGATAGTTTTACATGGTGAACTTAAATTGGCCGTTTTTATTCTGAGCTGCTATTAAATGACAACATTTGTGTTGTTAAAAAGGAGGCAAAACCAGGAGTTCACCTCAACAGTCTGTGTGTGGGTGAAAGTTTCCAAATACATGTTAGATTAAAAAAAAAGTAATTTTTTGTATTTATCACAGTGTTAAAGGTTTTTCTTTTGAAATCAAATCAAAACCACTTGGCCGCCTGGCTCCAGTTCCTGGGCACAGTTGACTTCCAGAGCCGCAAAGCTCAATTTTCTGAGCTCCTCACTGTTTTGAAACAGACAGTTATTGATTCTTTAGTTTGAAGAATTTTTCACCATCTGTTCATTTTATGGATCAGAAGCCCCTTGTTGTTCGAACAGGACATCAGTGGGCCAGGATGTGCATTTGGAGTTTGTTGACTCACCCATTTAGTGTGTCTCCAAAATGGCAACAACAAATGGAGTTTCCAGATGATCCATGCAAACAAAGCTGCCGAAGAGCAGATAACAAAGGGTCACCATGGTGAATCAGTCAGACTCAGTGTGTGTGCTTTACTGTATGTACTGTGTGCCAGTGTCTGTAAAGCAACCCAGGGTCCAAAAGGATGATCCAGTTGTGTACTGAAGACAGAAAGAAGACCTCTGAAGAGTCGTTGCAGCCTGGTGGTGTTATCTTTACCGCCATTCATGGCTGCTCTACTTCAGCCTTTCACTGGCCTTACATGAGCTGGCAACATTAATTCAAACATTTTTAGAGCCATAGATGTTTCAGGTTCTTATGTTTTCATACTGAGGCCACAGATTGGAAAGACCGTAGCTGTAGATGTCTTAACGCCTCAAAGATTTTAACTCTCTAACAAGCTTGCAATGAGAATATTTGGAACAATACATTAGCATCTCTGTTGGGAGTTGGAGTACTTAAACGTGGGGAGATGGGCTCTGAAAATGCTTCATGAATCTTTAAAGAGTGAGTCAATGCCATGGGGATGTCTTTGGTAAAGTATATATTGCAATGTGCCTCTGCATTTGTAATTCAAATCAACATTAAATTTTGCAAGAATGAAAAAGCCGCATCAACAGTTTAGGGAAAATTAGAGAGAAAATATTTATTTTCTTCTAAACCACTTAAGTCTTCGGCTCCATACCAGTGGATTTTGGGTGCATAGGGGTTTGTATTTTTTACCCCAAAATTAAAACACAGCAACCTTACGTGATCCGAATCACCTCAGTTACAATTTGTTTAGCAGAAACTTTGCACGAGTGTCTTAAGTCAGCGTGCTCTCTCTTTTTTAGTCTTGTCTTTGGGATTCTAAACTACTGTCAATAGCAGCAGGATCTCTTTCTTCTCTAATAAGCTTTCAATATGGAGAGTAGGGGCTGTTTAAACATGGGAGATGGACAGCTCTCACTTCTTGCCTCAGGCAAAGGTACATTGATTTCCTATCTTTCAGAGCCAGAGAAGCGTGGACACGACATTAATGAGAGATTAGCTATTTTACCCATAATCATTGCTATGTCAAAGCACCAGAACGGCGTGATGAAGAAGGACTTTGTAAATAATTATTGGAACAGCTTTTAACAGTTTTACAGCTATGCTCATTGCCAAATGCAGACTTCTCACTTCAGCGTGATAAACTAAAGCATAGTGGCCTCATTTCCCTCTGCTTCAAAGTAGAGCATCCCATTTGATACACACCTATTTTTTGTTTTGTTGTGGGTTTTGTAGGAGAGTTTAAAGCCCCTACAAACCATTGGTGCAGCCACACTGGTGTTTTCATTTATTTTGCCTGATTAGACTGTACTCATACATTTATTGACATGCTGGCTAATAAGTTGCATTATATTTTAGACACACATGTTTTATCAGCTTTAAGCTGTTTATTAATAAACAATAAATTACCCCAAAAACAACATGTAAATATGATACATGAAGAGTTCGCCACTTCATCATTACAACACTAGTAACACCAGTTGTTGGATTCTTTTTTGCCATATTTTTCACCTTTGGATGTTTCTTTGCAGTTAATAGTACAAATGTGCATATAAATACATTTTGGAAATGTTTAGTTTCACTAGTGTATAGCTCCACTTGTTTTGTTTTTATTGCTACTAAATAAATTGTACATCAATAGAATCAATTAAATGAATAATGCTAAGTTTTCAAATGAAATATGGGTTTTGAAGTCATTCTCTCCTTGAATCTGTACTTTAATTAAATTTAACGAGGCCTGAAAATTTTAGATTTCTACAGAAACCTTATTTATGATGCACATGACAAACACATCCAGACTAGACTTTATCTAGTGTTTAAAATACTTTAATTATAATACTGTAGAATTGCAAGTGATACTTCTACTTGTGTTGTATTACTTTTTTAGTAACGCACTTGGACTAGAGTATAAAGTTCTGCTATCTGTGGATAAACACCTTAAAACTAAAATATCTAAATTGTAGTTTGGATATGTGTGTTTCCTACTGTGACATACCAAAATGTTGTAGTGTTAACATGTTACCAGCAGCCTTCACTGTTCACCGATTAGTCCTGTGAGGAATTACTGCATCCAAGCTTCTAGCTCCATATCAGCACAATCTGTGGAGAAACATTGCTCTTGTACTGTTCTGTGCCTCCTTGTTTCTTCTTTTTAATTAGTGGTATAATTTGAGATACTGTATCAGCACTCTCTCATTCTAACATTATGTGGTAAACAAGTCTCACAGACTTCCCTGGATAGATAATCTCTGCATCAGTATAAAAAAAACCTTACTATTACCTAGAAATGATATAGGAGGCTGTGCGTTATGTTACACTATTGTCAGTCATTTGTCATCTACAGGAGGAAATGGAAGCAACTCTGTAGCTAGAAATAATCCCAGAAAAGTGTCACCTTACAGACTTTATCTCTTATCTGTGTCATCATATTTGAGATATACATGTTGGGCTGGACAGACAAACACAAGTAAATAACCACATAACTGTCCTTTTAAGGAGGAAAGGTTCATGTTGAGAGGTGGAGGCAAGAGTTCATGTTGCAGTGAGCAGTAATGAGTCTGGTGACATGTGTTTCAGCACTTCATTCTGCACCTCCAAACATTCACAGCGTTGATGAAGAGGGAGGCGACACACATATTCTGGTCCCGTGATAATGACGCCATGTCTATGCTTGATTGCGAACAGAGTGGTAGTTGTTCTGTTTGAACCCTGGGGACACTTCCTTTTTGTCTTTCTCCCATTTCTAAAAGCTCAGTGGGTCAGTGTAGGACAGACTTGCAAAAACTTCTCTACACCAGAACTGTGAATTTGTTCTTGAATATCTGAATAGGCTTAATGTGGTTTACTGAAGCTTTAATTCCTGCAGATCAGCCAATATTGGTTAGTGGAATCTCTTTGAAATGTCAGGGAAGAATATATATACCTTGTCATCTTTAGTGTTTGGACAAAGAGTGACTCTAGTATTTGTCAAACATGCTGCGAAGTTTGGATGCATGTAGTCACAGCGATCTGGTGTTTTACAGCCAGTGCCATGCCAAATAGAGCAGTGCTCAAATGGTGCCAGACTGCATGGCGGGCATTTGCACAGACGGTGACTCCGTTACCTCTCACTACAACAGATGGCGTGTCTCATGCATACTGTGTGGAAGGTTATGTTTCTGCTCAGTGGATGCCTAGATGTGTCTTAAACCTAATTTGGACCACACAAGCAGATGCACACGCACACACACACACACACACACACACACACACACGAGAGGGCAGCACTGAATTAATCAAGCAGAGAGTGTTGAAAAGATGACCACAATAGTTTTCTAATGGTAAGCACAGTGAAGACTGGCACCACATGCTGCAACACCAACGCAGTCAGAAAGGTGTGGGTTGTTTTTTTCCAGTCATCCTTTCTTCAACAGCTGAATATAGGACACATATACCCCCTCCTGACTAGCTTCACTCTAATGTTTTTTTTCCTTTGAAAACCTTTTCCCTCTTCTTCCACCCGAGCTAATATCAGTCATTTAATTAAAGATTAGTAGACATTCGGAAAAATAACAAAATAATCAGGTTACGTTATCTGTGACAGATGTTAACTTTGTTTATTCTTTCTTTTTTTCAGCAGAGGCAATCCATCTGAGTGGTAGGTTTAAGGGGTGATAAGGTTATCCAAGAACATCTATCACTGATTTCCTGACACTCCTGGTGGCCAAAAATAATCAGATGGCACCTGCATCAACAGCTCTTTGTCTTAAGATCTATAACTCAACTCATCTGGGATTTTTCGAGTGTGAGTGCACACACCAAAATATGTGGGTAAATGTGAGTGCGTGTGTGTATATGAATGGCTTTTCGGTCTCCTTCTCTGACATTTTGATAAGAATTTATGCTGTTCACCATGACTTGTTAAGCTAGAAACACTGAGCAGATGTTTGTGGGAAGTGAAGCTGCTACTAAAAACTAGTTAATTTTCTTGATTTTGGTAGTACTCGCTAACTGGAATGCTCAAATCGTGCTAATTCCCTTCACTGCTTATAAATTTTATATAAAATTGAGAAATGAGCACAGAGGCTGGCACACAAAATACTTTGTTGCATATTACAGTGCACTTTATATTGTCTGGATATGTATGGATTTGCACCATTTTCTGTTGTTTGTCATTTGAAAGGTTTCCTCTAAAGCTAATAGTGAATGGCTTTGCTCTCTTTGAGCTCTCTGCTTATTTGTGCTGTCTCAGGCAAACCCCATCCTTCATTCTCCAGGAGTTTAGAAACAACAGAGGGGATCTCTGCAGCTGTGTTTTGGGCTACTATGCCTTGCCCCATTTTGTTGTGTTTTGTCTCCACAAAATGTCAGGGTCTCTGTCTGTGAGAGATCGGGTTCTTTTTAGTGTTAGTTATGACAGATGTAACTTTTGTCAACCTTACTGGCTAAGCCTATTGTAGTCTAGTCTATACTTGAAGTCTTGTTACTGCCATTGAGCTTTGTCTCTGCCGTCCCCTTCAACCAAAACATCAACCTCCTTAGTACAGTGCATGGCTGGTTTCATGTTGGTGAATATAACCTGTGTGGATCGGTACTGTATTCGTTGTGTTCCATCCAAGCTTGTGGACTAAACAGGAGTCCTCATGGACCCATATGTCCTATTTGGCCTAGACTGATCAGCAAAGTTGCCTTAGCTAGTGTTTTGTCTCAAAGCAGGAACTCCAGCTGTGACGTTCATTACTTCTGTGAACATGGATAAAGTCCTGATCAGATCTGCAGATAATTGATTAATAAATGATTCAAAATGTTTTCATCACAAATACAGAGAGATCACCGACAGTGGTAGTAGGTTCTATCAGAACAACCCTGTCTCCATAACATGACATTTCTAAACAACCAAACTGCAACTGCAAATAAATTTTTCCGACATTTACAGCAGCTGTCCAAACAACACTTTTCCCATGGGGATCAATAACGTGTGAGTCCTTATTATTATCATACTTGATTATTACGGTTAGTAGGGTCTTCTGGGTATTGCAACACAAGACCGTGGACCTGTAGTTGAAACTGTAGGCTCAGCACTTGGTTAAGGTTAGGGAGAGACCATTGTCTCGCTTAATACTGAAAAATTTAATGGGGACTTCCAACAGTCTGTCTCTAATCGTAACCAAAATGCTTTTGTTGCCTAAACCCAACCACACACAGGGCTCTGGAGTTCAGGTGGTGAGGTGTGACAGTGTCGCTATCCTCTCTACATAAACATAATCATGCTAGAACTTTAGTTGCAATCGAGCTTAATTCAAAGGAGACGGTTGGTTTCTCAGCTGACGATTATGACTCACCATGAGGTCAGAGTTGATAGCAAGTATATCCTGAATAAGTTTGGATATTATTTGCTGACCGTGTTAGGTAGGGCTGGGCCATTCACGTCTCTGGATTGCTCCTACAGTATGTTCTTAACTCCAGTACTGACTTTGAGTGAAGTCAGCATGACTACCATAAACCAAAATGTGGATCAACCTCTTCTGCTGCCACTGAGTGCAGATGAGTATTCAGCTGACAGCGCTGTCAGGACCCTGACAGGAGTGACCCCAAGAGTGATGCACTAGGATTTTTTAACTGAACTTTTACTTTCTATTCACATAATACACGATGAACAAAGACATAAAAATGTGGGTGTTGAAGGCAAAACATGTTAAAATAAACATGAATTTTAGTTCTAGGAAATGATCGGTTTTAAAACTAAGCTGAATTCTGTGTTATCATGAAACAAAAACAACTGCACAAACAGCAGATTCAGGTCAACGTGCAGCTTTAATAATGTATTGCTGTTGTGACTGTGAGAGATGGGGTTCATTTCAGGTCCATGGCTTTGTTACAAACTGTGTTTTTACGCTGACCCGAACTGGGCACCACTTCATTGATGTTGTCCATGCAGGTCGTGTATGTGAGTCTCCTGGGAAGAACACAATTAGCCAAATTAGAAGACAAAATCCAGTCAGGGTAAAGGTCTAAAGGGGAACCACTACTGTTTTCATACTGGTTCTAAAGCAAACAGCTTTGTAGCAGTTTTTATTTCTGGCCCTTTAAAATGAAAACCTATTAGTTTGATTGTTTTCTCAGTTGCTTCTCATATGAACATGGTTTTATGATTTTAACTTTTTGTTGTCAATACACAATCTGACATGCACATGAATATACCAGAATACTTTCTTTTCACACAGAAATATTGTTTTCATGGGGCATTTCACATAATTTCCATAATGTATTCTATCTCAGACTCTATGAAATCATCATCACTTTCATTTCTCCGCAAACAAGCTGAAGTAGCAATTTACCTTGTGTCTTTATTTAATAGGCTGCAGAGTGAGCAGTTGAAGTCAGAGTGTCTGTCTTCAGCAGGAAAATAAATTTGCAGTTTGTAATGAGTCCCGCTTCCATCTAAGTAGTTATTCATGAAATTAGCTGTTTGGCAATGTGGATGAATGCAACTGTGAAAAAACACACAGTTGTTTGCAAGTTGTCGTTGTCATTTTATTCCCTGTTAGCATGATAATGCTCCTTGTTGATTCCTATTAACAGGGGAATTAGCACGTGTTTTTTGAGAGCTGAGGATGAGTTGTGAAGGGAGTTACTGTGAGTTGAAAGCACTGAGACACTGAGAGAGTTTATGGTCTCCATATGTGATCGTTACTTATCTGTAGTTTTTAACCATATGTATGATGTATGTTAGACATAGCTGGCTTCTGTATCAGCTTGTGATTCACTGTTTTAGCCTTGAGGCAAAGCAATATGATCTTTCAACCTATGCAGTGTTCAGCTCTATAGGTTTTTCACATTTATTTGCATTGGATATATTGGACTATCGTGCTCTGTGATAAACTCCATGTTTTGTGCAGCGTATCCCTTTACTTCAAGAATTATAGCTCAAGGTTATGGCAGAAGGATACCTCATGTTCAGTCTAGTTCATATTATATTATGGATACAATGGTCACTTTATCTCTGATAATTGATATTTTTGATTGAAATAAAATGTTTCTTTGATTTCATAGTAAAAAAACATAAAACAAAATCAGACTTATTTTAAGTCACTGATCATCATCTGTCTGCCACCAAAAATCTTGCTGATTTTAATCATCTTGTTTATTTAATCATGAGTTGGCTGAAAATGTTTTAGTTTTAAATGTTTTTGCTCAAATTATAAACATGCAACAAGGTTTTAGCTTGTTTGATGGCTACATGATGTCATTCTAATCCAGCACTGTGCAGTAAAGTAAGAAAAAAAGGCTAAAGATTACAGCGTTTTATGTATAAAATCAGCAGCCTATAACTGATAATGATCATGGATGCACAAGTACTGTATGAAGTGTTAACAATGTAAATTAGATTTTCAGTTAGGTTTTTTTTACTTCTGGAATGCAAGCTGCAAGTGCGGATTTAACTCCTGCTCTCTATGCTTCAATATATAAATACTCTCTAAGCTTCTGAATCAGGAAAACAACTCTTTAATCAATGCTCTAATTTTAAAGATTTTAAAATGAAAAATTTAAAAAATTTAAAATGAATGTGTACAAATTCAGCAGCAGTACAACATTTACCACAGCTTTTCACACAACTCTAAAACCGATGCAACCTGTAAATAATGACCTGTCAATGAGTGGCACGAGAGTTGTGTCATGATTTTAACTTAACTCTCTACGGTAGTTCTCACATAAGCTGTCATTGTAAAACCTCTCACATAACATGGAGTGAGCATTATAAATAATAAGGCAATCTGCAGTAGGTGTCATCTCCTCCTGCTTTAATAAATAACTACATGTCCCCAGATCTCAGAGTTTTAACACTTCACAGTTAAGCTCAGAATCACTGCAATATAACAAGCTTTACTTTGTCTTTACACAAAGACAACATTTAGAACTATTTATTTCTTCTTTGTCTTCAAGTGAGTCCCATAGACTCATTCCTCAGCATAATTTACCATTTTAGTGTAAAGTGATTTTCTTCTAGTTCCATAAGGATTCAGACATAAACAATAGATATTGATGAGAAAGTATTCCTTTGTTGCATGAACTGCCTCATCAAAAATGTCTTGTTTAGCTGTATTTCTAACAAATTGTGAGTGATGAGTTTGTTTGTCCAGGATCTCTCTTATACTCCTTCTCGCTAAAATCTTCATTGTGTCAGCTATAGTCTTACTCTTTGTCCCATGTGCTACATCATGTATTTTTTTCTAATATTTATTTTAGGAGAAATATGCTACGAAACATATCTTGATGTGGAGAGGTTAAAACATTCAGTTTTTAGTCTTTAATAATAAAGGACGTTATTTTGCATGTTTTATGCAGGTTGTCTCTCTTGAATCAAGAATCTCTATACAATAGAAGTCCATCAGTTCGGCATCCGTCTGCTTTTTTGATATCCAGCTCCACCTGGTCTGCACTCTGCGAACCAGAAAGTTACTGTATGTGACTCTACTCACCCATGCTGCAACTCAAACTGCACACAAACTGAGAATAGTTTGTCGCATCTGCAAATGCACACTTTTATTCAAGTAATAAGCTGCCTCTTGCTGTACTGACATTGGGATTAGATTAATCGTGCAGCACCGCTTCTATCTTAAGTTGACCGCTAAGTGAGTGCTTACTGTTCTATAAAAATTGCGTCATCTTGCATCGGCCTTGTAAACTGTATGTTTAACAAGCACGCTAAAATGTTTAAGTCTTGTGGAAATGTGAGCTTACCTGTAAATAACATCATGTCATCTAACAACATCATATTTTTTATACCACAAGAATAATAAATGTCATACATGTCTAGGATTTAATTTCACCTTAACCTCAAAGAACCACTGTAGTGTTTTTGAGAAGTGCTGATAAAGTGGAAGTATAATCAAAGCTGATTGAAACCATGCAATAGTCATTAATGCAGGTGATAATTGGTTTCATTACACTGTTGAACATTAAAAGAAGGTTAATGACAAATTATGATTATTTTATAAGCATGAAATCACAGCTAAGGGTCATAAGAAAATTAAATGAAAGCAAAAGTCACATACTACATAATATCTGTACTTGGAAAGGCAAAGGTACCACTTTGTGTTTTTCTGTGTCTGCTCTTTGGTTTGAACTAAAGAACTGATTGACTGAAACTGAATGATATATGTCATTAAACTCATGCTGTAATAGGATTAATTCACCTGTACAGAGTATTGTTATACTTTCCTACAAAGACCTCTGAGGATTTGATTAGTCAGGTAAATATGACCAAGGGAAATGACGCAAAGTCGCAGTTTAACACAGGAAAACAGCATTGTGTTTGAACTCAGCTTGGATTTACTTGGGAAATGTAAGTGAAAGAACCACTATTTAAATTAGTATTTTCCCTGGGAAGATAAGATGGGAATACTGTCATAAAAATATTTCAAGTTATGTATCCACTGTTCAGACAAGGCAATTGGAAGCATATGCATTAAGGCATTTACAACCATCCTGTGATACATTGCACAAATGCACAGTTATTCAGGTCCATGGGAAATGTGCCCCCGTGTCCTCTGGGGAGTGTGAGTGAATGGGAAGATTCAGAATCCGCTTGGCTGGAGGAGGATTACATCCCACTGAGTCTTGCGGGGTGAAAGACACAGATGCTGCATTGATCCTGCTGATAAACACTGAATGGCTGGAAGCTTGAGTAAGTGTCAGGTTCTCCAAACGGAAACGCCAAGACAGCCCGGGCTGAAGTTTGGTGCAGTGCATGGAAGATTTGCAGATAAGCCTGCAATATGTGAAATTAGCAGAACTAATGTGTATGATTTGCCAATAATTTACATCATTTTTTCCATCGAAGTGTAGTTGAATGAGCTTAATAAGAGACAGGCCTAAATGCAGTGTGGTCTTATGTCATGAGTTTGTTTTACTATTATATATATTTTTATGCAAAATTAGAAAAATTTAAAAAAGTCCCCCAATTTTGACTCATATAGGTTGTTTGTCTCAACCCTCTCATACAACCAGTCACCACTGTTGAAAGAGAACATCCACTAATAGAGGCAAGTGTTTGTTGAAATTGTACCCCCTTAGACGTCAGGTGCCAAAATGGCGGCTGGTGAAACCCTTATTTTCACCCTAAAAGGTCAAAAAATACTGGACAACAATTGTGTAAACAAAGCAATTGGGTTGAGATTAGGCACAAAGATGTCAAATGTTTAGGCACTAATTAAACATGGTAAGGGTTACTAATACTTTTTGGCCTTAAAAAGGTATTCTACCTTAACTTCACACAACGTTGTTACATGATATTCATACCTGTCACATTCACCATGTTACTAGTAACAATAAGATCATTAGAAAGTTGTCTTATATGAACCGGAGGGATATGTTGATCGTCTTTTACTGGTGTTACAAACCTGCAATGTTGTATTCCACTGGAGGGCAAAATATAAAATACAAAATAGTTCTTTCCAAGAAATTATTAGCAAATAATCTGTAGAATAAACTGTCATCAAAGATTCATATAATAACGGGGATATCTCAAAGTATATCTTTGTAACCGAACCCCATTATTGATTGTCAGCTATTGTTTACTCCCTAAAATCTCAAACAAAGAGAAAAATATCCAATACAAATTTGATAGAGCACTTTTTATGATTTGAAAAAGTGTGTTGTGAAATAATAACATGAAAAAAGAGAAAAATTACACTTTGAAATAGAAACAGGTAAATTACATAAAAATGACTGGCGCTGGCATTGTCTCAATGACTCAAATGATTAATTGGCTGCCACTTTGTACCAACTACTCCAGTAATCATGTCTGCACAATACATTAAAAACAATGAAGTGTGTACTCATAATTCTATTTAGGCTTTATTAACAATCAAAATTACATTATCTAGATACTTTCAGCCAGAATAATCACTCAAACTTAAACACAGAGAGAACGTATTACAATGGACAAAGAGCGGGACTTTCACAGTGGTGGCTGAGTGGAACAACAACCCTCCTGACCACACGGGAGAGAAGAAGAGTCTTTATGGAAAAGACAGGATGCTACACAGCAGAGGAAACAAAACTATCTCACCCCTACTGCTCTGTGATTTGCGCAGCGTGAAATGACCCTCGTGTTTGTATGAGCAGGAGCGGTGGCCACCCATCAGGTAGGGACTGTGGAGAGAGGTCCAAGAGGCCCTTGTGAATTAAGGGTACATTCATAAAGTCTCCAGGGAGGTCCACTGATTGCCTGCAGCACTGCTAATTGATTTAGTACAAGGTTAGAGTCTGAGTGACATAGGGTAAAGGGAGGAATTTCCTGTTTCTGCATCTATAATTCAGCAGTTTCCTGTGTGTGTGTGTGTGTGTGTGTGTGTGTGTGTGTGTGTGTGTGTGTGTGTGTGTGTGTGTGTGTGTGTGTG